>CM069857.1:51854609-52309609 GCA_036172795.1 Pelodytes ibericus | reverse complement strand
CGGAGGTCAATACCTCATCCAGGGTGCAGACTTGGCCATGCTTGCAATGCTGTGTGCAGTAGCAGATAACAGTAGCAAGACAATGTGGCTATTCAATAAAAGGTGAAGTAAGATGAACATTTCATCTCACCAATTGTGCAGGGACAAACCTGGTGATTTTTCTCCTCCTTGGCAAACTCACCAGGATTGTTCTGCTCAATGTATAGCTAAATTGCTGCATTGACAAGTTTATCTCACCTTTTAGTATATAGCCCCCTATACATTGTGTGTTCTCCCTACACATCACCATGTGGGATCATGGACAAAGGGGCTTGAATGCTGCACATGTCCCTTAATGCAAAAGAGGACTGCTAATGGGTACTCAATTTAGGTGTGGAGAAGAAGTGGAAGTGGAATCAAGGTTGTGTGAGTAGCAAATCCACAGAACAGGACCTCTGCAATGTCTTTACAATGTAGGCTCAGCATTTGTATTTGTTGGAACTGTGATATATATATATTTTTATTAATATACATGGTGACTTCATGGTTTGCTGGCAATTCCTAGAAAAGGAGGATAAGAAGTCCTGGTTCTTGTGCAAGTCAGCATGCATTCCTCACACACCCACAGCATTGAAATCAGACCTCCTCAACTTTTGACTTTTTGCTTTTTAATCTGTTCAGCACTAAACAGCTTTGCATTGTAATGCACAGAAAAGATTACAGCGTTGGCAAATGCTGCATAGACATAACCGATTTCAATCTTTCTCTATGTACAGAAAAGCAAGGCCATGTTTCAGTGGTGGGTGAGGACTTTTCCAGAAGGCTAAATGAAATACTAAAGGATTTATCATTTTAATATAATGCTAATTACGCGTGACCCAGATGGACAAATGGATTTCACTAAAATGGCAATGTCCTGTATAATTTATAGGAAGCCATGTATGGCCATAGCATAAGCAGACCAGTACAGTATGTGAACGTATGGCAGCCTCACATATTATGCTCCCCTATAGGGATTTAAAAGTTGCTTGTGAAGTGCAGGTGGGAAAAATATCAGCAGAATGGAAAAATTGTTTCCATACTCTACTGATTTAATGTAAAGGGGGTTCTTTTTCAGGTGACAGATCCACTTAAAGAAAATAATAATTATTAGCACATGTGTTATGGAAAATGTACAACTAATTTGAATTTATGAAACTTACTTTTTTAACTGGTACAAGAATCAGGAAAAAGCTACATAGGATAATGAATTAATTTGCAGGTGGATTACATTTAGATCTAGCATGCTTCAGTATCCTCCTCGGCAGCTGTGCCTTCGTGCCCAGCCTTCTGCCCCAACTTATACTCCTTTATCTATAGTTAGAAGTAGACAAATGTTTGCAGAACAAATCACTCTTGGTCGACTGATAGTTTGTGAAATGGTTTAGAGACCTCTAATGTCAGGTCTCTTTAAAAATCACTAAGGTTCTCTCTTGACAATAAGGTACCGATAATTACATCACATTACTATTTGTTTATAAAGAGATCTACACAGCACTTGGTACAAAGCTTAAAGGGCAGTTGTGCTTAGAGACGGATCGATTATACAAGATAAAAAGAGCTGCTTTGAAATGTATAGGTCTCTCAACAATATGATTCTGCTAATTACATGCAATTAGTCAACATTTTCATTTAAATACATAAATCTAAACGTGCTTAGAGATATTTGTAGATTTCATGCCATTGCCTATGTGGCCTTTAAACCACCACTGTTTAGCCAAAACCTAAGGCTTTCTACGAATTCTTCATATGTCCTATTTTTGTTTGTTTTTACTTTACTATAAGCTATAAAGTGTCCTGTGTAAATAGGTTTATCTTCATGGACTGTGTATTAGATCCCATGCTAAATAATATGCTAGACTTATATAAAAAAAAAAAAAGTTTTGTTTTTTTTCTCATCGTTTGTGATGTATAAAGAATAGTTCTAGGAAAATTGCTTTTCAATGTAAACTTCTTCCCGCAACAAGTCTGTTGGCCCAGACAGCTGTTGGCTAGAGCTGTTATGATTGGTTTATGGTGACATCATCATTCCCCACAGCTGGCGCTCTACATCTCCCCTGGGGCCAAGCTCACAGCTGTAACTGCTTGTAGCCTGGGAGGTGATGGTTCCTTTTGGATCTGCTCATTTGATTAATTGCTTATGCTTCCTCAAGAGACCAAGGGAGCTCTTAATCTGCCTTTTTTTTTTTTTAGTCCAAGGTGATTAGGAGTGACCTTTTATGGTGGGGGATTAGGGGATGAACACTTTCACTGCTATGAACAAACAATTACATTTGTGTTGTGTACATTTAGTATTAGTAGTATACGGGCTGTCTTCCATAATTATAAGTATTAAATGGAAGATTTTCAAAGGGAAAGGTGTATTTTGATGTTAAAACCTGTTTGCTTTTTCTTCGTTAAGCCTTTCTCACCTTTTACAGTTGTTTATAGTCATATCTGCTCATGTCATTGGTTGGATTAAAGCTATATTATTGGAGTTTGGTTCCCTGCTTCTCAAAAGAGGACATTAGCAAACTTTGACACACATCTTCTACGGTCGTTTTTACGTATTTTGGAAAGTCCTGTCTGAGCACCTTTTAAGTGGATCCTGTCTAGCCTGCTTGGATATGTACAAAACAGTAGAAATGCTTTCTGTGAAATCCAGGTGAAAGCTATGACCCCATACTGATGTAAACTGTTACTTTCATTGCAGTCAGGAAACGCTATATGCAAACCTTTTACTGATGCAGATCTACAATTAGCATGATGCCATGCAGGGTTGTGCACAAAGGTTTGGGAGAAGAACTTTATTGCTGCTGGGTTTTTCACATACTGCTGTTTCCTATAACAGGCAGCAACCTCAAGACCAATGTCACACCGAGTGCTGAATAACTAATCGTGCAATGCACTGGAGCCTGGCTTACATGCCCTTGAATCCTGCCAAAAATTAACATGCGTTTCCATAGAGCAATGCTTAAAACCAGACTTGACAAATTTCTGTAGACTTTAGGAGCCTGAGAGACCAATTGAGGAGCCTGTCTGTTTAATTTTACAAAGCAAGGAAAAGAAACCTTCATAGAGTTCTGTGTAAACCAATCAAAAAGGTTTGGAGTCAGCCGTAGGGATTTAAGGAGCCATGTGTACCCTGCTTCTGAAATTTGTTAAATCCTGGTTTTTAAATTCTTAAAAGCCAGGGGCCCATGGCTAAAATTCCTACTGCTGGCTTCTAACTTTTTCCTTGTTTTACATTGCTCTGTACATAAGTAACATCGGCCTGGCTTCTGAAAATGTAATAGGTCTCGGACAGTCTGGCCTGACACAGCTCTTGTGGGGCTTCAAACAAGTACAGTGTACACTATTTATTGACCACCTGGCACCTTTACTGAGTAACATACCCTTTAGGGAACATCACTGTTCAAGTTCAAAATATCTTTTGGAAATGCCATAATGTATAGAGTTGTCTATTTGGAAAATAAAGCAAAGGGGGCACTTATTACCATTTTTTGGTTTGTGTAAAAAAAAAAAAAAAATCTGCACATTTGCAGATGGCACTCCCCTCAAGAAAAGAAATCCTATAGAAACAGACTATCATTGTTATGATTACTAAAATGTTGGTGTGGTTATAATTGTTGTTCTTCTCAAACTGTCCTACAACCCCGATGATATTTGCCATCCGTAGCTGGGAGCTGCGTTACAACAACAGCTGAAAAGCTGCAGTCCGGTGATCTACGTTTGAGACATTAGAGTTTCTTGGAAGGAAACGTATGGTACATGACACACTCATACTCTAGTTAGATCATTTCACATCATATTTTCCATTGAGGAAGGTTCAGCCGTTTCTGTGCACAATGATTGTAGTATTCGTTAATATATTCAGGTCTACATTACATGCACTACAGGTGAATAGGTTAAAACGTCCTGTCTGCTTCACTGACTTTAATGTTGTTCCTGCCCACTCTTTAAACCTTCAGTAGTCACCAGTAGGGTAAAGGTCCCACTACACTTCCCATATGTCCACTGTAATTTGAGTCCTTTCCCATCACTAGCGAAGTGAAGCAGTTGGTGTTATAAAAACACTTGCATAATATGTTTAGTGGTTTGGGATTTGCCGATAACTGACTGGTTAATCCCATTCGCATAACACTCAGTTTGTGGTGATTGTAGGTTTTTGTTTTGTTTTAGAACTACTTTTCCATAACCTAGTCATTTTGTAAAGGGCTTTCAGGGTTGTGTTTTGAGACCTGTCATTGCTTTAGGCATTTTTTTCACTCCAAGGAGAAACCAAGAGGAATTTTGTTGCAAACACATGGACAGGCAATGTAATAGGTAATAGGCGCTTATAAAGTGTAGGAAAAAAATAAAATAAAAATTATATAAATGCTGCAAACATTGCCTTTTCTAATGATGCACCCAAGATAATCTTGGCACTGGGGATGTTTGGAATCTATAAGGTCCATGATGCTCAAGTCATTCTTAAAGTATATGTAGCCCCCAAATATATGTAGTGCCTAGGTAGTTCATTACTAATATAGACCTGTTATCTATCTGTAGACATTCATAAAAGAATGCTAAATTGCCCCCTCTGCCTAATTGGGATTCTTTGCAAATATGCATTTGTTGAGTCTTGTTTAAGCACATCATTTCCTTGGATACAAACAAATTTTATATAGAACATGTTCAGTGTTTTGTTCAGACTGAACAATGGAATTAGAACATGTTACTTTGATGCAAGACTTTCTGATCTGTGCAGAGCTATTTAAGAAGCAACCTAATTTATTTAAGGAGACCGGAATAAGGTACATTTATAGGTTTGCATATAAACGTCTCCAGAAAGTAGTTCTGTGGTTTGCCAGGTTCTACTCTTAGCATTTGTTACACATACTCATTTGCCATTACTTTGGCAGTAACATTTTAATTAGTCTTTCAGTGATTTCTTGGAAATGAAATATGTAGCACTTATTAAACTTATAGACATTTTCCAGCTTGACTTTAGTACTTCTCTCCATTTCCCCCTTTTTTTTTGATGGAGACGGTTTGTAGTGGGATCATTTGGATGTAGTTACATATATCAAGTAATTATTCTTCCCTCAAACGAGCAATTTTTCTAGTAATCCTATATAAGGCAGCAGGGAATACACAGTATATCACTAGCCCCTTTACAACATCAGCGGGTTAAGAAATGTTCAGTGTGGATCTGATTTGGAGAATTTTTGTTGTCCATTAACCCCTTCGTGACGTTAGGACGTACTATGCCGTCCTGACTTTAAGTGCCTTTAAGTACTATGCCGTCCTGTACTAAACAGCTCATCACGGCTCCCCGCAATGAACTGTTTTCGGATCCCGCTGCAGGCACTTGCAGCGGGATCCTACCTGTCATCTGAGGCCACTTTGAGTCGCCTCAGTCTGACAGGGGAAATGTAGCCGGTGCTCAAAGCGAGCAACAGCTACATTTCTCCAAATCGCGCCGTGCCCGAACTTCCGCGTTCGGGCACGCCTCCGTGACGTCACACGTGACGTCCGGAAGTCGCACATTTTTTTTGCAGGGACCCACAGGGTCTGTTAAGACCCTGATCGGGTCTCTGCGAGAGTGTTCCTGGCTACCGATCCCCTTGTGATCGGTGGCCAGGAACCAATTGTGACGTTTTGGTGCTTGCGTCGTTTGGGACGCAAGCACCATGCGTCATGAAGGGGTTAAATATTAAGTTTGTTTGCGATTTCAAGAATAACAACAACATTATAAATCCTTTGCTGGTGGTTTGCCAGGCTTGCCTGACAGCTGACCACTTGACCTAGAGATACAGCTTGTATTCATGCCTGTTTAGCATCGATAGCCCACTGTGCTAGCAGAGTCTGCTGTTGAATTTGGGAGTATGTATGGTTTCCTGAATGACCGATTCATTCTGAA
The DNA here is from genome assembly GCA_036172795.1 of Pelodytes ibericus. Lineage (NCBI taxonomy): Eukaryota > Metazoa > Chordata > Amphibia > Anura > Pelodytidae > Pelodytes > Pelodytes ibericus. The sequence continues at coordinate 52,303,707 of CM069857.1, read as the reverse complement.
CTCATATCAATAATTCTTTAATGGCCACAGGTGTTTTTCACACAGTGATCAGATGTCATGGACACAGTTGCAGACACCCAGTCAGGTCCTGTGGATCTCTGCCTCAAAATGTAAAGTGACTAGTGATGCAGCAATTATACGAACCCCTTTGCGACGCTAGGATATTCTATTACATCCTTTTTTTTTGGGGTCCCAAAAATGCTAGGACTGCATAGAAAGTCTCATTGCGGCTCTCGCTGCAGGGACTTGCAGTAGGATGTCACCTTTCAGATGAGGCCACTTTGGGCGGCCTCAGATTGACAGGAAAAATGTAGCCGACGCTCAAAGCGAGCACCGGCTACATTTCACTAAATTGGGCCGTGCCAGAACTTACGGGTTCCGGCATGCCTCCGTGATGTCAGGAGGTCTTGAAATATTTTGGCAGAGGGTTGCCACCTGGCCGGTATTATACAGGCAGGCTGGTAAAAAATTGCATTGAGGGCAATGTTAAGTCTTTGGAGGAAGTAGCATGGCCGGTATTTTTTTGTAGAAAAGGTGGCAGCCCTAGCAGAGACCCACAGAGTCTATTAAGACCCTGATCGAGTCTCTGCAATTGTGTCCCTGGCTACTGACCACCTTGTGATCGGGCCAGTAACAAAAAGTGTTTGTTTTTTTGGTGCTTGCGCCTTCTGGGACACAAACACCATGTATCACCAAGGGGTTGAATGTAACTATCCTCACTTTTACCACTGAAATTGTAGGATGATTTATGTTATGCTGGTCCTGTGGGAAGAAATTAAGGCAGAAAGTAAATTGGTGCAGAAGTAAATAAATACACACATTTTTAAATGTTTGTATAATAAAACCAGAAACTAAAATTATTTGGTCCTTCAAAATATAAGATATTATGATAAAAATGTACAGTTTTCCACTGCAGATTCATTCCAATACAGCCCATACTTAGTATATCTGATGATGAATCAGTCCTATTTAAAATAATGTGTGGGTCATTTGTTTAGAAATTATTTGAGTGTCTTTGTGACCTTTTGAGTCTCTAGATGACGAGCTTTAATAAAATGTGTTCCTGCTTGCCAAACGGCATTACAAATTCAACAAAATACTTGAGAATGTTATGACATGAAAATCTGGAGTCTGATTTATAAATCACTGGGAGGCTTGTTTCCAAATAATAACACTTGAGTGCATTGGAGAAACTGCACATGGGATATTGGTCTAGTTAATCATTGATGGGGATCACAGAGGGGTAGGAGAACATGGTTTATGGTTTTCACAAGTTTGTGTATGCTCAAACACAGACAGAGACATAATCTATAAGGACAGTACAAGCAAAGTCTACGTTTGTGTGTTTATGTAATGGGAGTGGTGATACGTTTGTGATGATAAAAACATTCATCCAAACCGCTGTTATTGAGCAACTCTGATCGATGTATGCGATAAATAACTTTTCCATGATAAATGTTTGACGTTTTGGGGATGCCTGTGTCATAGATACGGAGAAGCTAAGAGACAATCTGGTATTTTTCTCAAAATATTTTAAATCACAGAAAGCCAAATTTATAGTTACTAGTTCTAATGGTGACCTTGTACGCACTTCTGCAATGGGATGCTTATTCTATTCTGACCATCCAAGAACCTGGGGTTGAGATGTGGGCTGGAAGCTAGTAACGCTGCTTCACACACAGAAGCCATAAGATAATTCTCAGTAAGGACATAAAAACTGTGTCCCATTTTTAATGATACCCAGAAAGACAGGTATAATTGACTGAATTGTACAAAATGCAATATGTGGCTGGTTTAAACAGGCCATCTGATCAATGCATATGTATAACTCTGGCTGGTTGACACATCCCCAAATTCTTTACTTCAAAAAAAAAAAAAAAAAAGCTGGTGTCACAAGATTATAAACAATGACTGTACAGAGGTATTAAAAAAATGTGCTAGATTTAGAGAAAACTGCCATAGCACTCCATTGGTGTCCATGATTTTTACTACTATTTTAGCACTTTTTCCTGCGGTAGCACCAGTTTTGTCTTGATAAATACAGTCCTATTGGCTGTATTTATCGAGACAAAACTGGTACTATTTTAGTATATTCCACTGAATATATAGGTGTTATTCTCTCTAATGTCTTTACATTTCCATAGGGCCTTTTTATGCATTTCACTTCATCCCCAAACAGGGGTTAAAAGTCATGAGCGCTGACAGGGAGGATAGTGATATCACATTGGTTCCAGATGCTGGGATAATTTCCAAACAGAAGCGTCAATGTAATGTGGGAGGACGGACATGTATGGTATGTGTTGGACTGATAACACCCTGGAAGATGCTCTGCGTGCGAGAGCCAGGGAGGTAACATACGTTAATCCTTGTAACTGATACCGAAAAATTATCTGAGAGGTATTTCTAAATAAATGCTAAAGGTTATCCTGAAAACACTTGTTTTTAACAATCGAGCATGTATAGATGTTATTAGTGACGCTGACGCAAATATTATTTATACTTCTGATGATGCGGGTACCAATCATTTGTGTAATTATTCAATTCTGGGAAGTAGCAGATAGATATACACATACACTCATTTTTTTTGTAAATATTTTTTTATTAAAGAGAGAGTTGCTGAGTAACTTCATTTTTTAAAAGAGGAAAGAAAGGATTCAAAATTAAAAGAGCAAGCATTAGACTTTTTATGCCTCCTTATTTATACATCTGTATACAAAAATCCATATGAAATTTAATTAGATATACTGCTTCAAATTTGCAAATATAAAACAAGAACCGTGACCGACTTGGCATCCACGTGTTACACTTCTTTAAACATTATATGTATTACGGTTAGCTCAGTATGTTTTGCTGAGGTAAAATAAAAATTAAATACAACCACAATCATAAATTCAATAAAACTATAAAACCAGAAAAACCCAAATAGAACCATATTCATTCATAAGTTTTTTTTTTTGTTTTTTTGTTTTTTTTGTAATAACATTATTCTTCTTCAAGTTTTATAATTAAAACAAGGAAAGGGATACAGAAAACAAATATATTGTATATTTTTTTTCGCACAATGTACAATAAGAAAGAAACAATTATTATTAATAGATAATTATAGATACTATGTATACAGAAGGAGAGTCTGTAGAATACTATAGTAATAGATGTGGCGTGAAAAGAACACCGCGCGAAAGATTCACTCTTAGAAATGGCAGAGAATTTCAATTAGTTTTCATTGTGGATTGGTGCATAAACCAAGACTCCCATGTTTTGTAAAGTAAACTCAATCAACTATATTTCTTTAACCCCTTCCTGACACTAGGACGTACTATGTAGTCATATTTTTCTGGTCTCAACAGACGCTAGGACAGCATAGAATGTCCTTCAGTTAATGGCTTATTGCGACTCCCCACAATGAGTTGGGCTCAGATTCCTCTGCAGGGACTTGTAGCGCGATCTCACCTATCAGATGTAGCCACTTTGAGTGCCCTCAAACTGACAGGGAAAATGTAGCTGATGCTCAAAGCGAGCATGGGCTACATTTGACTAAATCGCGCTGTGCCTGAATTTCCGCATTCAGGCATGCCTCTGTGACATGATATGTGACGTCAGGAGGTCTTGTGATTTTTTTGGGCTAAGACCCTGATCAGGTCTCTGCCATTGATTCACTGGCTGTCGACCACCTTGCATCACAAAGGGGTTAAGCGAAGGAATAATGTTAATAAACACCAACAACGATTTGATATATAAAATCTTGATTAAGTCCAGGCAAACACACCAACATGGAGAGGACCACCCCATTTGTGTGGGCTATGATTAAGCGCCAGTTAACGGTGTGAAGCTCATATGGCCTCTGTTTCCAACCAATTAGGGTGCTCATCTCCATGTTGATGTTTTAGCCTGGACTTTATTAATTATGGACTTTATACATCAGGTCGTTGTTCAGAGTTTATTGGCATCAGGATACAAGCTCTTTTTTTCTGTATTTGATACATTGTTTCCTGGGATGTCCTGTAGCCACCATTACCACAGTGCTGGTTGAGTGTGATATTTATGGTGGTGAGGGAGCCTCGTATATTTTTTCAAGGAATAATGTTTGTCTGACAGTTTCTCTATATTGCCAGCAACATAGTTGTCAAAAAGTGCAAAATAAGTGTTTGGGCCATTTCTGGTGAAGATTGAAATGAGCCTTCCAGAGAATACCATTTGCCCTTTTGATTTTAACTTTGGTTTGTACGTAGCCTTTTGAGCATATTAAACAAATGGCTTCTGTTATATAAACAATTTTAAAAGATAGGTACATGTAAAAGTGTTTGCCTCCTTTAGAATAATGGAATGCATAAAATGAATAAATAAAATTGTGCAAAACCAGCATTAGCATTGTGTTATCACTGAGATTTGTCCAACATAATATTGATCAGCAATTTTAAATTCGTTAACAGAGTACTGTTTCAACTTATGCAAAAGATGTGAGCTCAGAGAACATGTTATTAAATCTATTGGAGACCAGTCTATGCCCTCAATTACCTCCTGCTCATCTCTGTTAATTCTTTTATATTTTTTCATCGGTTCCTTTCTTTTTGAAAGAGATCATAGTAAAAGAAATGTTTGGTTTTTTTGGATTTATTTAACCATTTTTAGAATGTAGGTGTTTTCCAGTATTTAGGAATAAGTTATTTTGCCACATTAACTGGGCAAAGAAGGTTTGCCTTCAAACAAACTACAAGAAGGTTTATACATCTTGTGTAGATTATGATTTAGAAATAAGAAAATTGGTTGAAGCATAATTCTAGTATCAAGAAATTTGCAGAAAACCTCTTAATCAATCCCACCACATATGGGTCAAAGAGCCACGGTCAGAATCACATCTCCAACACTTTCAAGTGCAAACCAGTCATATTTTGTTAATACGTTGTGGTATATAATGCCAACGGGTTAAAGTATTGTAATTGGTTTCCAATGATTCTGTTCATATTGAAGATTTTGTAGTATTTACAGAAGGGATTTTTTACAGTAAGAACAATTAAGATATGAAATTCACTGCCTGAAGAAGTGGTTCTAGGAAATATGTTGGATGCTTTTAAAAGCGGCCTGGATAATTTTTTAATGAGCCGGAGCATAGAGGGCTATGCATGTTAGTTTAGGCATTAACCTTTTAAGGACCAGGGATTTTCCAAGGCCAAGGACCAGAGCGTTTTTCAATTTTTAATATGCGGTTTTTGAAACATAATTTTCCTCTCTCTCATTTAACGCACCCATACAAGTTATATATTGTTTTTAAAGGACAGTTAGAGCTTTCTTTTGATACCCAATACATAAAAATTATTTACATTTTAGTATTAAAAAATACATATAAAAGAGGAAATTTTGGGGAAAATTTTTTTTTTCCCCCATTATTTTCCCAATAATAAGCGACACAACTAGTGCAACACTAACCCACTTTTCCCCCCTAAATAACTAATAAAAAAGAAAAATATTGGTTCCCAAAAAATCACGCAACAGGCATGCAGGGGTTAAATTTTATTAAATAAATATATTAAAATTACCTTTATTTATTAAAAAAACTTTATAAATTGCAAAAGTAAAAAAAAAAACTAAGCAAGGGCCATAAAGTGGAAGTAAACTGATCAGTTACAAACTGTGATCAGCATTAAAAGGGTTAATTATCCCCTCTCCCCCCCCCCCCCCCTCTCTGACTATGTTCTTTATTTATTTATTTTTATTTACAGGTCACTCTCTGTGCTTCACTATAAGAATATGAAGCACAGAGAGTGAATTAGAGGCAAAGTCAGTGTGTTTGCATGTTATCGGTGTGATTGAGTGATCACATGCCCGGAAATCCACCGATCGGGTCCAGGAGCTTTGCCTCGGGTGCGAGGCTTAGTCCTGGACCCGTTGCAGACTGGCTGGCTGTGCGCACGGAGCGCACCGTCGGCTAGACTGCATGACGAGTTAACTCGTCATAAGGTCGCTAATGCTGCGGCTCTTATGACGAGTTAACTCGTCATAAGGTTGCGAAGGGGTTAATATTTATTTAGTGCTTGTTGTTCCAAGGAGAAATCTGCCATTTGGAGTCAAGAAGGAAGTTATTTCCCCACTGAAAGCAGAATTAGAAATTTCTGAAGGGATTTTTATTTGCCTTTTTTTTGGATCAACAGCGGTAAACTTGGGATAAGAAAAGGGTTGAACTTGATGGACACAAGTCTGTTTTCAACCCAAACTACTATGTAACTTATTATTCACATTTAACAAGGATATTAGTCTATAATAGTCTTAGTGAATGGCAGTTTATTGATCGCTCTCTTGTGTTGCTGGGAAATCCAAAGACTCCTCATTGCTAATCTCGGGGGAGTTGTAACCTAGCTTAAATTGTTTAATGTTCCCTAGAGTAGGAGTACCAGTTATGCTTGCCACCCAGGCAGTATTTCACCAGCAGGTCAATAAAAAGAATTGGACTAAAGCCAGTGTTAAGTCTATGGGGGCAAAAGAATGGCTGTTTTGTTTGTTTTTTTTTAAAAAAGGTAAATCTGTTTTTCCTCTGGCTCCTAACTTTTTTCTTGATTATTTTACATAGAATTCTGTGGAAAAAACACCTCCTCCTAAGTTTTTAAAAGGCTGACTCCTGTATCGGTCTGTTTGGCTGCTAAAGTCTACAAAGATTTGTTGAGCCCTGCTATTGATATACACCTTTTTAAAAAAAAAAAAATGAATCTATCTGAAACTAATGCAGTTACGTGGGTAGCAATATATTTTTTTAATTAATTTTTTTTTTTTTTTTTAAGTGCTAAAATAATACTGACCTTTTAACTTGTATTGTTACATTCAGTAATCTTCTCTAGCACAAGACAATACACACAATAAAGCTGACAAACCCTGAGGTGCTGAGTTTTTTTTAACAATCATGGAGTTTTATGTTTGTATAATTAAGCCTGTAGTGTATTATGGTACTGCGAGAACCAAGGGGACTTACACAATTAGAATTGAGATGGCTTGTTATCATGAAGCTGAAATGCACTTTTCCATGAGGTAACTTGACCAGCAGCAGATTTCATAGTTGCCAACATCGGCCATGTTTCCAGAGACACTTTTGTGTTCCACATGCTGCAGAAAGAGCATGCAAAGTGCAGCCCAGCAGTATGTAAGAAGGATATATGCACAGACACAATCCAATTAATTAATCATGGCAGGTCCTATGAGATCTCCACCCTGATTAATTAATTGGATTCTGTCTGTGCGTATATCCATCCTACATACTGCCCGGCTGCACTTTGCATGCTCTTTCTGCAGCATATGGAACAAATATGTGTCCCTGGAAACATGGCCAATGTTGGCAACTATGAGATTTAGATTAGACTTGTAGCTACATGTAGATCATGTTTGCTACACAAATTAATTAAATTCTCTTCTTTATAAATTTTATTCATCACCTTATTGACACCCTGGTGAAGACTGGAAGGCGGTTTGTGGTGATTTCCCGCCATTGATTGGAAAAATGTGGGACATTTGGTGAGAGGCTTTTCTGTTCTCCTCATTTGTAATTCCACATAGAGGCTGAGTGTGGATAAAAACAGGCAGCTAGGCAGCATTTCTCTCTTGACTTGCGTCCTTCAGTGCCTGTTTGGTATACGCTTTCTCTGAATGATTACCAGTGTAATTATATGAACAGCAGTAATGCCGTGCTTACCAATATTTACTATATTTTGGTTGAGAGGTCGGCCTCCGAGTATGTGGTAACTATAAAATGATAGCCCATAAATCACACATGCTGGTGTAGAGCTGGAACTTTTCCTAACACCAAAATTTATACTTTATAACTATTTTTTTCTCTCTCTCAGCCACAATGTACCCTGTACTTATAAAAGATGAGGCTTAAGAAATGCCTTGTACAGAGCTACTTGCACAGATCATGTAACAGAACACTATATGGAACTTTATCTTCATTTACAAGATAAATAGAGCAGGTTTTGTGGTCAGCAAGTTCCTTAGAGGGAAAATCTTCCAAGTTGCAACACAAATCCAGTAGTAGGTGAGCCATTCTGAGGAGAACTGGCATGCACAGGACAGAATGTTCCTGGCATCCTGTCCTCCCTGATGGAGATCGGTGATACAGTCGTGCAAGAATATTATTTATCTTGAAGATGCTAGATGTGTTCTATCATGTCTTGGCGAATAGCAAAAAAGCTGTTTTCATTTGGGGAAAACCCCCTCAGCTGAAAAAAAAAAATGATTAGAACTTAATTGCAAATGCCACTGTCCCGAAATACGAAAAAGCTCAAAACCATAAAGCTACATATAAAACATGGTTCCTAACTGGGGGATGTGTAATGGAAAACACCATCTACTAGGATGAGACAGAACAATCCTTCCTCCTTAGGTACTTTTGAACCCTGGCTTCATTGTGGTGCCACTGGGATACTCTTAGTCTAGCCCTATATGTTGGTGTGCTCTAGTAATATACCTAAAGCGTGGTAGTCATCCACTACGTATGGGGTCCCAACTGCATAATAGTTGTACACCTTTTTTGCCAGCTTTGTTTCCAGTCATTTCTCCCATTTGGATGACATAGATAAGTAGTTTAGGTCAATGTACCCAAGTTGGAAAAATTCCCCAATGCAGCTGAATGGACAAATGTTTCCAACTCTGCTACTTTGGCCTTAAGTTTGAAATTCCCATCTCAATTCTGTGCAATTCTCTCTATATTAAGTAGATACCATGTGTGCTGTCTGTCCTTGATACAGTTTTAATGCTCTCGATGTAAGTATGCTCCTTGGATATTGTTGAAGCAAACCATATAAGACGTAGATTCCAGACGGCTCCTGCAAATATTCTACATTAAAAGAAAGTTTTTGGTTTTTTTTTGCTTAAACAATAATGCAGCTCTACAAGCCAGTTACAAAAATTTGACAATTTTCGTTCCTTTACAAATGGCTAATAACCTTGCATAGGGAAATATATTTATGTAGCATTCAGACATCTCTTTTTACATGTATCTTATTTCTATGTAAACCTTTTTCATATGCCAAACAAGATGAGGAAACTATTTTAGTGATTTATTTTGGACAAGGAACGTAATTCCATAACTGACCAGCAGCTTGCAAATAAACCATTCTAATTTGTTTTTCACAATTTAGAATCTGACACTTGACGACATATTTATGCTGTAGAATTATTTAGGCGAGTGTTCAAACTAATAACAAATATATTTTGATATCTTAGAGAAATGGGGGATTTCTTTTAATGATGGCTCCGTATTTTAGATATGTGATATCTCGTAGAACATCTTCCTTAGCGAAATATCACCAGCTATCTATGCTATTTGCACAAAAACAACTTAAAACAAATTTCACCACAATAATACTGCAGTCTTGTGACATTTTTATGATCCTTTTTTTAGTGTCCTGAAAAGATTGCTGGGTAACGGAATGTCAAAAGCCTATGCAACACAAGATTTGTTTTCTAGCTGGGGGACAACGCAGCAGTGAAATCTACATATTGTCTTCACCATGACAGGGAAAGCCCTGTAATGGATTCACTAAATATAAAAATCTGTGTAGACCAAAATGAGTTTGTTGCTCGGATGTATAATTAATTTACTGTATTTGGAAACATTCTTCAACCCACTGAAAAGCCCACAAAGCCACAATGAGTCCAGTTACAGCTGCTCTCTGCCCTTCCATTTTTATTAGAAACAAAGCACAATATGTAGCATAAATTATCATCGAAATGAGTGGAAAATCTAAAAGGGCAAAGACCAGGGAAAAAGGCTTTAATTTTAATATTACCGGTATTTAGATAAGAAATTTAGAATTTTGAATGGTGCTACTTTGCATAGTCCTTGAATATGAGGAAAAGCTTGTTTTTGCTCCATTACTTTCCATTTCATCATCTAAATCCTAAAAACATAATTTGAAATTCTTTCAAATGTTTACCTTTTACTATTTGATTTGTATGATAGCTTTACGGTATGTTTTATTTACACACAACAATATTCCAACCTTTACAAACGCACGGTCAGGGACAGGCAACATATGGATATAACTGTGGTACGCTTAATATATTTAGAATATTATTCAGGATCCAGTCTGTTTTATACTGCAAGGTTTAATCCACATGAGAATATAATAATGTTGGAGTACATATTGAAATGATCTGGTAAATATTCTCATGACTTGATACTGATGCAGTGATACCTGGTCACTGACTCACTGTAGTATTAATTGAATCCCTTCACTCTTAACTCGCATCCTAATAAGGTCTACTGAAATTCATGCCAACCATCCAATGTGAACATGTTTTTTTTGCTGCTAAGCCTTCATGATAATAAGATTATACAAATTGACATAATCTGCACCCTCGTGTCTCAAATGTTAATCGCCAGCCCGCTGGCAGACTGATGTTCTGTTCGGTTCACTGTCTTGGCAGAGTGCAGTGCCAGAGGCTCAGAATGATGTTGAGGCTCCGAAAACCAGTGGTTTGAAAGTTGTAGAAAATGGACACCAATCTCTTCCAGGTAAGTGTGCAGAAATCCTCCATGAGCTTTTCAGGATAAACAATTCTGACCATAATCTATTGGCATCGGAGTAAATTAGCTCTGGTTGTGTCGTTCTATTGACTAAATTAATAAATGGCTATGAGCATACCATATTTAATAAACATCACCCAATGCAGTAATGAATTCCATTTGGAAAAAAATCTACTTCATGTGTAGTGATTCTTATATAAAACATGAATCCAGGGTGAACCCTGTCAGTGACTCTGATCTCTGAAGTGTAACCTTGATCTTTCAGACAAAGTGAAAATCTCTCAGGATTCCAACTGTGTGGCCCCTACTCCCCCTGCACAGGAGCACTCTCCAACAGTCTCTGTGCGGATGCCACACCTTCCTGTAACTGCTGTGACCCGAGTGACTGCAGACACCTACCCCGACACAACCAATGGCAATAGTCGCCATCCTACGCATGAGATGTCACCTAAGCAAAGCAATACACAGGGTGAGCATTTTTGGCATTTTGTGCGCTCCTGCAGTATTATATTACATATCCAATATACATTTGGATTGTGTTACTCTGAATAAGCCATTTCAGATAAAAAGGCAGGACTGGCAGTTTGAGGCAACTTTTAAGTTTACTTATCTTATGCCCATCTTGCTACTGAGTTTGCAATACACATTGAATTGAATAAATAAATATTCATTCAAATTAGCTCAGTGGGACAGAACAACTTAAACATTTTTTGCTGGCACCAGTGAATCAAATTTTGCTAGACTTTATCCTGCATAAATTCAATGTGTGTTGGAATAATATTAGTTGGTTATGTATATCTGATGGCAGTGAGGGCTTCCTGCTATTAGAAATGGAATATGAGAAAAATGTGTTTTAAATATTTCTGTAGTGTCTCCAGGGCTGGATTAACCAGCCCTGGAGCAAAAATAAGCACATGTTTAGGGCACCAAGAGAAGGGGGCACCACTGAGATTTTTCCAGTGCCATCTGCCTGATGCAAATGATGCAGCTGGACCAAGAACCACAAAAAGGGGTCCCCACAATAAATAACACATAAACATTTATAAATACTATCATCATACTTATAGTATTGGAGGTCAATGATCTATTTTAGAATTTGAAATACAATAGAATTTGAGCAGGCAACCGCCACAGTAACACGGAGCAACCTGCTCACCTCGCCGGGAAACGGTGACCGTTATGTGGCAATCCTTTATAGATATGTAATGGTCTGTGTCTTTATGTAGCATTTCAGTGTTGGAAACTGTTATGTGCTGTATCAACAGTTTGCATTGTTTAGGCAGAATACTCGTGAGTAAAACACCTCCAAAATTTGAAACGTAACGGTGTACGTAATATGCCACGATCTGACTTCCTAACGGATTGAAATACGTGGACATTGAATAATTTTGTCCAGTTGAGTTCTCCAGATTAAAGTAAACATAAAAATATGTATGTAATATTATATTAATATAATAACAATGTTGTATATTATAATGGTATATTTACATTAATATAAGCATTTTTAAGTTTTAATAAAAATAGTTTATGTTCATGTACTTTATTTTTATGTATTTAATATTTTTTTTTTACAGATTGAATTTATTTTTACCGGGAGGACTTTGGCTTATTTTGATGAAAATTTGGGAGGATCTCGGTTATTATCAAAATAGTTAAAGTCCTCCCATAGAATTCATAGAAGCTATAGCTGAAGTCTGATCAAAATGGCACAAAATTAAATAAAATTTTAATCTGTAGAGGGGGAAAAAAAAGAAAAAAACACATTCAATATATAAAAAAAATTAAATTAATGAAATAATATAAAATTAATTAAAATGGAAAAATGCTTATATAAATGCCAACATACTATTATATATAACATTAATATATACTCTGCTGCAGAAAGAGACCCTCGTTTTTACATGCCACCATCAGCCTATTGCTGCCAATGATAGAATAAACTGGTCTGTACCTTAAAAAGTACAGGCCAGTTTATGCTCATACTAGGCCAGTGGACATTTCACTTGTGCTGTTATGTTGATAGCACAGTTAAAACATTTTGTTCCAATGCTAAAACAAATGCTATTTAAAAAAAAAAAAAGACTTGGAATTGATGCAAAACATGAAAGGCAAAATAATTTATTAGCACGTCAGTTAGAACACATCCAATCGAGATTTAATGGCTTGTAGAGTGATGCACTCTTGCACGTGACATTTATCAATTTAAACATCCTTAAAAACACTTCACCGGGTTAGTAACATTTCATTAAAGTGGTTACTTCATGCAGCTCTGTGAAAGAATGTTCAGGACTTCGCATTCCTTTATCTACCCCCTGTTTCCACTGGTACAGTCTTGCACGCCTCAACCTCCTATCAAAGCAGGTGTTGGTCGGATGACATCATTATAAATACACTCCGAGGTCCTGGTTACTGTAAAAATGAAGTGTATATCTATGTATACATATACATAGTCTTAAGCATTTAAACACATTTGTTGTATCTATCTCCCTGTGTTTTCTTTGTATGTCTGCTAGGTGCTGTCAGGACTTGGAATGCCAGTGTTGTCAGAACAATGGGCGTATCAGCCAACTCTGGTGAGACTATCCTCGTGTTACTTATCCTACCGCAAGGCAAGGGATTATTAGTGACATGTGAATACAGCTTTCATATGTAAACCTTTTGGCTCACAGATGATACAGTGAGACTAAAGGAACATCAAGCATCATTTTACTAACAGTTAATCCTCCTTTTTAGGCAGAGAAATGTGTTTACTTAGATGTGTCAGTCAGCAGCCCCACTCCTGTTTCATTTTGAACATGTAGTATGTTCAACTACTATTGACCTTCCAGTAAAGTGAATGCAGCAATTCAGGTAAAATAAAGTATTAAACAGAAATACAAATCTGTTTTTCTTTTTTTAAATACATTTTCACGATGTATTATTATTATTATTTCATGGCATAACAGCAACCCTATATCTGGGGGCTCTGCTTTCCCACCATGAAATCTACTGTTTGGTTTCACGTACATTTTTCAGGGACTAGACCAGTGTGCAATGACCAACAGTCTGCAAAGTAAAGATGAGGACCACCAACAGCTTTTAAAGGAGAACAAAACTTTTTTTTACTCTGTGTTTTTTTCAACACCAAGTCAATAATTAACTTAATGAAACTTTTTTTTGAGGGGGGGGACCTACTATATACTTTATTTGATTCATAAAGTCCCCCAGTCCCTCCTTCTTAAACAAAAGCAGAGTCAATGGGAACTATATTTCCCATGATTCTGCGGTGGAAGAAGCCTATATCGCACATGCCTATTCATACACCATTCGGCAGTCCGCTATCTTCCAAACTGCATTGACGACACAATTGTCAGCAATGCAATTCGGATGTAACAGTCATAGAGGGACTCTATGAATGAAATAAAGTAAGTCTCCCTCCTTCCCAAAATAAATAAGTTCACTTAAGTTAATGATTGACTCAGTGTTAAAAAAAAAAAACTGACTCAAAAAACAAAGTTTAGTTTTTTTTTTTTTTTTAAGAATGAAGAGATTTTTGGTAGTTGTAGTCCAGAAACAGCCAGGGGCTTGTAGCTGGACACGAAGAACCTAGTGGTTAATGGTTGTGTAAGTGCTGGATTTGGTGTACTTACTGAATCTCTCACAGTGCTCATTAGTGAAACGATATGTGCAGCCTCACCCACCCTTACTGCATCCTAACCTTACAAGCCAAGTTTATACATTTTTGTACGGTATGGCTAATATCACATTCCATTCATCACACTTGTGGCTGAAAATTTAGGTTGCCCACCCTTGGTCTAGACATGGGATCTCCTAACTATGGCCATCCAGCAATTGATGGTCTACCTCTCTCATAATACTCTGTCAGCTAAGAGACTGGCAGGTGAGTATGGAAGATGTAGTCCATCAGCATTATGAAGGCCCTAGTTTGGTGATCCCTGCGATAGACCATTGGGTATACATTGCTGCCATTTTTTTAATTCTTCATCTCTAAATTTTATGTGTTTTCAGAAAAGAGCCGCATCCATAAGGGACATAACTACTGCAATAATGTATACAGAGTGCTACCTAAAAAAGTCTTGTGCATTTTTTTTTTCACTGAACACTAGTATTCAAGTATACATTTCCAACAGTATGCTGTATTTGTCTCTTTTCCCTTTTATTCATACTTTCTTCTCTTCTACTGAAATGTTTAAATAATTATTAATATGTAAATACAAAGCATTAGCCAAGCAAAGCTATGAGAATAGAGAAGTGTTCCTATTTTATGTTGTGCCAGTAATGCACATGGGATTGTAGTGCTGAGCAGATCTTTAAATCAATCTGGAAATTCCCAACAATCTTTGATTTATATTTTTCATTTCTCTTCCTCCTTTTCAGAAAAAAGCATATCTACTCTAAAGTCTTCTCATAGTTACAATGTGTCAAGTTCTTCGCTGAGCAGTGAAAGGTAAGATTTTATTTTTGTAGTCTGCTAAACCAAATGCAAACGAATGGGCTGAACTGGCCCTTTTGTAATCGTCACTCCCTGAATGTATAGAACATGTATATGGTATGCAATATACATGGCTTGGTTGTGTATCCTCTACAGGGTTAATAAAAGTAAATAGTTCTTGCTCACTAACTTTCATGGACAAATGAAACCCATCCAACCGCAGTCTAAAAAAAAACAGTATCGCAACAAAGATTTGGTTGAAAGAAATAGCTCGGAAAGCTCTCTTCTTGTTAAATCCTTACTAGATTTTGAGATAACTGTGTATGACATTTCTTTTCGCTGCTGTGAAATCATTTTGTTTCTTACACAAAAAGCATTCTTTCACAAAATGCATGCGTTCACACTTGGTTTCTGTATCAATAAGGGACTCTGTCATCAAACTATTGTTTAAACTGCGAATGGAGAGAATAAAATTGCTCAAAAACATCATGTTGTGACTAAATATGAAATTTTCACAGATACAATTGAAAATTAGATCATTTGCAAATCAAACCACAAGGTGAGTACATAAACAGCAGATACAAAAGATACATTTACAACACATCGGTCTCTGTGTTTATGTAAACCTAGTTTGCATCTAATTCTGCCAACCCAATGGGTAGATCATTTTGATAACCTTTTATTCTCTATATTCACAGTATAAACAATAGTTAAGTGCAATAGTCTTTTTAATATATTCTAAACCTTTAAGTCAGAGAGCAATAGGCTTCACATTGCAAATGACTAATAGAGTTGGTAGCTCAGCTAATATACCAATTAAAATATCATGAAACGCCTCACCTCTCTTGCAATAGACGCACTGCTCCATTCAAATAAATTCACTTAAAGGTGAGTTGCAGGTGAGATGATATGGGACAAACATAGTTTGGACCCCCCCCCCCCCCCCCCCCCTAAGCAAAATCACCAGGCTTGTCCCTGCACAATGTATGACTTCCCTCACCAAGCTCTTGTCTGATTAATACCAGCATGTGTATTCTCTTCTCACTGATTGCATGCTTGTTCTGTCTTTTTAATACTTTCTCATTTGCTATTCATTTAAATTCTACAAAGCAAGCAACCTATCAAGTAGCCTGGGACATGCTGGTTATAGGGTTGCCACATGGCCAGTATTTTATCGGCAGGCCAGTAAAAAATTGGCTTGACCCCAATGTTAAGTCTATGGAGGTAGTACTAGGGCCGGTATTTTGTGGAAGAAAAGGTGGCAACCCTAGCTGGTTAGTATTGTAGGGTGCAGAGAATGGGGACGAGATGTGCTTTATTAAAGTCTGTCTTCACTGAGTTGGGTGCTTTCTAGTAAGAATGAAAGATGATGTTATCTATTTTAAGACCCATGTCTGCTTCAGTCACCATCTGGACCATAACCTTCCAGTGGAGTATCTTGCCCCTGAGTGACAGGTGTGCTGCCAGTCCTGGAGCACGCCTGTCACTTGGGCATGATGTATCTTGTGTATTTCCAGCGGTTTGTGTGCTGCATCTGTGCAGAAATGCTGCCTGTGTATAAGCCAGTTTCTATGCCAGTTTAGTTCCATACTGTTATGACAATGGGGAATGTGGTTTGCTCTTTACAGGTGATGCAGCTAAACGAATGACTTCTATTAGAGGTACTTAAAGCTGCAGTCTTAGAATGATCTTTTTACAATGTTTCACACTGGGTTCTAATGCTGTGTTGATTAATCTAAAGTTGTTTTAAGGTGACAGGTCCACTTTACATCTGTGAGAAACAGAGGATAGGGGATAAATTCTAATCCTGTGACCTGTTAACACAAGTGTGTGACAGACAGCACCCTGTTGTTCTGGATTCCTGTCACACAAGAGATGCTTCCTCCTGTCTATCCATTGCCCTAAATGCGCGGACACCAAAAATCATAAAGAATATTTCATTACTGCTTGAAGCGACAATAAAAAAATGAATGTCCCACCCTTAAACCAGCTCTTCTGGTTATTTAAATAATATCCGTGCGTTTCTCACCCTGTCACAAGTCGTAGTGTAACCCATGGCTTGACAAGCAGGAGTGATTGATAGCTTGGCCTGGAGTTAAGGACAAATCATGCTTAAAAGGAGATGTAAGGTGTCTGCACAAGTGCCTCATAGAAATGTCTGTACATGTCACATATTTCACAGAACCGGAGGAATAATATATCACTATGACAGTAATTAGAGAGAGCAACCATTTCTGTTATTTTATTTTATCTGTGTGTGTATGTATGTTTATATTAGTCTTATTATTTTCATTATACACCTTTTAAAAGCACATCACTTCAGCTTGGGGTTGCTACAATTTCTTCCAAAAATTACCGGCCTTGCTACTGTCCCCATAGACTTAACATTGGCCTGTTGACAATTTTTTACCGGCCTGCCGGTCAGGTGACAACCCTACTTCAGCTTGCTCTTTGTTAGTCCCTTCTATTAGAGTTTAAGAACTTGTCCCACTTGATTTCCATCAATCCACACCATTTTGTTCTAAGGTACAACTGTACAGCTTAAAAAATGTAAAAATACTCCCCTGGACAATGAAGACAGGAATAACATTTGGGAGGCAACTTCTCCATATGTTCTGTTTATAAAGAACAAGCCTTGAAAACAATGAAATGGTACAAAACTTGATTTAAAAGTGCTCACATGACTCTTCTGCCTCCTTCGGCTTGCTGGAAAAAAGCCGTGGACCTGCTGGCAACTACTATCACTCTTGGTGGCTGTGTCCCAAAGTCCAATCAATTTGATCTCCTAACTCCTCCAAAACTTCCCATGGTCCATATTCCATGTTTATCTCCAAACCTCTGGACTCTCACTCAACCCGAGAATGCATTTGCTTCTAGAGTGGCACCAGCTGCCCTCAGGGCCCGCGATCCCTTCCCTTATTACTGTCCACTCTCTTATTGCAGAGGTAATATATATGGATCCAATGAATGCTTATGAACATGATTCTATCAAGAGTCCCTGACTTTTCCATTCTCCAGTCTCTAGAGACTAAGGGTTTGGATATGCTGTTTGTAAAATGCTGGGATAACTAACTTCACTAAAAATAAATCGTAAAACATACATTATCTGAAATACATACCACGCTGTCCTATGTGTGTTGTGGCTACTTTGTCAAGGAGGAGAAAAGCAGATACTATGGACATATCTTATTGCTTGGTAGCCATAAAACATACAGTTTTGGTTATCCATGTTTTGTTGTTTGATTTACCTGGCATACCATTTTTTGTTTTCTCACGTGTTGCAGTACGTTTACCATGTTTTGACCATGTGACTACTCCCACTACAAAAAAAATTAGACCTATAAGGATCTATTCAATAAAGAGAGAATTGCAGGGAACGGAGAAAGGAATTTCAAACTTAAGGCCAATGTAGCAGAGTTGGAAGAAATCTCCCATTCAGCTGCATTGGGGAAATTTTCCAACTCTGCTACATTGGCCTAAAGTTTCAAATTCCCGCCTTGATTCCCTGCAGTTCTCGTTATTGAGTAGACCCTTATAATTATGACAGGGATTTTCAAACCCTCGGTGCAGGTTGTCACCCCAAGTTGTCTCCTTAATGTAATACTTCAGCTGGCTCACTTAGAGCATTTTATATAGGTCTCTGGTACCTCTTTAAATGTGCCTGGTTCCTTTAACAACAAAAATGAAACTGGTTTCTATATATCTCTGAGGGGTTTGTAAACTCTACAGCCATTTTGTGTTTCATCACTGGATGTGGACTTCTCACTATACTTCTGTATTGTAGACTGCTCAAGAAGTCCAATGTACAATATTCCAGTGCAACTTGATTACATTTTGAAATTACAGGTCATTTTCTGGTACATTTTACCTACAATAAATCAGATGGAACGATTGAATAGCTATGTGACAATGGAGTCATGCTGCAATGGAGTAAGGCAGCACGTGCTGAGTGCACATTTTCTTTCCATTATTTAGCTTCTGAACTATGTTTAGTTTTCCTTTCAGCAATTTAAAAAAAAATATAGGAAAAGAAGGCTGTCAGTCTGTCATTTTTACCTCCACACAAATGTAATGACTTCTGTGGTATTTCCTATGTAATGAGAGCCACGCTTCACCCACTCAAAAACATTCAGCAAATTCCACTTTAATCTATTGAAAAGCACGCAATCTGTTTGCTAGTGACCAGTGGCAATGATGATTAAGAGCTTGTGTTTTTAAAACAATTTTTTTTCTGTATTGAACTTTTACACTGGTGACCTTATCAGTCAGTCTTATGGCGCACAAGATACAAAACATACCTTTTTTTTTCCAGTGCTCAGAGATCTGAGAAAAACAGAAGTACCTCAAAATATTGGGGATGGAGAGGGCAACATGTGGCAGGGGATAAAAGACAGTGGGAGACGTTTGGAATTTGGACAGTTCGGCAGTATGTTTGGTACTGCAGAAAGTGAAGGACAAAGTTTACATGGAAAAGTAAATTATATGTACAGTAGAGGTGTATAAACAGGAACCAGACCGTGTTGGCGGGGGGGAAAGCGGGATTGTGATCAATATGATGTGCGTTTGGACGCATGGAAAAAACACCACTTTTACGTGTTTCATTGAAATGAATCCTTTGCAAAACATGCTATACCAACCCTTTTGTCTCTCTGTTTGCTATTGACTTAACTACTCCCCACTTTTTAACATGTCTTTTCTCAGTACCGACAGATACTTTGATGTTACTCCCAAATCCCAGTCTCCTCCTCCTGTGGTGAACCGTCAAGTAGAAAAGAAGCGAGAGCTGGTAAGATCTCAGACTCTTCCACGCTCCTCGGGGACCCAAGCTCGCAAGGCTTTCTTTGAGAAATTCGACCAGGACAGTACCAAGTAAGAGTTCATTTCCTTTCTTATCTCTGCTTAAAGACTGAAGTGCTGTCTGAAACTACAGAAAGTGATGTACATCAAATGTGCTGATTAAAATAGAATTGTAATACTGGTTAAAGCGTTGTAAACCTTTTTGTTCTTGTATTTCTCATCAGCATTCATATCTTAGACTACTGACTCAGCAAATATATTTTTTAATTCAATCTTTACAGCCCAGTGACTTTTTTTTTGACTCCCCTGCTCCACCTATTTACCCCTTTTCCATACCTGTCACCCTTCTCTCAACCAAACACAATGCACCCCTGCCAACTCTTAAGTTCACTCCTGACCCCAACATTGTGACCAGATTGGCACAAACAAGGTCCGCGTGTCATTGAACCTCGTTTGCTAAGAAAATAACATAGATGCACCACGGTCATGCACTGCGGAGAGACTGTGTTAAACTGACAGAGGAGAGGGTTTCAACAGCAGTGTTGTCAGGGCAACATTACAAAATTACTAAACAATTTTACTTTCACATTTGTGGGTTTATGAGATCTAAGGAAATAAATAAAAATGCAAATCTACTTGTTTCAGCCCATTAAAATGTGGCAGTATATCTTATGGGGTTTATGGGACACTGCGCCTTTAATCGATGTATATAAACTAGAACATCTAAAGGGCAAATCCCACTTAGTTTTGCATATGAAAAGAGAAAATGATTGACAAATTACAGGATGTGTGAGACTTTCAGGAATAGAGGCAACAAATAAGTCTTGAGACCCGAGAATTGATAAAAGGTGCACAATGGGGAAACATTCTTGAGCAGCTGTACAAAGCGATATTGTACCCTTGGCCTATAGAAGGGCAGCAGATATTGCAACATTTTTACCCTGGGTCATAGTTCATTGTGTGCAAGATATATCATTCCCAGCCTCATGATCAGACCAGAGGGCGTTTTAAAGTTATAATGAATTTCCATCCTGCTGTTCACTACATGAATAATGCTGTTTTTTAAACTGAATTTAAACTGAAAACTATTTTTTTTAAAAACTATCTGATTAATTGAAGATCATATATGGGGCACACACTGGCAGTATATGGAAAAATCATCAATTTGCCGTTTTACCTTGTAGAAGCCGCAGGTTGGCTTGTTTGAAATCACGCGTACTTCCCATTCTGCTGGTCTCCTTAATTTGTCTTAGGGGCAGACCCCAGTCCAATTTCTTATAGGGGTGGCCTGGGGCATGTAACCAGCTTTTGGCCCCAGGTATTATGAAAAGGGAGGCATTTGGCTAACCCTTGGCCCCGTGTATCCTAAAAAAAGGGGCCAGGGGCATTATCACCAGTCCTGGTATAATTAGCGGGCCATTTTGGCTGCCCTGGTTTCTCAAGGGAGTGAGACATTTTTCTGTAGCAGCTGCGTTAAGCTGCCTGCATGTTTTAATGCCTACCTGCCACATTTAAACCTGACCGGTAAATTTTTTCTACTGGCAGGCATAGCATCATTGCTGGTGTGGTAATTACCACACTAAATGGTGTTTCAATACCATTATTCTTACTGGCTCGACTAAACCTCATTGAACATTGAGGTATTTATGACATGACTGCATAGGGAGAAATGGACATCAAAGCCCACCTCATCTTCAATCGTGCTCCACTTCCCTTTTTAGTGAATAGCATTAATTTTTCCTTTCCATGAAGGTGAGTTTGAGATCGAAGTCAGAGTAGGGAGAATTGAGTTTATTGACCAGCTAATGGTGGTTGAGTTGGGAGGTCGAATTTGACCTCCCAACTCGACCACATTGCGACTACGTCAAATCTTTGTGAATAGACCCATTTGAGATTTTAAGCATTGGCTGTTGTGTTGGGCTGACACGTATTTGTGTTTGGATCTGATGGTTGGAGTCTTGTGGTTTATTTATGTTTGCGTCTATTGATGAAATAGATATCTGCAGCAAATATTTGAATGTTCACTGTATGTGTTTTTAATGAGTCCTTAATGTGGATTCTGACTCTGTCATCTAACACTTGCCTATATATAAAAAATAGGGCTGTAGTCTTACCCAGTACAGATGATGATAAAGACAGATACTAGCAACATAATTTAGACCGTCTGGAATATCTTCCTGGTGGGTGGCCTGTTTGTTATGGCAGGGATAATGTAAATTTTATATTCTCACATATATTTAAGTATCTGCAAAATTTTAAACATTGAATTAGTATGCACATTGATATGTGATGGTTTAATCAAAGATACTGCTTTTCTTGAAAATTGTGCTTTACAGAGATTGCCAAACATATCACTTTCCACTTAGCATGGATAACAACATTAATCTACTTAAACATAAAATGACTTAATTAATCCTTTAGATATATCAATAAAATGTACATAGATAGAATATAGAAGGAGGGGTGTTACCAGCTGCTGGAGGCTAAATCTCCCAGACCCCTCTGACAACTTCCTAGGTGCAGAGTTTTAGTTGCTCATGAGCAGTTTGACACCCCTGCATTGAAAGAAAAATGCCGTCTGTAGATGACTATCACTAGGGAACAACATTTGTTCTATACCTTGAGCTGGGCAAGTCATCATCTCAAAATCGGATCAACTTTTCAGCTCCACTTGGGCCCAGCTGGAGCCAAAACGTCATTACCATTTTGAGCTGATGATTTAAATACACAGAGTTGCAAAACTTGAAACCCCGTGAGTGCATGTATATTCTTTGGATTGGTGTATATTACAGACAGCAACGCACACGGGTAATTATATTATTGCTGCTTTTTGAGAGCCGAGACCTTTTTGAATTTGTGTATGTATTTATGTGTATATATATTTTACATATAGACATTCTAGTAAGTGGGTATCATGTGCAATAGGTGCACGTGTAACAGTGTTGAGTGTAAATTACACAGGCATATAGAGTATCAAGAACATTACATTGTGAATGCTCACACATACAGATTTCTATATCTGGTTTAAGTTTGTGTCTTTGTTACAACTCTCATTAGCCTTGCAGGTTTGGAATTTGTAGACCCATGTAGTGAAACAACCTGTATAATGTGTTCACTGAACACCTGCATGCTTGGTTTAATGAGGTCATAAACAAGCACCTTGGCTTACTTGTATTTTTGTTTGTGTGCTAAGTGGTTGATAAACATTGGTAAGTGGACCTGTGGAAACCTTTGGTCTGTCTGTGGGTTGTACAGTGCTGCAGAATGTGTTGGTAGTTTATAGATTAATCCACCTAACATGAAAGTCTGTAATGTATTACATTTTTATTATCAAGTCCCAGATAGCTACATTAAATAATCAATTTGACATTTAGAGACTACAAATGTTAAAGGGACTGTCTAGTGTCCAAAATGTATCTTCCAAATATTAATGCATATTAATGTGCTTTCAAAGTACTTTAAAATGCATGTTTTACATTTTGCATTGCTTAAAATCTAAAATACTTACAGCTAGATGAAATTGTGAAATTACAGCAGTTTGCAAGAAACCAGGACTGCCCACACTAGTTTAGTAAAAGTCATTTTCCTTTTTTTTCTGCAGGAACCAATGAGAATAATTTCATAATTTCATTCAAATGAATGGAATTTCTTGTCTCTGTAGTGATGTCATCAGACAATGTGTTGCACTGTGAAGATATCCTACTGTGAACAAGAGCAAGGTCACTCAGAGTCCACACAATGTATTCAATTCGAGGAGCACAGGAAGTGACTAAATGAAACAAAACTTTATATGCTCAATGTCTATATAATCAGTGCTGCGGCACCTGCAGTAAACATGCAGAGTAATCACTGGGGAGGGCTTGAGTCAAATATTAAAAATGTGATTTATGCAGAATGCCTGCATCAAATCACACTGGAAAAAAATGTGCACTATACAAGCGGTAATCTTCATCTTGCATCAATGTGAGTTTGGGGACTTGACTGTGCCTTTAAAATGTATTAATGCAACTGTAATTTGCACTATTTTTTATAAACCTGGATGTAACAATTTCCGATTTTATGGTTGTATTAGAATATTATTGTGACCAGTGGCACAGACTTTGCTTAAATTTATTATAATTTAAATGTGTGTGTGTGTGTGTGTATATATATATATATATATACACATATACATATTTTTTTCTTTCTAGAACATTCGAGTGACCATCATAGCACTATGATTTCCTATTTTCCAATTTAATCACAGATCTTATTGATGTTTTTTCCCCCCCTTGCTTAGTTTTTAAAATGTGTAAAAGTATACATACGTCCTGCCCTACACTATGTTAAATAATGGTAGACATTACTAGTTAATTGACGGGAAGGGGAGAATTCTATTGTTTCCTTTGGCTGAATTTCAAGGTTTGACTTATTATATTCCTTTAGCTGTGTCCATCCAAAATACTCCTTGGTTGCTTTTCTGTTTAATATGCTTTTTGCACGTAGGAGGAAAATTACAGCTTCCTTGGGAACACTTGTGATTATTAAACTTCTTTCTCTTGTGCTATTTATAGGGGCAAAGGGGAATCCAAGGTGAAGCTAAAACGCTCCCAGAGTTTTGGGGTTGCCAGTGCCAGCAGCATTAAACAGATCCTTTTGGAATGGTGCCGCTCAAAAACAATTGGATACAAGGTAACACTGACCCAGAACGTCTGTATTTCAGTTTAGTAAGGATGCTGGGAATATCACTCTACATAATATATACATTCTTGTAATCATTCTTAGCTGTGGCATTTCTAAATTTCTCATGTTGTCTAATTATTTTCCAGTTATCTAATGTACGCAGTCCATTTTATTGAAATACACCTTGCCTATTGTTCTGAGTCTGACATTACAGTAAATTCGAAGAGTCCTGCGATGTTTTTAAACAAATAAAAATAAACGTTCTGGACTTTGGCTATTTTAACTTTTCTGCGGGGTTATGTTTAGCTGTAAATCATACGAACTGGATGTGACAGAGGGGGACTCTCAGCCTGATCACTGGCACATCCATTAACACATCAAGGGGTTAACTGAAAGATTGTACAGGAATTTGAAATAGAAAGGTTTTAAGGAAGAATACAGATAAAGTACCTCACTGAGCCATCTTTGATCCGTATTGCACCATCACAGGACAAACGTGAGCTTGGGTCAGATGAAGGAAGATCTCACCGAAGATGTCCGCCCCCTGATAGAGCTATACAGGGAGGGAGGGCTCAGTAAGATACTTTATTTCCATTCTTTCATTTAAGCATTTCTAATAAAATGCCTACACTTAATGCAATCTTTCTGTTAAACATACGTTTTTGCCTACAGTTGTCCTTTAAAAGCAACTAAACTTATAAACGTAAAAAATAATCCCATCCAAATGCTTATTGTATATGTTTAAATATCATGGTCGCTTACCCGGGGCCTGGCCTGTGACAACTTTTACATTGGTCACCGTACTGCCACTAACAGCGGCCAGGCCTTGGTTTTATTCTTGAGAGCAAAGTTCACCCCTGACAGAGCATTGCATCTAAGTCCTACCTTGCTCTCTAAAGGAGACACTTTGTGTAGTAAGATAGGGACACCCTAGTCCAAAATCCAGTGATTTCTGTTAACACTCCTGTGTGTGTATATATAACCTATAATCTACACACTGAGCACATGTCCTCAGGGGTTCAGATGAGGGTAAAGACATTTTCCAGGCACTGCAAAGTGCAGCGATGTTAGAGCTATTTGAGGCATGTTTTGCCATCTTGTTCTGAGAGCAGTGTACAAGTGTCATCACAGATACTTTGTGTATAGAAGTGGCACAAGGAGGCCTTTGTTCTAGACTGCGCTGCAATAAAGTGGGTATTATTCTGTTCTAAATTTAAATTTGAGAGCAACAAAATGTTTCACTGTTAACTAATTCCTCAATCATGGTGAGACGAGTACAGCTTATACTCTGAGACCCCATCTTTGGATTGCCAAGCAGGGAAGGGGTGTAATGTGGGAACCCAAAAAGTAAGAAATTAAGCACGGTCCCTTTTAACCCTTTGATTGTCAGCACTGTGGGCCACATATTGCTTTGATAAACCTGCTCTCTTTCAAATTGTTAGAAGCCCTCTTTTCCATTAAGTAAATTACCCGGACATCATTTCCTTAATAGGTGAGGCATCTTCTATGAACCCAAGTTTTGATCTCAAATGACAGCAGCTGAAAAGACTGCCAGTTACTATCATTTTAATCAAATATCAAATAATTGTTGTAATTCATAGTTTATCGGTTCCCTACTTTTACTAGTGTTTTTAATCTCGGTAATGAGGTTACATGGTTAGTTTACTTCTACTTTTTGAGAAAACCATTAGGAGTGGTCTTTATAGGAAATTCTGTTTTAATAGATGGTGCTTTTATTCTTTTATGGTAATTTAGTGGTGGCTGATCCATCTGGTTCTGTCATATATATATATATATATATATATATATATATATATATATATATATATAATGTATAATGTATATATGTTTATATATACATATACAATATATGTGAGTGTTTGTTTCAACGCTTGTTTTCATATTTACGTAAAGTATTATTATTTTTTCGTCGTTATAAGTTCGGTTGTTTGTTAACTTTAGCTTGCTCCAACTCCTCTTAACAAAAACACTGACCAAGGTAATAGGGTTGCCACCTCACCGGTATTTTACCAGCAGGCTGGTAGAAAAATTGGCTTGTCCCCAATGTTAAGTCTATGGAGGTAGTAGCATAGCTGGAATTTTTTTTTTTTTTGAAGAAAAGGTGGCAACCCTACAAGGTAATAGTAAATGGATCAACCTTAATGAACAGGAGGGCTAGGCAACCTTCGGCACTCAAGTTGTTGTGGACTACATCTCCCATAATGCTCCTACAGCCATACTGCTTCCAAAGCATCAATAGAAATGTAGGCCACAACATTTATAGTGACTACGGTTGCCTACCCCTGTCCTGCAGACTCATTTTATACATCATCTGACTGTGCCATGAGTTTTTACTGAAATTACCTGTTCACCTGATTGCTCTCTGTTTTAACTTAACTTAACTCTTGTTGTTCGTCCTCTAGAACATTGACCTTCAAAACTTTTCGTCCAGTTGGAATGATGGAATGGCTTTCTGTGCTCTAGTTCACTCGTTTTTCCCAGAAGCCTTTGATTACGATGCTCTGGTCCCCACAAACCACAGGCAGAATTTTGAACAAGCTTTTTCCACAGCAGAGTAAGTCATTTTTTTTATCCTGACTTTAACAAGATAACAACATTAGTTATACCCAAGGTAATATACTCCAGCTGAAATTAAAAAGGAAAAACACAGACGCCAGCCTCATCTGATGGTCTTACCAAATTCTAAAGAAGGACAGTTTTAGAACAGGCACCTTTTATAATGATAAAAGATGTACAAAGGTATGTTTTCTTGTTTTCCATGAAAACATACACCAAAAGATTTGCAAAATAAATAGGAAATACAGTAAAAAAAAAACATTGACAAAGTTGGAAATTGTGATTTCGATTCTAAAGAAGGCCTGTGTACAAAGGTGAAGGTTGGTGCTTGTATACCAACTGGTGGTATGAGTCACAATTGGCCTTAGTCTTCATGTAGCGCCATTGGATGTGGTATTATAGCCGATATCCTGCACATACCAAGTTACATACCAGTGAGTGGTACCCCAAAAGCAGGGCCGGACTGGCCCACCGGGATACCGGGAAAAATCCCGGTGGGCCGCCTGCCCCGTGGCCGCCTCGGCCACTAAAATTGAAGAATTCGGCTGCTGCAGCATCCGGCAGCAGCAGGCGAATTTCTTAAAGCGGCGACGGCCGCCGAATTGCTTAAAGTGGCACCGCCACTTTAAGCAATTCGGCGGCCGTCGCCGCTTTAAGAAGTTCGCCTGCTGCCACCGGATGCTTCAGCAGCAGTTCCGGCGGCGGGATGGGAAGTAGAAACCAAGGTGAGTGAGACATACAGGGGGAAGGGGGTGAAAGACACTACAGGGGGGGGGGGGGGTGAAAGACACTACAGGGGGGGGGGGTGAAAGACACTACAGGGGGGGGGGAGAAAGACACTACAGGGGGGGGGGAGAAAGACACTACAGGGGGGGGTGAAAGACACTACAGGGGGGGTGAAAGACACTACAGGGGGGGGTGAAAGACACTACAGGGGGGGTGAAAGACACTACAGGGGGGGGTGAAAGACACTACAGGGAGAAGGGGGGGTAAAAGACACTACAGGGGGGGGTGAAAGACACTACAGGGGGGGGGTGAAAGACACTACAGGGGGGGGTGAAAGACACTACAGGGGGGGGTGAAAGACACTATAGGGAAAAGGGGGGTAAAAGACACTACAGGGAGGGGTGAAAGACACTATAGGGAGAAGGGGGGTAAAAGACACTACAGGGGGGGGTGAAAGACACTATAGGGAGAAGGGGGGTAAAAGACACTACAGGGGGGGTGAAAGACACTATAGGGAGAAGGGGGGTAAAAGACACTACAGGGGGGGGTGTGAAAGACACTATGGGGGTGTGTGTGAAAGACACTACAGGGGGGGTGAAAGACACTACAGGGGGGGTGAAAGACACTACAGGGGGGGGGTGAAAGACACTACAGGGGGGGGGTGAAAGACACTACAAGGGGGGGTGAAAGACACTATAGGGAGAAGGGGGGTAAAAGACACTACAGGGGGGGGTGAAAGACACTATAGGGAGAAGGGGGGTAAAAGACACTACAGGGGGAAGGGGGTGAAAGACACTACAGGGGGAAGGGGGGGTGAAAGACTCTACAGGGGGAAGGGGGGGTGAAAGACTCTACAGGGGGAGAGGAGGGTGTGAAAGACTACAGGGAGAAGGGGTGAAAGACACTACAGGGGGAGGGGAGGGGGTGAAAGACACTAAGGGGGAAGAGGGGAAGAGAGATGCCACAGAAAGGACACACAGAGAGAGAGAGACGCCACAGAAAGGACAGAGAGAGACGCCACAGAAAGGACAGAGAGAGAGAGACGTTACAGAAAGGACAGAGAGAGAGAGAGACGCCACAGAAAGGACAGAGAGAGAGAGAGACGCCACAGAAAGGACAGAGAGAGAGAGAGACGCCACAGAAAGGACAGAGAGAGAGAGAGAGACGCCACAGAAAGGACAGAGAGAGAGAGAGACGCCACAGAAAGGACAGAGAGAGACAGGATACAGGATATGTCTCACACACTGCCCTGATATATACCTCTGCACAGGGCAATTCATATAACTCTGTGTACATACTGGAGGTATATATATTGCCCTAGACAGGCTTTTATATCAGTCTTATCTATAAATAATACACTGTTCAGATGTGCTTTTGAAAATGCATGATTTTCCCTTCTATGAACAAAAAAATTATATTATGCTATGGGCTGCTTTAAAAATCTTATGCGATGGGGCTGGTATATAAATTTTTTCCAGGGCTGGTTTTTGTTCCCAGTCCGGCCCTGCCCAAAAGACATTCCTTGGGTTACACAACAGCATTTTGAAGGTGCATTTACCATAATCATTGGAAGAGATGAGGATGTGCAGAATATTCTTGTACATTCAATATCTGGTTAACCTCTGTAGCATTTTTTGTTGCATGCACATTAAACGTTAGATTTTTAGCGATAACTTTGAGTGCTTTTATAAGATCTCCTGTTCCTGGGGGTTTAGGTCAGTTCACCCCTGGGGTCCAGTCTGTACTAGTGATGACTAATGTTCTTGCCTGAAAACTATGTCTGAAACAATGGCCGTGCTGCTTTAAAGGTTAGCAGTTACTGCTGTACAATAAACTCACATGAGTATTACAAGATCAGTCAATGTCCCAGTGATTCTGACAGATCCACCTGTGCTCTCCCAACACCTGCTATGTCGGACGCCCTTGGGACTGACCTTGTCTGCAATTTTAGTTTCTATCATAGGACAAAACCAGATTAATGAACACTAGACTCATGTTCAATACAAAGCTGTGCAGGTGCTGATGAAGTTTAACTGAAACCTGAAACTGTTCCAATTTACTCCCCCTTATAAACTTCTGTCATCTCCTCTGTGCTACTTTTTAAATATGTTTTCCCCCTTCTTCTGTCAATGACAAAAACAGGTGTAGTTCACACGAAACACATCCCAGCTCTACGGCTCTCATTATTATTATGACTGCGAGAAAATGAGTGAAAATTCCAACATAAATGGGTTTGTTTTATATTGATCCCTAGAAAAATCTTTTTAGCAGAGTATTAAACCCCATCCCTCAGTAATGAAAGGCCTGGATCCCACGAGCCAGGCACCAGCTGGAACATTTCAACAGGCGAGTTGGATAAGTGAACAAACAGCACTCTGCTCGTATAGGGCGCTGGCATCATAGGGGGAAAGCTTGAAATATCAAGGCTTTCATTTCAGGGATTGGCACATGAAACCTTTCTGCTTGTAAAAGTGAAATTAGCTTACAGTGCTGGCTGCTCCATATCCGAAAGGGTTAAACTGATCTGGATTTTCAATATCTAGCACTTAATTTCAAATCACCTTTTGGGGCAGAATGGCGAGCGGAGCATTTCTCACCTCGTTGATAACAAAGCTACTCTTTGCATGCACAATCCTGTTTGTTTTTGTACCTGTTTATAGTTCATATCCAGGTAAGGTCTTGATGGGTGATGCATATACACTACATGTGTCATTTTAACACAGACTTGGTAGTTTAAAAAACGATTATGTATCTGAGTTAATAATCTGCTAGTTTCTGTGTTTATTCTTTCTTATATACTGTAAGGTAATATGTCCTGCACCAAATTATCTTTAATTGGATCTAGTAGTACTTAACCTGTTCATTGCACAGGTGTATGCATTTAACTGTTATGCTGCTGAAATCATTCCATGCCTATCCACTGTGTAAGGGCCATTCTTGGTGCTGAATTATTTGGATTCATGTTAGCCATTATACATCTACTTCCACATCTTATCACAACTAGTTTAAATTGTATTCATTCAACTAACAACCTTTTTATCAATAAAGCAGGAAGCAAGGGCATAAAGAGCTCCCCTGATAAATATTGCCTTACTGACACAACATGAGTCAGGTTTTTTTTGTTGTTTTTTCTCCTCTGCTTAATCTAGCTTTTTTTTCATGTTCTTCTGTCTATTAGCTGCACATCTTCTACTTCCGTTCACTAGATATCAATAACCACATATACAAACACCAAAACTGGTTGCAAATTGAGATGCAGAATAAATATTGACCACCTCTGTGTGGGATGTGAGGTGGAACTGAGAGCACAGGGCATTCTGAGGTTGGCAGTGCAGAGGCTGCGAGGGAATGTTATTGGTAATGTGAGATGAAGTGTGTTTTAGAGAACAGTTGTGAGTGTAGATGAGATTTTTATTGAATCCAGTGCATGTTTATTGGAGGGGAAATGCATGAGAGGAGATATGGGTAAGGATATTGAGCCTGACACAACATATATTAAAGACTGTAAGGGTCGGCTTATATACAGTTGGAAAAGAGAAGACATGATAGAGAAATTTTCTCAAGAAGCAGATGGACAGAAGAGTCAATTGGTGGCATTACTGACTAATGTCAGTAAAGGATGGTAGCACATCGTCAAAACAGACTATAAAAAATGAAAAAATATTAATTTTGGTGTACACTATCAGAACAGAAGTGAAAAGAACGAGGTGCTACATGCAGAGACTCAGAGAAAACTAACTAGAGATGAACGAAGAATGATTATGGTTTGGTTTTTGAGAGAGAGAGAGAGAGAGTGTGTCAGTAGAAGGCAGTGACCTTTAGCAGTGATCATTGATCACTCTCTGTAGAGTATTTAGAATAACACACAACATAAGTTATGGCATGGTTTTCCAATCACCTTTGCCCCACCGTAACCTATGTTGTGTGTGCATCTTGTGCTTCCCCAAGCCTCAAGTGCAAAGCCAGTAGCCATGCTGACAGTCCCATTACGGACAAAACAGCTGTCCATGAGTTATCTGGCTCCGCACTGTTTCCTGAACTATGTTTAAAGATTGTCCTGTACAACCTGCATGTACTCCAAGAGGTCCATGTATGAAGTGGATATAAAGGCAAAAGGTGATCTTTGTTATTATTTAACCTTATTTGCATATGTCTACCCAGAATACCTTGCAATGGTGGTAGCACTGTATATGTGAGATTTCTGTGGGAAAAACACATCTTTTGACTTGTCTGGTGTGTGTAGATTTGTGCTTTATATACAGGTTAGCAGAGGCATTATTAAACACACACAGTGTATACAGGTATTCAAAATATAGTACGTTTTGTTTTTGGATTTCCTCTTATCCAAAAATATTTTCAAAATACAGATGCAGGATGTTGGAAATGTTATTTAAAAGGGAAAAAAAACTCGGTTAATGTACAATACAGTGAGTTTGCTCTACACACCTGATGCACCTCAGACCTATTTTACATCATTGCTTTGCCAGCTGCATGACGGGCGCCAAAGATTCACTTATATTGCTTTGTGAACCTTACTTGGCACTGTTATCTCTCTTCCTCTTTGAACATGCACTCCTGGGGATAGTTATTATGTTTGGCTTCCAGGAATGTTTTTACAGTGACATCATCTTTTTCCCCACAGGGGATAGATCACCCATGTGATATGTGTCCCATTGTCTGCAGTGAGGCATATACGTCTTTGCTGATTAAGTGTTTAGTTCTAGCAAGGGCTTTGCATGTCCATCCAACGACATAAAGCGTTAACAAATATAATTTCAAATGTGTTCAGTTAATTTGTTGTGACAACTTTGTTGCTGGCCATATGGCTAATACATTTATTGACATGAAGTCGTTATTCATTTTATGATACTTGCCGCTCCTCATGTCCGGTTTCTTACCAACCAGTGAGCCGTAATCTGCATCCACCAACCGTGTCCTGCTTTGTAATCTGGCCCAGAATACAGACAAAGCAGGTCTGCACGCTGTTATAGTGCCTGGTAAAAGTTGTTCAAACCTGAAGTAGTTAATTCCCGTGGAGCAACATTTCAACCTAATAAAGTGGACAAAGTACGTGACAAAACCTGCAAAAATCACTATTTGAGTATAGTGAGCCCCAAAAAATACACAATTAAAACCAAATGGCTAATGCATAATCTAATTATATGAGTACTAAACGGTTTTAAAGATACATAATCATAAAGTTAGCGCAGCTGTTTCTATACTGACCAAAAAAAATATGAATTTTAAATCTACAGTAATCAACATAAATAGTGCATATATATTCGGTTTTATATTGAAAAAACTAAGAGACCTGGATTCTAAAACTGTAAATTTATCATAGAATTTTTATTCACACAAAGGGGACCAAGTCTAACTCCCTATTCAGTTCTTTAGGGAAGATGCTATCTAATTCATAGATCCACCAAGCCTCACATCTTTACGGGTCTAATGTATGTTAATGTATCTTTAAAACTGTCCTAGTACCCATATTATTAGTATATGCATTAGCCATTTGGTTTTAGTTGTGTGTTTATATTGGCTCACTTATTTCACATAGTGCTTTTTTGCTTAATACACGTATATGTTTTTAAGATTTTACAATTGTTGTACGTTTGAACAAAGTGCCGGTTTCTTCGTGCCTGAATTCGTTGCGGACATTGTGAGCGTGGAAAGCACTATCATTGTGTAGCTTACAAATCTTGACAGGGCAGACACACACACACGTCTTGACACACATCAGTTTTTATAAGTCTGTCACTCATGATGTATATTTAGGACTTAGGGCTTTATTTGAGAAAGTGGCAATTGATAAGGTCATTTCAAACTTAAGGCCAAAGTAACTGAATTGGAGAATTTTACCAACACTGAAACTTTGCCTGTAAGTTTGAAATTCCCTTGTCAATTCCCACTTTCATGGATAAAGCCCTTAATGTAGCAGGTCCCATTTGGATTTACACTGATCATTTTACATGAATGTGATGTTATTAACTAACCATTAAAACATTAGATTCTTACAAAGCAAAGTTGACACAAACTTTTTTTTTTAATATATATATTTGTTGTCCTTTTTTTCACTAATTTTTCTCTGTTCACTATATTACCTCACATTAGACCTCACTACTATATTTTTAATGCCCATTTAAAAAGGTATAAAATAAAGCAAACCTAATGTATAGTCACCAGGGGTTTCCAAACCTGTCTGTCTGTGTGTTTTAGTTTGCTTTCCCATTTTACTGTTGAAACTGCTAATACTTTGTAAATAAATTGTAATTAAAACTACATTCAAACCAAGCATTCTTTTGACACAATATGAAATTTCAATCTCAGCTCTTGCACCATTGTCAGGTGAATTTTATGATCTCATTAGTGCTATATATACCTACATAAAGTTATGTAATTTGGGGGCTGTTGGTGGTTTTTGGGCACAGGTGTTTCCAGTGGTGTATCTTGGTCTTGTGCTGCCCTATGCAGACTAAATTCGGTCACAGGAAGAGCACGACAGGCAGCATGGTAGGTTGTCTGTGCACTGTCCAGGCGCACAGACGCCATGCTGCCTTCTGACAACCAGTCTCTGCTGGCAAGCACTTCTTTAAAAAAAAAATGTTTAAAGGGGTGGTGTTTTTTGGCTCACAGGCAAACAATTGCTTGAAATATCTGGGAAATTTAGCAGTTTGATCATAACTGTGACTTAATAATAGATTTGCCATTATTTTTCTGTATGGTTTCCTTTTTTTAGATATACACAGCCAGATCAGCACTCACATCTATTGTAATAATATTATGGTTGCCTCAGAGCTGGTATCTTACCAGTAGGCTGGTAAAATGTTTGCTTATGGCTAATGTAAAATCTAGGGAGGTAATAGCATGACTGGTATTTTTTTTTAAGAAATGGTGGCAGGCTAAATAATATGCAAAAAAATAAAAACACATGAAAACCATGGTTTTTAGAATACTCCTAAATCAGTTCAGG
This sequence comes from Pelodytes ibericus, assembly GCA_036172795.1. Lineage (NCBI taxonomy): Eukaryota > Metazoa > Chordata > Amphibia > Anura > Pelodytidae > Pelodytes > Pelodytes ibericus. The sequence goes on along the minus strand of CM069857.1, from coordinate 52,269,033 downwards.
GTATCTTCGTAATGTAAGTCACAATTTTTGTATTTTCATTCTGCAAGAGTTTCTTTAATGGTTTTAAGGTAAACTTGTTGCCTAAACATGCATGGTTTATGGATACCACAAAGTATTCTGTCTCTACATTGTTAAATGGAATTTCTGTAGAATAAATACTTTGGGAGAGGTCTGGTGCCTGTGTGTAGTATTTGCCTCCAGCTCCTCTGATATTACTTGAAGTGATCACATCTAAAGCAGGTCTATGCTTTTAACCATATGCACATCATTTTAAATTTATTTGGGACCATTTACAAACTAAACAATAAAATGTACAGTGCTTATTAAAACTACCCAAAAAGTTAAAAATTAATTAAATGGAATAAACCTTACCAACTTACATTAATGAGTGTATAAAATAATCAATCAAGTGACATATCGTTCGGTTAAATCCCAGACCATCTACAGGACAACAATACAATTAAATCCAGGTACTTTAATATATTTGAGGGAGTTTCTACACCTTTATTCATTGGATGTTTATTTAATGATGGTTTCTCTCTGAGAATATAAAATATTTTATTTTTTTATTGATCATATTAATTGTTCTTCTCAGTGTATTATTTTTTTGTTATTTCGTATGTCTATTCTATATGTTATATATATATATATAAATATGTGCTTGACAAAGGGCAGGTTTGCCTGAAACGTCGCTATTGTTACTATGGATTAAATTACGTTTTTGTCTACCTTTGAAAATCCTGTGAGTGCATCCTCAATACACGTTTGGATTGTTATATATATAAGCACCTATGAAGAATAAGAAATTGCAGTTTTGCTCCTTTTTTTCCTTATGTATAAAACCCATTCCTACAGTTTTATACTTACTATACATCCACAAATAGTTGAGTCTGGATTAAACTTAAAACAAAACCAGTAACTTATACATAATCGCCACAGAGCATATTCACCAAGTAGCGATCTGTTTTAAATTGGCAGCCAAAAACGCTGAGTTGAAAAAAAGGTCAAGTCACATATTTTCCCCCCAACTGATTTTGGCTAATTAGTTTACAATCATTTACTGTTTAGTTGGTAGGCCCCACATCTTTTCCTAAACTTCTTTACAGATTCTATACTGGGGGATAAATATGTCCGCAATAGGAAGACCACCTTTTCTTAAAGGAAAAAATAAAAGAATCCTGACCTTGATATTTCCTAAATAGACTAAACATTAGCCACAGGCCTAATTTACAGGCCTGCCAGTAAAATACTGTGAGCCTTAGTCACCAGGCAACACAACCATGTACTGCTCACCTTGGAGTCCACAAATTTAACTCAAATAAAACACACTTTTAAAAAATGTAATAAAGTTGTACTCTTCACTGTAGCGGTCTGTATTTATCATACACCGTATAAATATTTTTCACCTCCTTTTATTTGGCAACCAGATGCGGTCACTGGAACCTAGACAAACACAGTCTTTTGGCATGAGATGCCAAACTGCAATCATTTAGGGAACTGACAAAACAAATTGGAAGTGTTTGTGCAGACCACAAAATCCCTTTATCTTTACTGGTGTGTTTTTGTCTGTTTGGTGCCAGAAGGGCACAAAGTGTTTTAATTCCCTTCTGGTAGTGAAAGGACTTTTATGGTATGAAAGCGTCTTGTTTTTTTTTGTAATTTAACAGTTTCCAGAATATACTTTGTCATTATTTTTCAAACGCTGTAATTGACATGTGTCCCATGGCATGCATATTTATTGCCCAAGCCAACTGGCATGACAAAATACACTTGCCATGGTGCTCTTAAACCAGACGGCACCAGCTTTATCATTCATTCATCACCGACAGGGGCCTCAAGCATAGTCATTAAAATCATTAATGATCTAGCTGAAATCAGAGCTCAGCAACATGTTGTGTGACACACCGGTTAAAAATAAGTCTCCTTTTTTTATGACTAATGAAGAACCAGTAAATTCTGTGGTTCTGGTTAATTTTTGTGAAGCTCCCTCTGTATGGAAAGCTCTAGATTACATAAAGTTTTGTTGCTGGAGTGAACAAATATGTTATCCTACAGTGATAGGGATCAGACTTGTGATGTCATTTTTTCAAAATGGCTTCTGTGGTTTGGGTCTCACCCATATGTTCATAAGCAGTTTTGGTCATTTGTCATAAAGTATCACCAAAAGGGCCTAAAACCGAATACTGTATATACTATATATATATATATATACTATATATAGTATAAGCCAACCCGAATATAAGCCGAGGCACCTAATTTTACCACAAAGAACTGGGAAAAAATATTGACTCGAGTATAAGCCTAGGGTGGGAAATGAGGCAGCTACTGGTAAATATTGCCCCCAGTCTGCCATTTAATATTCCAGGATATTGCCCCCAATATGCCAGGATATTGCCCCCAATATGCCATTTAATATGCCAGGATTTTGCCCCCAATATGCCATTTTAATATGCCAGGATATTGCCCCCAATATGCCATTTAATATGCCAGGATTTTGCCCCCAATATGCCATTTTAATATGCCAGGATATTGCCCCAATATGCCATTTAATATTCAATGATTTTGCCCCCAATATGCCATTTTAATATGCCAGGATATTGCCCCCAATATGCCATTTAAGATGCCAGGATTTTTCCCCCAATATGCCATTTAATATGCCAGGATATTGCCCCCAATATGCCATTTAATATGCCAGGATATTGCCTTTTAGTATGATCGTTATGCCACCCTCCTCCCCCCCTTCCCCAGTACTTACCTCGTTCCTGCTCCGTCTCCCGGTGCTCTGAAGGTGCGTGGCTGTAAGGGAAGCGTTGTGAGCTCCCCTCCAGCCGCGCGGAACAATAAAGTTTGTTTAAAAAAAACACACTTTGTTGACCGCGCGGCTGGAGGGGAGCGCACAACGCTTCCCTCACAGCCACGCACCTTCAGAGCACCGGGGGACAGAACAGGAACGAGGTAAGTTTTCGATTTTTTTTTTCCCCCCAGACACCGACTCAAGTATAAGCCGAGGGGGGCATTTTTCAGCACAAAAAAAAACTCGGCTTATACTCGAGTATATACGGTATCTGGTCATCAGATAAACAAAGTATCAGAAAAGGCTACTGGAGGCTCATCTCAGAGTCCCTAGAGCTGGTGTGGGCACTGCATACATGGCTTTGAGCATTGTTAAAGCACATGTATCACATTGCACCCTGTACATAGCATTTGGTTCAATCCACACATCCTGTATGGTGGAATATAAGCTGTGATGTTTCTGCCCTAGGTGTACACATTGTTTGCCATGTACAAATGAATTCTTAATATTATTATTTTTCTTTAATTACATAGAACTTGGATTGAGCTTGTTCTGTCGCTCTTCTTGATTTGTGGAACATCTGCAAAGTGCTGATGACATTCAGCAAAGCCAGACTGAGCGTGAAATATAACTGCTGTTATTTAGGTGTAGAACATGCCAACCCTTCCTTAAATCCGAGCACATGAAGAGCAGGTGGTATTACCAACGCTCCATCAAACCCTATGTTTAATCCCCTGCATGTAATTGGAGATTTAGAAGAAGCCAGTGTTAGGAATCCTGTGGTTAGAAATGGTTATCTGCAGCTTTGGTCAAAAGTGAACTTGTGTCACGGTGGTTTTAATTAAATATAAAGAATGTGGCACAGGATGAAACGAGTCAGAAAGTACATTGGCACAATAACTGTGGGTCATCTGCTTAATAAAGTACAGTGCTTCTGGCTCTTTGAAAGCTGCTGTCCCACTTTAGCCTCTTATTCTGCTCTACACCCCCTCCCCTCCCCCCAAAATAAAATGAGCCTAAAATCTGATAAACTGCATATAACCCTAGAATATTGAGGACTGCATCACATGACTGATATTATGCTTGTTAATCCTTTAGCCATTTCATTATATTGTTGCTGGTTGTTATATTGTTGCAGTATACCTTTCATCTGTCTCTTGACCGCTCCCAGAGGCTGTCTGAAGGAAGCATTTTCAGTAAAATGTGTATGTATGTCAATATATATATATATATATATATATATATATATATATATATATACACAAAGTTGTTTCATGATTTAGTTATATATGCATATAAGTACTTTGTTTAATGTATATAAATTGAGAATCATGCTATCACTTTCAGGACTCCTTGTTCTTCTTTTCTCTGAAGATAGTTCTTAATGACTTTGGCTGTATGTTTGGAGTCGTTGTCATTTATGCCAATCAGATACCTCCCTGGTATTGCATGATGGTTAAGTATCGTATCACTTCAGTGGTCTCTGAGTAGCCTGAATATGAATGGCCACTCAGATTACCAAAGTGAGCCAATTTGGTTCGAAACTCATGTCATCGCATAGAAATCAGGTCATGTATTCCCTCCATGTATTCCCCCTGTACATGGAGGCCAAATACTCGACTGTCTGGATCAAAACTGGGCATCTGGCATCCCTAACGGCACACCTCACACATTTCATGTGCTTAATCAGTTGAACCTGTATTCTATTGCTTGAGTGGATTTAGACATCACTTATCAATGTGGAATTTGTCTTATCTGTATGATGTGCATGTGTGAATGCATTTGTGTTAATTATCAGCAGTGTCTGGTTAATAGTATATATTAAAGCTGTACACCATCAATATCATGTTTCAATGTATGTCCATCATATTCTGCAACAAGTGAGATAAACAAACCGTTGAATCTTACAGGAAGATCTATCAAATTAGTCCTACCTACCCAAATGGTGTTACAGGTTATTGTTGGCCTTAATATAATGGTTCTTAAATTGGGGTAAGGTAAAAAAAAAAAAAATTTACGCCTAGAGAAATGGCGACATTAAACCCTTTGCCATGCTAGGACGTTATATGCTGTCCTATTTGTACGGGACCTAAAGACGCTAGGATGGCATAGCACATCTTGCATTTAACAGCTGCCCGCAATGAGCTGTGTTGGGTCTCATCTGACAAGTCCCTGCAGCAGGATCTCGCCTGTCAGATGAGGCCACTTTGCTTGGCCTCAGTCTGACAGGGAAAATGTAGCCGATGCTCAAACCAAGCACCGGCTAGATTTTACAAATTTGCATTTGGGCACACCTCTGTGACATCACAAGTGACATTGGGAGGACTCGCACATTTTTGGCAGAGATCCACACGGTCTGTAAAGACCCTGATCAGGTATCTGCAATTGTGTTCCTGGCTACTGATCTGGCTATCCTCTTGTGATTGGTGGCCAGGAACAAATAGTGGCGTTTTGGTGCTTGCATCGCAAACACCATGCATCACAAAGGGGTTAAGAATTTTCTGTCTACCATTCAGGAATAATAGCTTTTTTAAAACCAATCGGGTCCCATTTTAAAATAATGGTTTTGCTTCAAGTAATTTCCTGAGCCTCCAGGGATCTTCTACAAACCTTATATATGTAAAACGTCACAGGCACATTTGCACCAGAAAGACCTGTGTATCTTTTGCTGTACCTCTAGCTATCATGACATTGAGCATTCACAAAGACACAGAGAAAGTAATTATGTTGTCTCAATAGATTATTTCCTCACAGCAAAACTGTTGGATTTGTTAAATGAATCGTGTTAGATATTTGTGCAGTAAAAGGTTTTCATAAACTGGCATTGACAAGTGATTAAAACAAGATCTAAAGGCATGACAAAGTGGCCCTATATTTTTTTCCCCCATTACTTTGTCTTTAGATTAATTTTATTTATCCAATGTATTATTTTTTGGGTTATTACACATGTAAAATTGTCTGCATTACAATCACCAGTTAAAGCAGTGATTAATCACAATCTTATCTTTTGCCATTTCAGGAAGTTTGCCCACTGTGACCGTCTCATCGAAGTGGAAGACATGTTAATGATGGGAAGAAAGCCCGATCCTATGTGCGTGTTCACATATGTGCAGTCTCTCTATAACCACCTGCGACGTTTTGAGTGACATTCCCAGCCCTTCCTCGCCATCTATGACACCTCCTCCATCTCCTCATATCTGTCGCTCCCTCAGAAGAAGAGCAACTAACCGCTTTGTCAAGAGAAGACAAACACATGTCTCTGTATATTTCCTCTACACTGATACTTTAGCCTGCCTCAGGCAGTATGACATCTTTACAGACAGATAAGACAAGAATGTCCACAAGGTGCCTAGAATTCTATTTTTACAACACCAGAAAGGAGGAGGTGGGTGGGAGCCGGTTTTGTCACTTCCAGTGTTCACAAAGTATTTAAATGACACCCTGGCCGAACAGTGTCTAGTGTGTGAACTGTAACAAACGGCAAGTGCTAGTTAGACTGAATAAATATGGCAATGGTGCAACCAGGACAGTGCAAGAAAAAAGATTATATTCACTCCTGACAAGGCCATGCTCCAAATGAGACCGTCATTTAAGGATCTTGTTCTTTAAAAACAAGTTAACTAAGGCATATCCTCAAGAAGTCGAGTGTTCATGTATTGTACTGTGGTTTGCTTTTATTTTTTAACCCTGTTCTGTCTCCAATGTGCCTTGGGAATTCTTGAGGTGTAATCGAAGCATAATTTTGTTACTGCAGTAGAATGCCACATTGTTGTTTTAATATGGTTCTTGTACATTTGATGTCATTTTAACAGTTGGTTTTTTAAAATACCTCACTGTGTTCGCATCTACAGAATACAAGGAAATGTACACATAAATGTCCTTTGAAGGTCAGATGTAAGAACCCTGCTTGTGCACAGGTGCATCAAACCACAAGAGTTTTGGTTGCTAAACCCATTATAGGTTTACCAGTTAAAGATTGTTGAGGGCTAATTTAGCCATCACTGGGATACACAGCATGGAAAATTCTTTGTAATTCTATTACTATATGGGAGAGTGTGAGTCAGAATGCAGGTCTTTTTTTTTTTTTTTTTTTTGTATAACAATTTTTTATTGTTTTTAGATACATGTGGGAACTTTGAGTAATCCCTAATACATGGTACATAGGAAGTCTGTATTAATTGGACATGCAAGTCCTTTCAAACAATAGTCAAGCAAGAATTTTGTCAATACGTACAAATATATGAATGATCCTTTTGAGAGTTATTATGAGTTCTTTGCACGACGACCTCCTGGGCCTATTGGACTAACCAACCATACCTGTCAGTCAAGTGTTATCATGTGTTATAGTACCAGGTTAGTAAAGTACAAGTACAGATTTAAGTTGGTCCTTCATAACCACCTGATTCCCAATAAGGTGTTTTGTCCTGAGTAACGCCCTTTTTTTTGTCTAAGAGCTGTTACTCGTATATCTTTTGAAATGGGTAGGGATTACTTTAGGTATGTATATTGATTTATACATATTCTTAAAACTAAACCAATAACCATAAACTAAATTTACAGGTAGCGTTGGTGGCGCAATTAACAAAGTGGCTTACATCTAAGTTCAATACAAAGTGTGAATGAATCCCCTGATTTGTCGCCCACTGTCACCCCTGTCAGTCCCCGTCCCAATTGGATATAGGAGGTAATGGGTCTCGCCCTAATAGTAATTGTTCAGAGTACCACGTGGTATGGTTAAACGTTTTCCTAATTTTATCTTGGATTGTGGTGTTTAATTGAGAGATGTATGAGTTCCAGGATTTAAAAAATTGTCTAGTGGAACGTTCTTTGTCTAGTCTTTTTAACTACAAGGCAGGGTAAACAGAAGGCTGGATAATTGATGTTTTTAATGTTATCTGTGAAGGTGTCTCACACTGTTCCACACTGGTTCTAGGAAGAAAAATAGCAGAACGTTATTACAGTATGTTCTGTGAATGTAGATGAAATATTCTTGTATTCCAATATGGATTACGTTGCTTGATGTATTTTCTAGATCAGTGTGTACTACATACATGTCAGCTCAACATATCTTGTTCTCAAGGATTTATGTTCAGCCCCCAGCCTGCCTGGCTAACTATGCAATACCCAATACCTAACTTTTGTAAGTACAGCTCTCCTTACTAAAAATCTGGACAATACTGGTCTAGATCAAGGATTCACAGCTTCAGTTATCCAGGACAAGTAACATACCAGAAAATGAGGGTGCTATTCACAAAGGGGTGAGATGAACATTTCACCAATTTAACCATATAATGTTCAGGGACAAATCTGGTAAGTTTCCTTACTAAGCAAACTCCCCAGGTTTTTCCTTGGACAATACATAGCTAAACTGGTGAGATGAAATGTTTATTTTACCTCAACTCACCTTTTAGTGCAAAGTACCCTGAGTGTTTTATTTCTTTTGAAAGGGTTTGAAGTTATTTTTATGGACTTGGTTTTTATTTACATTTTTTTTTTTCTTTTACATAAATTGGCACTGGGCTTTTGGACTGGTTTACCTGTTTAATTACAAACCAAAGAACAAAATAAGTTTCTGTTTATCATGACATAAGTTTCAGACTGTCTTATCTGGAACTTACCTCACCTATGATTCATGACTGACATAACCCATCTGAAGACCCCAAATTCATTCAGATTTATTCTGTACTTAAAGGGACTTTGTCAATGAAAATTATGGTTTAACCATGTATGTGGTGTCTACTGCTTATGACATCACTTGTGGCTTGATATGAAAATTAACTGCTTTTCAATAGGAAATGTGTAATTTACATAGGAAGCCACACAGTGATGTTATAAGCAAGTGTCTCCAGATACATTTAATACGTTCATATTTTACTTTATGCCTTTTCCTTTTGCTACATTCACAGTATTAGCAATGTTGACAAAGTCCGTTTAATAAATGTCTAATAATTATCACAGGATGTATTACTATACGTAGGTTCAAATCCAGATCAATGTTTCTTACATATGCATAGAGATTGCAAGGATTCAGTATCAGACTCCGGTAATTGATTAAAAGTGCCATTTACTGTGCACTTACTGACAGGGTTACCACACATTCTGTCTCCTCACGTTTATGCAGTTGCAAGAGACTGTTGCTCTACAGAGCACATATAGGGTACTAATGTTCTCTCAAAGGATGCATGACTTTTAGGTGTCAGCATCTATACTCTGCCTGGTCATCACTTTGAGATGTGGAAGTAATTCAGGGATATCTCTGGCAGGATTTGTTCTTAATGTTCTGGTTACTAAAAGGTTGTCACTCTTTGTAGCTGTCTTTGAGAGAAGACATGTATCTGAAGAGCCTCTGTACAAAGTGAGGTGTATTCACTAATCAGTGTATTTTAGGGATCTGACAACTAAGTTGGAATAATAGCCAAGCTGCAAAAAGTTTTCCTATTTATCTGCTTTGAACATAAAATAAACCTCTCTTTACCCCACAGAGACCAATAGTGTTGTAGAAGTTATTGTCATATATGCATAAACTAGATGAGATGTACATACATAAGCCAAGAATCTGATATTAAACTAATGCATTTCATTGCTTCCCACTGCACTCTTGCTAAACTGCATGTATTCTGGAGAGGAACAAATGTCCCAGAGTAAAAGGACACCGACACTCTGGGCTATTAATAGGATCACTGAGATGGGCATCTGTCAGCAAGAGAGACTGCGAGGCATCAGATGACTTGAGGCAGCCTGCTGCTTACTTCTGGAGAGCCATGCCAATCAGCTCAGGTTTCCCCCGATTTAAAGTGGTAGATTCTGTTCATGCCAGGTTTTAATATTTCCCTTGAGATCAAAAACGTTTACTTTTGTATTTTTTATTGTCTCTGTCTCCATTACCATATCTTTTTCATGTTACTTTTGGCTATTTCTACTCCAAAATGGCCACATGGCTCATCTATTTTAGATGCTACAAAGGTATTTCCCTACAAATTGTTGCTCTGTGAATTCTTAACTACAACACTAGAGTTGGTCGATACTGGGTCAAAATACTGGCACTTCTGTGGATGCTAAACCATCTAGCCGAGCATCAATGCAATACCATTGCAGAATCTGACCACTGACGAAGGACAAATTGTATTGATTTATTCTTCAAACTGATATGCTTAAGTGTTTTCATGTATTTAGTTTCTTAACAATATATTTTTGTTTTGAGTTTTAGACTAGCAATTTCAAACCAGCATTGTTTGTGGTGTGCTGCAGAGTGCAGAGACGAAAGGCACTCTAATTATTTTAATATACTTTATGGAATTTCATAATAAATGTAAAATTGGAAATCGGGACAGAAACTGCAACCCGCTGGTATATGTTGTCCAAACACAATAGAGTAGGTTATTGGGATTAGAACTGCCCCACAATCAACTTTTATAAACAACTTTTGTCTCCAAGAAACTGTTTATATATTCAGCAAACTTTCTAACTGTTACAAGCGTATATCCCACTTTACATGGAGATTTTTATGAAAGATGCATCCTGCAGGGCAGCAATAATTTTTTTATATATATATTTCCAGAAGCATCGTCATGATATTTTATTAATAACATGGCATAAATAATAAATATATTGTTGCCATCTATACAGTTTAATTTTGGACTTGGGATTTTTGCGCAGTGTACCTTACAGGCGCTCAACCAGAGAAAATTAAAACAAACCGCTTGCTTTGTTAGGAAACCTTTTATACAGTGAATTCTTCTAAGACTTTCTATTGCTTGATAGCTATGAAAATGTGTTTTTAAAAATAGTCCAGGTTATTCACTATGTAAGAGAACTACATGTTCTGTGTTAGAGAGCTGTAAAAATTACAAGCAGAGCAAGCTTTGGTCACAGCAGACCCCAAGAGCCATTTACCCATCAGGCTTTTAGGCCTTTTAAAGACCTAGCTATCTGTGTAAAAAGAGAAGCCACTGAGTTACTGGACTTGTGCTGTGATGTTTAACAGGCTAACTTTATCTTGTTTTCATGCTATAAGCGATTATAACTAATAAGACTCCATTAGGACTTACTGGCATGCATAGATAAACGTGTTCTGAGTGGTGAGCCTCAATAGGTTTTATTTATAAAAACTCCTGCACTTGAAAGTGTCGAGAAGTAAAAAAATAAAAAAAAAAGTGTTCCATTGTTGTCCGTTAATATTATATATTGGGAAACAAATCCCTTAGTTTAATTTGATATAAAAACACTATGCAATATATGCAATTGTACAGGCATACGGGGGGGGGGGGGGGGGGGGGCAGTACAGTTTGGTAATCTGTAACATTATAAAACTTTTTTTGCATAAAAGTTCTATTGGAGTGCACTGCAAAGCCCTGAGATTTCAGAGAGAGCACTACACCAAGTGACAGTGTGTCTAAGGCACCCTTCTGGCACTTCAAGGGTTGAATGTTAGGTTTTCTACCAGGTTACTTTGCCTGTAGTAACATTTTTTTTTTAAATCCTTTGGGGCACCGTAGCAAATTAATGGTTTTTAGACATACATGTATAGTTAAATTGTAATAACATGGACAGCTCTGAAAAGCTTTAAAATAAGTGTCTTAACCATTGTAAGAAAACAATTAAGATTAAGCGCTTTCTTAGAATATTGGTTATTTACAGTGTGTGTTAGTGTAAAAAGGCTAATATGCCAAAGATATATATATATATATATATATATAATATAGACAACTCACCAGCAGTGGAAGCCAATTGTAATGGCTTTATACAATAATAAGCACAGTGACACTCAGCTGTTACCTACACTCGGTTTTAAGAGATTTATTTACCCAACTGGGATTTTTATTATGTTGTATAATATCTTATTTCCAAAATGTCTTCTGTTTAAACAAGATTATATGGAGTTATGAGTCTGCTCGTACAGCAATGTTAATGTCAAATTTAAACTGTACAGTGAGTGTGTCTGCCTCTTCTACAGGAAGACTTGTGAAGTATGGAAATATTTGGGTAATCATTTATTCAGTTTTCTTTTCCCCTCTTCTAACAGTGCAAAATAATAAAAAAAGATGTCTTCAAAACCCTGATTTTCTTTGCTATGCGGCTTTTCACCACTCATTTAAAGCATGGAACGTTTACGTTTTCAGAATCGGTTGAACCTGTTCTTACAGCTGGTCTTTTGTATCTTAGTCTCCATTGTATGGAACTAGGTCAAGAGTGTTTAACCCCTTACCACCCATGGGACATTTCTTGCCCTCGTGAATTACATGCAGAAGAGACTGTTGGAAGGCATTGAACATCCTCTACGGAGCATCTGATTGCGGCTTCCTGCGATGAGCTGTGCTGCGGATCCTGCTGTAGGGAACTGCAGCGGGGTCTCACCTGTCACATTAGGCCTCTGTGAGTGACCCCAGTTTGACAGGCTGAATGGAACCGGTGCTCAAAGTGAGCCCTAAATCGCACCATGTTCAAAAATCTAGGTTCAGGTATGACTCCAAGATAGCACTAGCAGGGCTGCCATCAGCAATTTCAGGGCCCCTTACTGAAAGAAATCTGGGCCCCACCCCGCATATCTCCCTCTCACCCCCTACACGCCACTGATAATTTGCTCATTAATATGCCACTAATAATTTGCCCATTAATATGCCACTGATAATTTGCCCATTAATATGCCACTGATAATTTGCCCATTAATATGCCACTGATAATTTGTCCCTTAATATGCCATTGATAATTTGCTCATTAATAGCCACTGATAATTTGCTCATTAATAGCCCACCCCCTTCCCCTGTACTTACCTGGATGCTGTTTGTCCCCTGCAGTCTCGTCTGCACCCCTTGATGACGGCCATGTTTCCAGGGACATATATTTGTTCCACATGCTGCAGACAGAGCATGCAAAGTGCAGCCCGGCAGTATGTAGAATGCAAATACGCACAGACACAATCCAATTAATTAATCATGGTAGGTCCTACGAGATCTCCAACCTGATTAACTAATTGGATTTTGTCTGTGCATATATTCATCCTACATACTGACGGGCTGCACTTTGCATGGTCTTTGCAATGTTCCTTCAAGTAAATGTTAGACCTTTACATAGCTCAGATGATATAAAGCAGTGATGGCAAACATTTTCTTGGTTGGACAATCCTCTGCAGGAAGCCAAGATGAAACCCTCAATGTGACCCCTCATCTCGGGCATTTTTCTTCCCATCAAAAATCATCCACCCTGCTCATTCATGCTTTCCCTCCCTTCGTATAATTTATTTTGCCCCTATTGAGTTCAAGTAAAAACTGTGCACTAAATAAAGTGTCTTGTCAGTCTTAGGTCATAACATTTACTGGGCCCTCCATAATAGACTAATGTGCCTAATATCCTCAAATGTCAGTCTTGGTTCATAACATTTAGTGGGTCCTCATAACTGATTGTGATTCTCTAGACACATGTGGAGTGCTACCTCAGAGTGCCACAGGTTTGCGATCACTGCCCTAAGGCATGTGTGTCTATGTAAAGCTACCTAATGTATAAGCTAACAGTAAATAACTAATCGTCCTGCAGTGAAGTATTTAAAGCCTGGGGGGGACTTGTCATGAACTATCATTTAAATTGGGCAGACTAGATGGACCGAATGGTTCTTATCTGGCGACACATTCTATGTTTCTATCATGAACACAGAGTGGTTGTTTGGGGGAGGGGGGCAAGTGTGGCAGAGAGAGGATCTTTGGGAGCAAGTTGTTGGGAGGTGCTTGGGCAATTTTTTTCACCTGGGCCCTGTGGCCCAACGCCCGAAACACAAACCTCACACGGAGATCAATGGGCCGGTGAGGGGCCCTACCTCGCAGTCGGTCAGATCTGACATATTCAGAATTTATATCCAGCACCTATTTCACTCCTACGTGCGATGGTTGTCGAGTGTTTTTGTCATCATATCAATCGCCTCGCCTTTCCCTCCATTGCTGCCTGTAGATCATTTCTACCACATTGTGGAGCGCAGGAGCAGCCAATTAAAGATCTACAGTATGTACATTGGGGGTAGATTGGCAAGTCTGGGGAGCAGAATCAGCGCTGTATTAGTAGTGAGTCATTCTAGGCAAGTGCCTTGGGCTCCACTTGCTGCCCATTTAAAAAAAAAAAAAAGAGGCTTACTGGCAGAGGCACTGGCTGTGGAGATCAAAAGATCTCGCGAGCGGCAGCATGGTATCTGTGTGCTGACCAGGAATCCACCCATGCTGCTTGCACCTGTTCTGAGGACAGACCTGCCGGTGCTCAGACGAAATGGAAAGCGCAAGAGGCACCATGGTAGGATGTCTGTGTGCTGCCTATCACTAGATACTAGGTAACTGTGGGTGCTAGCTGGGGTAAGTCCTGGGTGTTCAAAGTGGGTGTTGGCACATGGCCTGGGTGTGTAAGGTGTTGCTATGGAAAGGTATGTGGTGGCATTATTAACCAAAGGAGAGTACGAGCAATGTATTGGGGAGGTGCAGGCACAGACCATTTGTTCTGTAATGGACCTAGGGTTGCCACCTTTTCTTCAGAAAAATACCGGCCAGGCTACTGCTTCCATAGACTTAAAATTGGCCGCAGTCCAATTTTTTACCAGCCACCAGATGGCAACCCTAAATGGACCCCACAATTTCTGATAGTGGCCCTGTCCCAAATGTGAACTCAGATGCTCCCTGCAAGTTTAAAACGCTACTGAGCCTGACTGTGATGCCGCAAAATAAAGTTTAATTCCATGCAGGCTTTTTAAAAATATGGTTCTATTTATCCATCTTTTCAGCATGGTAGAACTCATATAAAAAATGGTGAATAAATATAACCATTTATCGAGGGGGGGGGTCTACTAGCATAATATTACAAGTGGAAGAAGAATTCTCCTTGAAGTGATATCACAGATAGATGGAGGTGGGGGCTTTGGATGATCTGCAGGACTCAATTGCTAAGAAACCCCAGGAACTTTTTATTCATTTTTATGGGACGGGGAACATTAGGAATGAAAATAAAATGCTAGATCTGTTTTTAGCTTCCCTTTACATGATGTAGCACATATTTGGAGTATTGCTACATGTAACAGTGCCTTCAAGGATCTGACACATGATCACATAGACATCAATTGATGTGATCTAGAGGTGTCCATCTTTTAGCTAAAATGTTGTTCTCCTTTGCTTTGGATATGTTTCTCTCTTTAACTTGATTTATCCAATTTCAGCTAGTATCATAGATTATGACAGCAGATTTGTTCATCTAGATAGCTTCACACACTTCCTAGGCATTCGTAAATCCTGTACCATGGTCACATCTGCGAATATATAGTGAAAGATTCTTCCAGGAATAATCATTATGTAACGAATGTATGAAATGTGGGAAACCCCTCAATTTTCCACTAGAGCACGGGTCTCAAAATCCAGAGGAGATGCAGGCCATCAGCAGCTGGAGTGACATATTTTGACACCCTTGCACTAGAGGTATTATTACACTTTTAGTGATGCTGCTCGTTAATACTTCACTGATTTGTATTTGCAACTTTGAGTATACTCAACCTTCCCACGAGAGGGCGTGAGTGATATGCCTTATTGTTCCAGTAACAACAGGGGAGGGCTGGCAGCCTTAGGCCTGGGGGGCAAATCCAGTCAAGTGGCCCATTGCACCATCGAATCGCCTCCCCATCCACGGCCATCTTTTCCTTGTTTTATAACGAATATTGCCAGGATTTTCCCCCACAATATGCCAGGATTTGCCATTTAATATGCTAGAATTTTCCCTTACAAAATGCCAGGATTATGCCCCTCAGTATGCCAGGATTATGCCCCTCAATATGCCAGGATTTAGACACCCAATATGCCAGGATTTTCTCCTCAATATGCCAAGATGATGCCCCCTCAATATGCCAGGATTTTCCCCTAAATATGCCAGGATTATGCCCCTCAAAATTCCAGGATTATGCCCCTCAATATGCCAGGATTATGCCCCTCAATATGCCAGGATTTAGACACCCAATATGCCAGGATTTTCCCCTCAATATTCCAAGATGATGCCCCCTCAATATGCCAGGATTTTCCCCTCAATATGCCAGGATTATGCCCCTCAACATGCCAGGATTTAGACACCCAATATCCCAAAATTTGGGCACCCCCCCCCTACCCACGTTGCACACCTACGACATGACCCATAACCCACGTTGCACACCAGGACATGCCCCATCACCACATTTACATGCCTCCATCACCCCATTACATACACATTTC
This sequence comes from Pelodytes ibericus, assembly GCA_036172795.1. Lineage (NCBI taxonomy): Eukaryota > Metazoa > Chordata > Amphibia > Anura > Pelodytidae > Pelodytes > Pelodytes ibericus. The sequence goes on along the minus strand of CM069857.1, from coordinate 52,253,022 downwards.
CAATATTATTTGCCATTAATATTCCCCAGCCAATTTGTCCCATAATATGCCAGTGTTATTCTGCAATTTAATATAACTCAGTAAATTTGCCCAATAATATTCCAAGGTTATCTGCAATTTAATATGCCCCTGCTAATTTGCCCAATATGCCAGTGTTAATTGCCATTTAATATTCCCCAGCCATTTTGCCCAATAATATGCCAGTCTTATTCTGCCATTTAATATTTCCCATACGATTTGTCCAATAATATGCCAGTGTTATTCTGCCATTTAATATTCCCCAGCCAATTTGCCCAATAATATGCCAGTCTTATTTGCCATGTAATATTCCCCAGCCAATTTGCCCAATAATATGCCAGTCTTATTTGCCATGTAATATGCCCCAGCCAATTTTCCCAATAATATTCTAGTCTTATTTGCCATGTAATATGCCCCAGCCAATTTGCCCAATAATATGCCAGTCTTATTTGCCATGTAATATGCCCCAGCCAATTTGCCCAATAATATGCCAGTCTTATTTGCCATGTAATATGCCCCAGCCAATTTGCCCAATAATATGCCAGTCTTATTTGCCATGTAATATGCCCCAGCCAATTTGCCCAATAATATGCCAGTCTTATTTGCCATGTAATATTCCCCAGCCAATTTGCCCAATAATATGCCAGTCTTATTTGCCATGTAATATGCCCCAGCCAATTTGCCCAATAATATGCCAGTGTTTTGCCCCCCCCCCCCCCCCCCCTTACCTTTTTCCCTGGTGGCTAGTGGCAGGACTTCCCTGGTGGCCAGTGGCTGGAGGACTTACCTGGTGGCAGGCAGCATGGTCCCTCCATGCTGCCTGTTCGGCCTCCCGGCGGTTGTGCCGACAGGTCACGTGATCGGCGCGCGTCTGACGTCAGAGCGCCGATCACGTGACTGTCGGCACTTCCGTGTCAGACTGCACAGGGAGCCGAACAGGCAGCACGGAGGTTTCTCTGTGCTGCCTGTTCGGCTCCCCGTGCAGCCTTGCAGGCAGAGCGGAGGTGAGAGGGGATCTTCCGATCCCTTCTCACCTCAGTCTCTGCCTGCAAGCGCGTTTTTTTTTTTTTTTTTTTTTTAAAAAACACTGGCCCAGCGGCCGTGTTTTACATAGTTTAGGGCGGCCTGGGGGGCAATTGCCACCCTGCCCCCCGGCCCAGCCCGCCCCTGAGTAACAAGCTCACAAAGAGAGGACTAAGAAAGAACACCTAATCTGGTTAACAGTGGATATCAAAATATCAGATAAGAAACTGATGACTAAGAACTGATGGGAATTAGACATGTGCAAAACTAAAATTTACGTTTCGTTTTCGTCCATTCGGACGAAAATGTTATTTATTTAGTCTAAAACGAATTTCGTTCATTACTGCATTCGTTTCAGACGAAATTCGTTCATTATTTTCGTTTAGTTCATTTTTATTTGTTTGTTTTATAGAATACATGTAATACTATTGGCTTTCTATAAACCGAACGAGAGCCCCATTCATAAGAAATTCTTATGAATGGGGCTCTCGTTCGGTTCATAGAAAGGCAATAGTACTACATGTTTTCTATAAGCCGAAAGTCTATAAACCGAACGTTCGGTTTATAGGCTGTCGGCATTTAACTATACAGAGACAGAGTCTCCATTCATAAAATTATGAATGGAGACTTTGTCTCCATGTAGCGAAATGCTATTGTATTCTATAAACCGACTCTATTTCGGCTTATAGAATGCAATAGTACAGAGGCGGATGATGATGACGTAGCACGTACACGTGCACGCTGCGTGTGGGGGGTGTGTTCTCCCGATGATAGGGTTCCTGGCCTGATGAACGCCGGCTGCGAAGTGGAGGTCTCGTAAAGGAAAGCATTGTGGCTGAACAACACTCCCGGTAGAGCTCTATTATAGGGGACCGGACCAACTATCGGACAACCGACAAAGTACTGGATTGGCTTAACTGCACCAACTATTGAGGTCGTCAGAGAGCGTGTCCCTGGCGGACTGAGAGACGGAGAGCTCCTGTTGGACACTCGGCGATAAAACGCTTTTTTTCTTCAACGAAGCTATTACCGAGGCAGATAACACCTGAGAGTTACGTGGTCAGTAAACGGGTAAGCAGCTTAATCAAACAGAGAACTCTGCTTGATGTCGAGAGACGCTGGTCCACTGTGACGAATACAGACACCTGGTAAGCAGTTCTTAAAAAAAAAATTCTGTTACTCTGCTTGTCCATCTAATCGTATTAAGACTGACCAACAAACTCTCTATAACGAAAACATATGGTTTGTAAATTTTGTATATATTACTGGAGTACCCTGCGCATATTTTTGGGGCCTAACAGGGAACCCCACGTGCGGATAGCCTGGGGGTAAGCCTTCCTGCTGAATTCCTGGAATATCTGGATAAGTATATCTGTTACAACTTATTGGATACTACTTAAACATGCCCCCTAAAACAGACAAACAAGAAAAAGCAGAAAAGCTGAGAAATATAAATAAGTCCAGTAAACCCCAACCTATAGATGCTTATTACTCTCCAAAGAGCCAGCTGAATATCTCAGCAATACAAGATAAAACTATAGCAGAAGGGGCAGTGGACTATACACCACATGATTTAAATGACTATATAACTCAGCCAGATTTAACTTCTGCCTTTGATTCCTTTTATTTAAAAATTAAAGCAGACCTGGAAAAAATGCTGACTGAAAATAAGGAAGATTTTGCACAGATAAAAACGGCAATTAAGGAACAAACTAACCAAATTAATACGATGAATCAGAAAATTCAAGAACTACAAGTCCAAAATGAAGAGGCTAATATAGCCATCGATAAATTGGAATTAAAGATTGCAGATCTCGAAGATCGTTCTAGACGTCCTAACCTAAAAATCAGAGGCATACCAGAGGAAATAGGCGACCTCGACACGTACTTGTTGGAGTTACTTTCACTCTACATCGACACCAAATTAATGCATCCAAATATAATTGAGCGAGCTCATCGGCTACCAAAACCATCTATTAGGTCTTATGATATGAACTCCCGGGACGTGATAGTCTGCTTCAACAGCTGTAAAATCAAGGACAACTTTACACGCGAATACAGGAAGAACCCTTCTAAATCTACTAAATTTTTGAATCTTACCACCTATCCAGATCTCTCGTGGGCAACTAGGCTTGCAAGAAGGAAATTTAACGAAGTTACTACCTCCTTGCGAGAACATAAAATCTTGTACTCTTGGGGTTTTCCTACTAAATTACGAATTTCCTACAGGGACAATGTTTTTGTATGTAATGATGCACAACAAGCCAAGGACAAATTGGTATTGTGGGGACTTCTAAAACCTTGAATCTCAATGAAATATAGGGTGTAACTGTGCGGGGGGGGTGGGGGTGGGAGGGAGGATTTGCGTTTTTTTTTTTTTTCTTTCTTTCTTCTTTTTTTTTTTTTTTTTTTTTTTTTTTTTTTTTTTTATTTTAATCGTTTTTCCTCTTTATTTGTGTACCTATTTAGTTATTTGTTTATTTTTTCTTTCTTCCTTTTCCCTTTCCTTTCCTTTCTTCTTCTCTTTTCTTATGGGTACTAATCTGTGTTAATATTTTACCCTTTCGACACGGAAATATTTAGAAGTTACTAGTACAGTATAGTGGGCTGGCAACGATCCCGACATGGTTAAATAGGAAACTCTAGATTTCCACTGTTCTTCTGGCAGAGTTAGACGCTGTTGAGATGAAGAACATGCTGATCTAGCTATACTGCTCCTCAAATTGGATTTTTTTATGTCGAAGAGAGGATATCAGAAAAGAGCCCACCAGGACATCCTTTCCTCCTTAGATACTGATAAACCAATTGATGTATAGACGCTCGGGGGACTCTGCTGCATTGTCCTGAGGTTGAAAGGAAGAATATGATAGTGTAAAGTCTATAGGGATGCATATATTGATTTTTTTTTTTTTTTTTTTTTTTTTTCTTCTTCTTCTCTCTTTCTCACGTATGGTAGGCATAAGTAAGAGGTTGATTTTGTCATATATTATAGAGATTAAACACTATGATCACTAGGATTTTTTTTTTTTTTTTTTTTTTTTTTTTTTTTTTTTTTTGGGGGATATTGAGATGGAACACATGATAATTAGAGGATTCTATGGGATTCCTGAACACAGGTTCGATAAATTGATTGAGGTATAAAGGAAAGAAAAAAAAAAAAGGAAAGAGAAAAATGGGTTAATTATGCTACACTTTCTTTGTGAAGAAATACTATGATAATTTAGAGATCACTATGAATTTCTCTTACTAATACTTCATAGTTATAATAATTGGTGGATTATGTTTTGCTTTCTTTATGAAACACTTTGATAATTGAGAAATCACAAGGTTATTACATTATGTGTTTTTTTTTTTTCTTTTTTTTCTCTTCCCCTCTTTTTTGCTCTTTTAGCATTCTTTAAGCTTACTGGTAGGAATAGATGTGCTCTCTGATATACTGTTGCAATTTGGAAATGGGGTGACAGATTAAGAACCGACTATGAATACGTAAAACTCTAAAAATAATTTGCTGAATTGCTAAATCTTTCCTGAGATGGAAATATTTTTGGTAATTCAGACAATGGTAGTATTGACCTCGGGTGTGGCTGAGTCAATCGGAGCTTAACTTATTGTTTGATTATGACACACTTTATTGGTGAAAAATTATTATTGTATATGTATTAACAAGCTGTGGATGCTGGTGGAACCCAGTCAATAGGGATACAGTGTAACAATTTAGATAATTATACTGTGAACCTACGTATGCTTAAATTGGTTTATGTACAAAATACTGGCTGAAAGTGATTTACCCCATTGGCCAAGAATTAATATGGCTTTTTTTTTTTTTTTTTTTTCTCTCTTCTCCTTATTTTTTTGGCAACACTTGGTAAATTTTCCTAAATTTTTTAGATACATGCAGAAGCCATCTGGTCTCTTTGTCATTTGACTTAGAGCTGGATATACTAGGTCAAACTATATAAGTAACAAGGTCGAGTTTATGTGGGGTAAACGTGCAGATTTTTTTTTTGCATAAAAATACTGGCTGACTATGATGCACCTTACTGTTCAAGAGTTGACAGTTTTTTATCTCTACCCTTATTCTGTGTTTATTAGATATACGTATAACCTATCCGGTCTTTCTGTCATATTGTCCAGATTAGGTTGTATCAAGATAAACTAAGTGTTGAGTGGGAAAATGCTAATTCTTGATACAACATATGTACAAATATTCCGCTGACTATGCCAGACTGTTGTTGATTCGGAAACAAAGTGACAACTTAGATAATAATATACTTGAACTCATGTAAGGGTAAACTGAATACATACAAGCTCTTGGTCGACTATGCTGCACCTTATTGGTAAAGAATTAAGTTGGTAGAGATCTGCCCTTTCTTTTTTTTTTTTTTTTTTTTTTTCTGCAGACAGGGTAAAGTAATATCTGTATCAGATTGTTGCTGTCATCAGGGGTAAACTGTTGACATATATACAAACTGAACTGAGAGAATCTATTGAGGTTCGAGACATCTCCCTCTCCCTTCCGGTTCTTATCTCCCGTTGTTTGTTTTTTTTTTTTTTTTTTTTTTTTTTCCTCTCTCTGTTTCCCTTCTTCTTACCTCCTTTACCCCCCATCCTTTCTGTTTTCTCTTTTTTCCTTCGTTCTCTTCTTATTGCCTTTTTCCTTGAGCCCTCTTCCACCTGGTAGATCGTAGAAACTGATACTCGCTGCAAATAGGTTGGAATTCCTTGAAACGGGTTAATATACTACACCCCCCTTTTGCTCCCTGGTGGTTTTAGGGAGCTTTAGACATACGGTTGATGGAGAGGATATCTCCGTTAACGGTGGAGACGTGTGATGTGGAAGTGTGTATGAATGCAGGTGTATATAAAGGGATCTTATGTGAATCGGCTGTGGGGGTCTCAGGGTGGGGGACAGGGTATGGGGTAGATTGGTGGCGCCGACTCTCTCAATGCCAATTAGGGTGATGACTATCAACTCACGGGGGCTAAATTCCCCCCACAAGAGAGCATTCTTGTATGATCTATTGTTGAGAGAAAATGTGGATGTGGCTCTGGTTCAGGAGACGCATTGGACGCAGGCTCATGGAAACTTTTGGAAGTATACTAGATACCCCCATGTATACTCCTCATCTTTAGTAACGGGAAAGAAAAGAGGAGTGGCAATAATTATTTCAGACAGACTTAAATTTGACTATATCTACCACGAAACTGATGATGAGGCACGCAGATTGATCCTGATATGCAGGCTGAATGATGCCCTGTACACCTTGGTTGATCTGTATGCCCCATCAGATGGTACTTTGAGATTTATGAATAGTGCGATCGATAAGATTGAAAGGGTATCAAGAGGTTTCTTGATTTTGGGCGGGGATCTGAACTCCATTGCGAACTTCGATTTAGATAGGAAATCTCAAAAAGCTTGTAAAGATGAGGAACGTATGAGGACAAGAGCGGAGGCATTTTCCTCGTGGCTATTTCGAAATAACTTATATGACATCTGGAGGGTGCAACATGCAGGAGAACAGGATTATACCTTCTTTTCTACACCCCACTCCTCCTACTCTAGGATAGACTACCTGTTGACGAGGGGTTCTACACTTGATCTCTGCTCTAGATCATCTATCGGAAATATCTCTTGGTCAGACCATGCCCCAGTTACTTTGTCAATTAAGGACAACCCATTATATAAGACCCGTAGTAACTGGAGACTGAACGAGCATCTTTTGAGCTCTCAAAAAGATAGACTCGACCTGATAGAGCAGGCTAAACGTTTTCTGGAACATAATGACACTGGGGAGACATCAGAACATAACCTTTGGTGCACAATGAAATGCGTAATGAGAGGCTATTTGATTAAGAAGGGTGCATGGAATAAGAAACAAAAGGGGAAAGACCTAGCCGAATTATATGCCATATTGGCAGTGTTGGAAAATGAAAATAAACTTAATCCTATTCCAGCGAAAGAAAAGGAGATTCATAAGACCCAAGAACTAATTAGGAATGCCCTTAGAGAACGTGCAGATCTATCAATGCAAAGGCTAAAAAGCAAATGGTATTATAGTAATAATAGAACAGGAAGGGATCTGACTAGGAAGCTGAAATCTCAGAACCAACACTCTAGAATTAAAAAGATAGTGTGGGATAGGGAGACCTGTATAGCGCCAACAAAGATTGCAGCAGCATTTAAATCCTACTATGAAACATTATATAACTTGCCTAAGCCAGATGCTCCCCCCGGGTCACAGCGGCGCTTTCTGGAGACTTTAAAATTACCTAAACTCTCTAGAGAAAAATTGAACTCCATTAATACTCCAATATCTCTCATGGAAGTAGTAAACACGATAAAAGATCTGAAAAAGGGGAAAGCTCCTGGCCCTGACGGTTTCTCGACCGCATACTATCAGACTCTTAATCCTATGATTGCACCATTGCTAGTTAGACTGTTTAATTCAATTCCGGATGCCCCAGGTTTCCCGATGGAAATGATGACGGCAGCTATAGTTCCTATTCCGAAGCCAGGAAAGAATCCTGAGTTGGTAAACAATTATAGACCGATATCATTAATTAACCTTGATGTCAAAATATACTCTAAGATCCTGGCAACAAGGCTGCGGCAAGTCATCCATGACCTGATACACCCTGATCAGGCGGGATTTATGCCGGGGAGACAGGGGGTGGAGAACACCCGCAGGGTCTTCGGCATAATTAATAATATCCATCAGACAAAGTGTCCCTCTGTCATAGTCGCTCTCGATGCAGAGAAGGCTTTTGACAGAGTCGACTGGGGATTTTTGTCGGAGACCCTCCGGGTGTTCGGTATCACCGGATTGTTTTATGATCTCACAATGGCCTTGTATGTAAATCCGCAAGCAAGAATAATGGGTCCTTTCCTGGCTTCAGACTTCTTTAATATACGTAATGGTACCAGACAGGGGTGCCCTTTGGCCCCACTTCTCTACGCCCTTACAATTGAACCTTTCGCTCAATACTTAAGGCAAAAACAATCTGTACAGGGCGTGAGGATTGGAAGTGAGGAGCACCTCATAACCCTCTATGCGGATGATGTCCTCCTAACTCTAGCTCATCCCCATTTGTCAATACCAGCCCTCCTGGATGCGGTGGATGAATATGGTAGATATTCAAATTATAGAATAAACCTGACAAAGACACAAATTATGTCTTTCTACCTATCTCCATCAAAACAACAAAAAATCCTGCATCTTGTAAGGAGAGAAAGACCTGCAGACTCAATCGATTACTTAGGAATTAAGATCTGCTCGTCGGTGGATAAGACGGTCTTGTCAAACTTCGCTATACTACATACAGACCTTACCAAACTCACCTTTAACTGGGCGAAGTTGGAGACCTCCTGGATGGGGCGTATTAACATTCTCAAAGCTTACATCTTGCCTAAATTAACATATTTGTTCAGGACTATCCCGTATAAGATACCTAGTAGTACCCTAAGAGACTTTGAAATCTTATTTTCGAGGTTTATTTGGGCTAAAAAGAAACCAAGAATCCCTAGCCAGATTCTAAAGCGTAATCTTCATTCTCATGGCCTGGGCTATCCGGACCTGCGGAAAATATATGCGGCTTCGCAAATGACACATGTTCTTGCTTGGAACTCATGCCACCATAAAGCAGGCTGGAGGGCACTGGAAAGAGTTCTATGTAATAATATAGACATGTCACTGATGATCTGGCTCCCACGTAGACTTTATGAAAAATTACTAATCCCCCTTAAAAGTGTAAATGATATCATGGCCTCATTTTATAGAGTGAAGAAGTCGATGAAGGTCCATGATACTTTTTCTAGGATGGCCCCGATACAGATTGTCCAATTATGCGTCCCAAATATTGCTCTAACTAGGTGGAAGTATGCAGGGATTAACACCCTGGGAGAGGTATATGATAGCGAGGGAGTAGTGCCCTTTGATACATTAACAAAGAACTATAATCTCCCCGCCGTAGAGATATATACGTATATTCGAATGAGATCATTCTTGATGAAATATCCTCCATCAGATATTACTGATTGGGATAGATTTCTCACCCAGGTAGGGAACAAAAATCTAGTCGCGAAGTGCCGGGGGTTTTTCGATAAGGGGGTGACGATCGACAAGCCTCCGGCCCTTAGGCAGTGGGAGACGGATATGGGGAAAGCATTCCCGCTCCAGGCCTGGTTGAAAGCCTGGCAAGATATGAGAAAATCTGTTCATTGTATTAATATCCAGGAGCAATATTATAAACTTACACATAGGTGGTACTTAGTCCCCACCCGCCTGGCAAAATACGCAACACAGGCTGATGATTTATGTTGGCGCTGTGGCAGAGCGGTGGGATCCCAGCTACATACCTGGTGGGAATGCGAGGAACTTACTCCTCTTAAGAGGAAGGTAGAAAGTATTTATAGAGATATATATGGAAGTGACGAGCCACTCACCTCATACACGTTCCTCTTCCACCTGGATTTCCCGACTTCTGATGTGTATGTAAAAGCCTTATGTATTAACATATTATCTGCATGCAAACTATGTATCTCCAGGTATTGGAGACAGGCAACTACTCCTACGTGGACAGAAGTTAGAAATCAGATTGATTTCCAGGCCAGGGCTGAAGGCTATTTTTATCGAACAAATAACACTGTGGATTGGGAAAAATACGAGCGTATCTGGCTAAAATGGGTGAGATCCCCTTCAAAGGACTAGATGTGAAGTGAGTGCTAGACCCCCCGAGGGTTGATGGTAGAAACCTAGGATTACTGGCAAAAGAGATAAGAGGCGCCCCCATAAATTATAAATAATAAACTTTAATTGTAATCTAAAACCCCATTGATTAATCTCATAAATATGATATGATTATACCCATGTCACACCCCTTAGTCCCCCCCAACCCAAGAAACTGGAAATACTCCTTGGACTGATTCGACCCCATATAATTATACACCTGGCCGAATGAATGACGTATGACTGCGAGTTTGTCTGTGGACAATAGACTGAAGAATTGGACGGTACTGTATAATATATCACCCTTTAGGGAGCCGTACTCGCGGACTCTTTATCCTCTTGGACATATTCTTCTATGCCTCTCTCTGGTCCCTCTTCCTTTATCCTCACCTTTTCCTTTCCATACCGGAGGGGAGGGGTCTGGGGGGAGCGGGACGGGAGGAGAATGTATGGAAGCCTGCCCCTGGAGATGGGGGACAACGGGAAGGCTCTGTATTCAATTCAGTATGATTGTTCTAATGTGTACCATCTATTATGCCAAACTTTTCTGTTCTGAGCGCATTGTATCATAAAAGTGAAATGTTTTATATACGAAATTATTACTATACAATGGTAAAAATTTGTAATCTGATAAAAGAAAATTTAATAAAGATTAATAAATATAAAAAAAAAAAAAGAATGCAATAGTACTACGAATGGACGAATGAACGAATGATTTTCGTTTATTAACCATTCGTTCATTCGGCTTTCGTTAGCTTAGCATTTTCGTTCTTCGTTTTTCGGACGAATGGACGAAAATGCTATTTTTGGACGAAAATGCATTAGTCCGAAAACGAATGCACATGTCTAATGGGAATCAAAATGCATGTGGAGGCAAAACATTAGAAGGGGGGCATGATTTCAAATTTGGAAACCTCTGCTCATGATCTCTATAACCAATCAGGTTTAAAACCAGAGGCGTCACTAGGGGTGGGCTACTGGGGCTATAGCCCTGAGTGACCCCTTCATAGCCCCGAATGGAGACTCTGGGGCTAAAGTATTCTTGAGTGTGGGAACCTCAATGTGTGTGCATGTGTGTGTGTGTCTCAATGTGTGTGTGTGTGTCTCAATGTGTGCATCTGGGTGTCTCAATGTGTGTGTCAGGGTGTTTGTGTGTGTGTGTGTGTGTAAGGGTGTTTGCGTAAATGTATGTGTGTGCGTAATGGTGTTTGCGTAAGTGTATGTGTGTGAGTGTGTCTCAGGGTGTCTGTGTGTGAGAGAGATGTGTGTGAGAAAGAGAGATGGTGTGTGTGAGAAAGAGAGAGACGGTGTGTGTGAGAAAGAGAGACGTTGTATGTGAGAAAGAGAGAGAGACGTTGTGTGTGAGAGAGAGAGAGAGATGTTGTGTGTGTGAGAGAGAGATGGTGTGTGTGTGAGAGAGAGAGACGGTGTGTGTGAAAAAGAGAGAGAGACGGTGTGTGTGAGAAAGAGAGACGGTGTGTGTGAGAAAGAGAGAGAGACGTGTGTGAGAAAGAGAGAGACGGTATGTGTGAGAAAGAGAGAGAGACGGTATGTGTGAGAAAGAGAGAGAGAGACGGTGTGTGTGAGAAAGAGACAGAGAGACGGTGTGTGTGAGAAAGACAGACGGTGTGTGTGAGAAAGAGACAGAGAGACGGTGTGTGTGAGAAAGACAGACGGCGTGTGTGAGAAAGAGAGACAGAGAGAGACGGCGTGTGTGAGAAAGAGAGACAGAAAGAGAAAGCGTGTGTGTGACCGAGCACATCTGGGCTCTAGCCCCAGATCATCCGAAGACCTATCAACGCCCCTGTTAAAAACAACACTTTCATTTGTATCCCTTAAATGAAAAAACATTGAATCCAAAGTGTAATTTCCCCACCTTGCACTTATAAATTTTATGTTTGTTTTCAAACTGTAAACTTTTTTATTTATATGAAAGCTTTTCTTCCTTGTTGCAATCCTGCCACAAGTTCTCCACAAAGAGTCTTACTAATCTTTTGGCATATTTCTTTGTGTCATCATGGAGTTACTTCTTAGTTTTATATAATGATCTTGCCCCCTGGAACAGCAAAAAATAAATTTGCGAGATACGAAAATGGAAAGGAATGCCATGGTTTTTTTTAATGTTGATTTTGAGTTAATGTCTTGGTTTTGCAGCTAGGCGACCTAGATAAATAGACCCCTAATTAATCTTTCACTGCAACAATAAGCGTTCAGGTGTATGACATCACCGCTGAAACACGGACTTTGCTCTGTGTTTCCAGCAGACACCAAGTTTGTATATACTAAATAAACAGAGTAGGTAAATTGCTTACATGTGAAAATTATGACTGAAAATCCTATTCACGTGAGATTAACTTCTGGAGCAAAGGTTTGCCACCAAACACAGATATTTAGAAAGTGCAACACTACAGTCAAACAAACAAAAAATAGCACAGTTGACAACAGCTGGGCATGTGCTGGGATTGTCCTGTTTTTTGGGGGTCCTGTCTCTTCAAATTCATGTCTGTCCACGCTTAACTGTCTCCTATGTGTGGTGCATTGGGGTAGATTCAATGCCAGTGTTCTGAAAAGATGGACAGGAAGTGGCGTTGGCTGAAAAAAGCATTGCTTGAAATCACATCACCGATTTCAGTTCACGGGCAAGAAGAAAAGAAAAACACATTTTTATTATTTAAGAATAAAATAAAAACAGTTCAAAACCACTTTAAATGAACTTTATTCAAACAAAAATACATATATACAGGGCAAATTAATAGTTATGCTAAGTGGGCCGTACCTTGCTAACAAATAGGCTGCACGTTGGATGCCCCGATATACATTTTAATTTGAAGACCATATAGATAAATGCTTATTTTAATTAGCTCTTGCCCCCCTCATTTTGTATGATCAAGGCCACGAATCCTAGTGCAGTGGTCCAGTAGATTTTGTGGTCGGCACACTAAGCATTGTGGGAGCTGTCACCACAGTGAAAACTGAAGCAGACTTTAGGTTACATATTCATTAATCAAATATGTCTAATTAGATAAAATATGTGTAGTATAAACTGGCATTGAAGCTGTATTAGATTATTGTGCCCTTTATAGTAATGCCACTCCGTCTATAAATAGCAATGCTAAAGTGATTGAGAGGATGCAAACTGGATATAATTACCATATTTTTCCATGTATAAGACAACCCCTATTTTTGAGCCCAAAAGTTTAAAGTTTAAAACTATAAGCAAGATGCATACTAAAAACATACAGGTGTGGGAGATGTTTACCCTGTATTTTACAAAGCTTCCAAAAAAAGATTGAGGTTTAGTTCACCTGAGTATGTCACATGTTATGTGAGACTGCCACCTGGTGGAAATTAGTTAGGAGAACCATACAAGTTGCTGCAGAACATAATGTGAGTCGGTCAGCAGTAAGCGATAGCAACAAAAATGAAAGACAAGCACTCGGTTGTAAAATGATGAATTTTTAATCACACATAGGCAAGGCTTGAGAAAGATCTGCAAGGATTGAAACGTTGCCTATGTGTGATTAAAAATTCATCACTTTACAACCGAGTGCTGGTCTTTCATTTTTGTTGCTATTTGAAGATTTGGGAGACATCTTAAAGTCCGTGCACCGGGACTTTATATCTTGTGCGGATCTGGGACTATTTTCTAGCAGTAAGCGATACACTTCAATAATTCTCAGAAAGTATTCTGGTACAACCTGTTTTCCCCTCAGTTTATATCACTGCTTGTATCAAATATGATATCAGTAGATCTTTTCAATAAGTTACTATTTTTAAATAAAGCTAATTTTAAAACAAGTATATGTAGTAAAAATGGCTGTATACTGCAAATATTAATAAATGATAATAGGAAATGAGACCAAGGGCTGTCAAGTGACCCTGGACCCCCGTAAATTGCCCAGGTAAGTGGGGGGGGGGGGGGGGGGGTTGTGAAATATTAAAAATAAAAAATTGTAAAAAAAACTCACTCGCACGGTGAAACATCCCAGTACCGACGATCGCAGTATGCCCACTGGCAATTTGGAAAAAACTTACATGGCTGAGTGTCTCAGATTCAAGGCTGTCAGCCATGTCTGTGGATTTATTTAACTGGGTTTGACAGCTTTAGTCCCAATCATGGGGGAAGGGATAGACTAATAATAGTATAAGCAGCTTGCCTATGACCCCCAAAGCCTTCTAGAAAATGTTTAAACAACAGGACTAAAATGAAATTTTTTTATGATGAGAAAAATGGCTAACAAAATGCAATGACTACTTGAACTTATTGCCCTTTAACTTTCAAAAAACATCATACAAATTATTTCATATTTTTAAACTCAGAGCATGAAAAAACAGGTTGAGGTAACTCAAAAGTTAAAACCTGTAAAAGAAAAACACCCTTTCAGTGCCAAGAGGGAGTGCATTAAAATCACTACCCATCCCAATGACAGACAGATGGAGTCCTGTGGAAGAAAAAATACCTTAAATTAATGTCCTTTACCAATCAACGATGCCCTGGATTCTCACCTTTAGCCCAGGAAGGGAAATGAATCCATCTAATCTAAAAAAAAAAAACTATCTTTCAAAGCCAACCAATCAGATGCCTCCTTAGCCATTTGAAATATGTTTTTTTCTTTTTGCTGCCACAATTTTTTTAGATTAGGATTCATTCCCCCCCCCCCAGGGCGTCATTGATTGTCAAAGCTTCCTAAATAAAGCACCTCAATTGGGGTGCTGTGCAAGCACAATTTTTGGGCACCTGGGGTGAGGTCATCGCCGTGCACCAGGATATTAATAAGGTGCTTTCCGAATACATTGCCTTTTGGTGATCGTCAAGACATTAATTCAACGTGTATTTTTATTCCAAATGCCACACTTGTGACATAAAAGCTTAAAGAGTCCAGACTAGTCAGGCATTCACCCTCCTGCTTAGATATAATAATGGCCCACCCAGGGCCGGTGCCGATTTTTCCACCCTAGGCCTAACCTTGTTTTGCCGCGCCCCTTGGCTCCACCAATCAATGATTTAAATAAGGTTAAATAATCATAATAATGTATGCGGTCAAATGTAAGTGTCTAATAGCATTTGAAATTTGGCTGGCATTGTACAGAGCAGTTTCAGCCACGCAATGAAATCAATCCACATCCAATACTTGGGATGCTGAAATGTCAGTAGAACTGGGCATGACCAATGTAATTTCGTTTTTTAAGAGGCAGTTAGAACATTTAGGAGACAGACAACACCACATAAATCATGCACACACACATGCACAGAGAGACTCACACATACACACAAGCCAACAGTTTTGTTTTGTTTCTTATTAAAGAACATAAAATACATTTCTTAAGGTGTCCCTTTGTCTGTCTCTCTCTCTCTTTCCCCCACCACTGTCTGTCTCTCTCTCTCTTTCCCATGCCACTGTCTGTCTATCTCTTCCCCCCCTCCACTATCAGTCTCTCTCTTCATCTCCCTCCACTGTCTGTCTCACTATCTCGTCCTCCCCCTGTATTGTCTGTCTCACTCTCTCTTCCACTCCCTCTACTGTCTGTCTCACTCTCTCTCCCCCCTCCACTGTCGGTCTCTCTCTCCCCCCTCCACTGTCTGTCTCTTTCTCTCTCCCCCCCCTCTACTGTCAGTTTCTCTGTCTCCCTCCCTCCACTGTCTTTCTCTCTCTCCCCTTCCTCCACTGTCTGTCTCTCTCTCTCCCCCTCCACTGTCTGTCTCACTCTCTCCCTCCTCCACTGTCTGTTTCTCTCTCCCTCTCAACTGTGCCGCTATCTCTTCCCCCTCCACTCTATCTCTCTCTCCCCCTCCACTGTTTGTCTCTCTCCCCCCTCCACTGTTTGTCTCTCCCCCACCACTTTCTGTGTTTTTTCTCCCCCCCCCCCCCCCCCCTCCACTTCTGTCTAGCGCCATGTGCATTGGTGAGGAGCTGCGGACAGTCTCAGCTCTGTGTGTGTTAAATACACACAGAGCACTGACAGTGCTGCTCGTGCCCCCCGCGCACATGGATGATTTAGAGCATCAATTTTCTGATGCTCTGAATCATCAGTGCATGAGCAGTTTAACACACACAGAGCTGAGACTGCCCGCAGCTCCTCGCCAACACACACGGCACTGCTTTACAAGGTGGGGGTGGACCTTCACCTCGCACCCAGTGCGGTCCACCCCCACCTCCCCCTTCCCCACTGCAAGTGGCCAGTTTTCAGACATGCCATCCTCTCTTCTCCACAAGCGCCCCTGGTAAAAATGCACCCTAGGCTGCCACCTACCTCGCCTATAGGTGGTGCCAGCCCTGATCTCACCAGGCAGTCAGGTGCTAATAGTTACGGACTACCACGGTGTTGATCCAAACAGTTCCACAAGTTTCATCTTGAAAGGCTCAATTATAGACAAACACTGATAATGCAACAGACATAAAAAAAAGAACACATCACCAGTAGAGGCAGGTATTGCTTAAGATATACAAAATAGATGGAAATAACAGAACAATGTACCCATTCTTAAACCCTAAATATCCTACGCAAAAAAAGGGCAAAAAAGAGAAAATCCTCAGTATAAAATCAAATACAGGAAGGTAAGACTTTCTTACTTAACAAAATGTGTTGCTGATGCTAAAGATATTATGTAACAAGGTACCAAATACCTGAAACATTATTTAAATGTGAATTTAAAGAATACGGAAATTACACATATAGTATGCAAGAATACCTACAAGGGACCCGATTCAAGTTACAGATTACTTAGAAGTCATTTAAAAGACATGAAAAGCAGAAAGGAAAAACATAGTTATCAGAGAGAGGATCCAATATATCATATGCTTGTTAGACAGGATTAATACATTGTCAAAATGGTTTGATTTAAATGTAATCTGCTCTAGATGTATATAGGGAGTCAAAGTAGGTAATCTTGGATAAAAATATACAAATCACATCATAGTATTTCGATAAGATTATTCAACCCATTTTAATCTATTTTTAAAGAACTCCATGATATCCCATGGGATTATATCAAGAAATGCAGCAATCTAGCAGAAGCATGTTTTTAATATAATTACAAGGGTGCAAACATATCTTCTGACAGTAGGGGTCATAGTATTCACATTTTTAAGTCACTTTAGGAATCTACATAGCAGTTTAATTCCCACTCATGAATGATTTAATACCTTACTTTGTTCCAAGTTTAAATATTCATACTCGTCTATGTAAGGGAGCAAAGCTATCACCCCCTCTAACCCCCAATTTGCATTGTTCAATCCACATAAAGGAGAAAAGGCTGACATTACCTCTGGTGCATGTCAGAGATTTGTTCACTAATTCATTAATGTAATGGTCTGCTGGTCCGACTCACATACTGTATTAAGCAATGTTTGCAGTTGATCACATAAATCACACCACTGGTGTTGCAGTTAATATAACCCCTCATATCATGTTGTTTCTTAGAGGAGGGGACAAATACTAGACAAGTGCATTAGTTTTCGGACGAAAATAACATTTTCCTCCATTTCGTCCTAATAACGAAAATGAAAAACCAACGAAATCCAAATGAATGAATGCTAAATGAACATTGTTCATTCGGATGCCGACAGCTCTGATATGTCGAATTCGAATTTCGTCTCAATTTCTGCTTAAGTTATTGTATGTAATGCTAATAGCATTACATAAGCCGAAATAGAGGTGAAAGTCGAAAAGTGTCAAATTCATCCGAATTAACCTGTCTGTGGGGATCCTGGACCTCATTCCCCACCAGGCCGGGGTCCCTTACCTTCAACCGCTCCCGCAGCAGCCTGCCGGAGAGGAAGACCATCGCGGAGTAGGCCGCATCCCCAGACTCCAGTAACTCACGCCCCGCGAGTGACTGGCATTTCCATAGTACAGATGGTGGGGGGATGGCCTAATGCCAGATGGTAAGTTCTCATTGGTGGGAGCGGCAGAGGCATGCTGACACTCACCTTAGTGCTACTCTATGAAGGTGGGTGGACTTCCCTAATTGGAGAATGCGGGATTTTCACCTGGCAGCCTTTAAGTACCAAGCACTGACTTCAGTCAGTGCTTGTGTATTGAGCTGCTCAGTGGTATCTACCCTTGGTTCCCTCTCAGAGAGTATTCCCTGTGATTCCTCCTTTTCCTCCAAGACCTCTCGGATTTTTGACCTCAGTTTCCCTACTGGACATTCTGACCTCTCCTGCCCTTTGAACCTGGCTTGGACTGCTTTATTCTCCCAATCCTATCTGTTCCTTGACTGGGATTGCACATTGCCTAACCTTTGGTTGCTGCTCCCCTGCTGCCCTCCGCTACCTCCCTGCCATAGGCTCCCAGCCCTCAGTCCTCACACTGTCGAATTCCACCGAACAGAGTAATCAGACATTTAGTATTCATATCAATGTCAGGAACTGACCGTGCCTGGACTTGAACTCTGACTTCCATGTTCCAAGCTCTCTTCGTTACTGGTTCGCCAGCCTGTCTTTTACATTTTAGCCTATGTTCTAGTAACAATGAATATACAAAGCCTTGTTATTATCATCAACTCTCCTCACCTGTGTCAAGTCATGTGCTCACTCTCAGCCTATAAAAGCCTCTTCCTGAGAATCTACCTTTGCCAGATTATTGTGGTTCCTGCCTGCAGTATATCAAGCTTTCTATTGATTGTTACTTACCTGTTACCAATTTGGACTGTCTCACTACTCTGCTTTCTCCTACCCACTGACCTTGGCTTGCCTGACTCCGCTTATACTCTTTGTTCCAGCCTCACAGCTCTGCTAAAAGACCAGATTGTCATTCAAAGCTCAGGGGCTCAACCACCTGGGTAACGAGTGGCTACTTCTGGCAGAAGACCTTGCTGATCTGGCTGCTGGACTCCAAACCTGCTAACATCAGTATCATTACAATCAGATTTGTTTTTATTCTGCATAACATTATGCTATGCAGAAGAAAACTGATCCTTAATGAATAATGACTGTCTTATGACTACTCTGATCTATGAAATTCGTCCATTCGGCAATTCGGCTTAATTTCAACACATTTCGAATAAATTGAGTTTTTTTCACTAAAATTCGAATTTAGTGGTCGACCTCCAAATAAAAATTTTAGTCAATTGACCCAATAGACTCAATTTCGACAACATTTCACTCAACTTCGACTCAATTTTGACTTTAGAAAAAAAGAACCCGAAGGAAAAACAAAGCGCCTCTCAGTGAAAATATAAATCAAATTAAATACTAATGCCAATATAGGTATATATGTAAATGATAAAACGGAAAACTTCCGAAAATAGAAATCTTCTGATGTAGTCAGGAACTCAATTTAATACAAAGTGATACAGATAGCTGCTAGTCTTAGCCATTTCCCAGTGGTATTCAACTGAAAAAAAAGGGGGGGGGGGGGGGGGGAGAAGACTGGTAAAAATGCAAAAAATACAGCGCTATAACAAGTAATATACAATAAATGCAATGTAATAAAAACTACTGACCTCAATAAATAGTAGTATAAAATATATTTAATAGCTCAAAATAAATAGTAATACACAAAACATATGAATATACAGAAGAAAAAAAAAAAATATATATATATATATACAACACATACAGTATATAGAGCCACTGGGTAAATTGGTCCTAACACACAATAAAAACAAATGCAAATACAGGTATGTATAAATACAGGTTAATAACCCTGCAAACAAGCAGATACACACCTTTAATGCTTGCCCGAAGTAGTGTTTTTATTGTGTGTTAGGACCACTTTACCCAGTGGCTCTATATACTGTATGTGTTGTATATATATATTTTTTTTTTTCTTTTCTGTATCTTCATATGTTTTGTGTATTACTATTTATTTTGAGCTATTAAATATATTTTTATACTACTATTTATTGAGGTCAGTAGTTTTTATTACATTCCATTTATTGTATATTACTTGTTATAGCGCTGTCTTTTTTGCATTTTTATCAATTTTGACTTTAGTTGTTGTATTGTAATGCTATTAGCATAACAGCCTAAAAGCCGAATTGAATGAATGGACGAATTCCACAGCTCAGACAAACTACTAGTATAAGGTTGGGGAATTGCTTTCAGTTGGAATAAGAAAATCTATCAACTTTAGCTCTGTCTGTATTTGTCAATTTTATATAATGTATTACTAAGCATTTTGATAATTATGTTACATTTTCACATTTAATTATCAAAATACTTAGTAATACAGTCTATGTTATATGTAAAATGCTTATACACACTGACTTTGCCTCCAATTCACTCCCTGTACTTCACATACTGATTGGGAAGTACAGAGTAGGACAGGCAAATTAAACTGTGGGGGAATCCTATTTAAAAAAGTAACCCTTCCCTTGCTGATCACAGTTTTTTTTTCCTGTGATCAGTTTCCTTCCTAGTTTATGGCCCTAATTTTGTTTTTTTCTCTCATAATTTGTTTGTAATTTTCAGCTTTTTTAAACTATTAATAATATTCTTGTAATACATTAATTTAATTACATTTATCCCCTGAAGGCCTGTGCTGGGATTCTGATTGCTCTGACCAGTACATTATACTGGTTGGAGTTTTTTTCTGTACATGTTTGGGGGGTCTGGAAACCTATATTTTTATTTTTATTAGCTAGTTAATTGGGCTAAGTTCAGTGTTAGTGTTGTACTAGTTGTGTACAATATTATCTGGAAAATATATTTTTTAAAACCTTTCCTTTTATATGTATTTTTAAATACTAAATTATAGGTCATGTATATGTAAATGGTATCCAACCAAAGAAAATTCTAACATATAACTTGTGTGGGTGCGTTAAATGAGTGAAAGTAAAACTAAGATTAATCAACCACATATCAAAATGGAAAAATCACCTCTTGTCATTAGCCCAGGAAAATCCCTGGTTCTTTAAGGGTTAATGCATGCCTGAGGAGTATCAATGGCTGAATGGAGTAATATACCAGTATCATGCTCTACGATTTCCCATGGGACAGTACCGATTTTGGGGGTCTCTCACACTGTCCCGCCGTCCCGCTGAGCTCTACCTCTGTCCCTCTTTTTGGAAGAGAGGTAGAATTCGTCGGAACAGGGGAAATAAAAACTGCAACACCATCTTCTTCATCTGATCTCTGGTGTCTGGGACACTGGAGACTGGAGACTGCGCAGTGCTGTCTGGTTGTGTGACAGCGCGACCGCGCATGCGTGGTGGCGCTGTCAATCTACCTCCCAGGGATACTGTCAAAGCATGCATGAACCATATATCTTAAGGGGTCACTAAAGGGTTTACTCCACGAGAAACTGTAGTGATTTGAGACAGGAATTTCAAACTTAAATGCAAAGTAGCCTTAATAAAGGTTACTGGTCCTGTAAAGCCTACAAATAACATGTGAAACTGTCAACTGTAAATATTATATACACCGCAGGTTGTTTGTTTTTTTAAATTTAATATGCAGCATACATATATTTTTAATACACTTTTATTAATATTATTTTAATCACACGTTTGGGTTTACATCTACACCACTAAAATTTGACTTTTTATGTTCCTATCTGTTTGATTTCAACCAAAGGATGTCCATAAGCTTCTATATCCGAATTCCTCAACCACTTAGAGCCAAATTTCGACAGCTAAATAGCATAGGTAAGGGATGAAATTCGGATGATTTCGACTCTTTCATCCAAATTCTCCAAGATTATACTATTGAAGTGAGGCCCTTTTCGTCCATTGCTGCATTCATTTCCCTATTCAATTCGTATGAATGAACATTTCACCCAATACATAGTATAAGGTAGTGGAATCCGTTTGAATTCTAATTTCAACAGCTCAATAGCATAAGGTAGGGGATGAAATTCAATGGAAATTCTAATGTAATTCGGATGAATTCGACTCTTTCAACCAAATTCTCCACTAGGTGAATTATTTCCCATTCGTACGAATTTCGTCCGAAACGAATGTAACAATGGACGAAATTCGTTTTGGACTAAATAAATAACATTTAAATTTTCGTTCAACAAATACTTTTACAACATCTTTTAGATCCACAGGGACACATACCTATTGTTCTCAACCTATCCGAAGCACTTGTAGTTCGAGTATAATTGGGCAAATAACTTGGAGAAAGCATGTTATACAAAGAACATGCTTTTCAATCAATACATTTAATGTTAGAACTCTTTTCAAGGAGTTTTTTTTATATCAGCTTTGAGAATTGGTAAATTTCTCTGAATATATTTCATTCTATTAAATTCAATACTGTAATAAGTGATGAAGGAAAGACCCATGTTTCTCTGATTTTCCTCATTGTCTGCTCCATGCAGATTCACAGTTTGCCCAACCTGTTCTATTGTTCCCTTTCTTCTGCCCCTATTGCGATGTACATCCTAATTCTCAACTTTTTGTTTTGAATCCCATCATGTTTTTCTCCCAATGGAATTGACGTATCCAACTTTTTAGCCCTGAAATAAACTCTGAAACCACCTACGGTCGGGCGGAGGTAGAAGGCACCAAGCAGTACTGGAGAAAAGGACTGCCACAGTATTATAGCACCAACGAGCAGGGTTAGTGTCAGCAAGATGCTACAATCGCACCCAGCTAAAATGTGGGTGGACATCTTTAAACTTGCTTAATGGAGTTATAGAGGCGCTTCACAGGGGATCTCACAGAACCTTCCCAAAATTAAAAGCCCCAAAATAGCGAAAAGCTAACGAAACAATCTGGGCTCAGACTGAAACACAGCAGCTTAATGTGGTTAGGCACTGTACACGGAGCATATCAGTCCCGGGGATTTTGTTTTTTTTGGAAATCTGAGGACTTGTTCCAGTACTCAGTATACATTGGATAGCCCTTTGCTATTAAGATTAGGGAAAACAGGGAGACTGGGGATTTTCCTACTGTCAGAGTAGATGATAAAATTCCATTGCACACAGACAATAATCTTATTTTCCTCACTGACCCCCCAGAGTCTGTCTAACATCTTATGGAGGAAATGAAAGATTACAGTAGTGTCCTACAAATTTAATATAAATAAAACGGCCGCCCAGTTGAAAAATGTTTGTAGAGAGTGAGTGGATCAGATTCAAGAGTCAGGGAAGAGTTTGACTATCTGGGAAATAAAATTCCAAACAAGGTCAATAAAATTAAAGAGGTCAGTTTTCTGCCTCTGTTGAAAACAAATTAATAAGACTCTGAAAGAGTGGGGAAGGGTTGACATTTCCTGGTGGGGATGGATAAACGTTCTAAAAAGCTATAGCCTACCTAAGTGCAGGGCTGGACTGGGAATAAAAACCAGCCCTGGAAATTATAGTATACCAGCCCCAAAGACTTGCGTGTTTATTTTCTTGTTCATAACGGACAATCCATGCATTTTACAGCACATTTGAAGAGTGTATTATTAATAGATAAGACTGGTACATACCCCTGCACAGGGCAATATATGCCCCCAGTATGTACACATTATTATAGCTAATGTACTGCTCTGATATATACCCCATGCACAGGGCAACACATAGCCACCAGTACAAGTTATATGAATTGCCCTATACAGGAGTATATATAATTAGGGAATTGTGTGAGCTAAAACCTTGTGTACATACTGGGTGGCTATATTGACTTACCCCAGGACCCAGACTGCACTCACAGGACTTACCCCAGCATGCAGATTGCACTCTCAGGACTTACCCCAGCATGAAGATTGCACTCATAGGACTTATCCCAGCACCCATGACTTGTCCAAGGATTTACCCCAGCACCCAAACTTCACTCACAGGTCCTGCCCCAGCACCCAGGTTTTACTACAACTTGCAGATCACACTCATAGGACTTACCCCAGCACCTAGTACATATCCCAGCATGTAGATTGCACACACATGACTTGCCCTAGCACCCAGGACTTTTTTTCCTGAAGGAATATTAAAAGTTTGGGGGGTCGTCTTATAATCAGGGTCGTCTTATATTCGAGCAAATATGGTAAGCCACTGTCAGGTACCAATTAACATGCCACAGCCACTTCGTCATTAACATATGCAATGGTCAGTTTGCCTATTAAAATATGCCACCATTTGTCCATTAAATATGCCAGTTTTCCCATTAATATGTCATAGCCAGCTTGCCAATTAATATGCCACAGCCAATGTGCCCATTAATATGCCAGTATTATTTTGCCATCCATATGTCACAGCCAATTTGTCCATTAATATGCCAGTATTATTTTGCCCATTAATATGTCACAGCCAATTTGCCCATTAATATGCCAGTATTATTTTGCTATTAATATGCCGGTATTATTTTGCCATTAATATGCCACAGACAATTTTGCCACTAATATGCCAGTATCATTTTGACATTAATATGCCACAGTCAATTTTCACATTAATATGCCAGTATTATTTTGCCATTAATATGCCACAGCCAATTTTCTAATTAATATGCCACAGCCAATTTGCCAATTAATATGCCACAGCCAATTTGCCCATTAATATGCCAGTATTATTTTGCCATTAATATGCCGGTATTATTTTGCCATTAATATGCCACAGCCCATTTTGCCACTAATATGCCAGTATTATTTTGACATTAATGTGCCACAGTCAATTTGTCCAATAATATGCTACAGCCAATATGCGCATTAATATGCCACAGTCAATTTGCCCATTAATATGCCACAGCCAATTTGCTCATTAATATGCCAGTTTTATTTTGCCACTAATATTCCACAGCCAATTTGCCAGTATTATTTTGCCATTAATGTCACAGTAAAATTGCCCATTAATATGCCAGTATTACTTTGCCATTAATATGTCAGTCAATTTGCCCATTAATATGCCAGTATTATTTTGCCATTAATATGCCACAGCCAATTTGCTAGTGTTATTTTGCCATTAATATGCCAGTATTATTTTGCATTATTACAGTCAATTTGCCAGTCACTCACACACTTACACTCTGCCACTCCCTCACACACTTTAACTGCTATACAAAACTATGTGTATGTCTCTGAGATACTGTAGTTACAAAATAAAAGGATTTGGGATATATAGGAAGTTAGGTTGGAAGGTGGATGGGGTGTCAAATATACAAACTGCCCCAGGTGGCTCTTTAAAATTATATATATTAATATGCCACAGCCAATTTGCCAATTAATATGCCACAGTCAATTTGCCCATTAATATGCCAATATTATTTTGCCATTAATATGCCACCGCCAATTTTGCGACTAATATACCAGTATCATTTTGACATTAATGTGCCACAGTCAATTTGTCCATTAATATGCCACAGGCAATTTGCTCATTAATATGCCAGTATTATTTTGCCACTAATATTCCACAGCCAATTTGCCAGTATTATTTTGCCATTAATGTCACAGTAAATTTGCCCATTAATATGCCAGTATAACTTTGCCATTAATATGTCAAAGTCAATTTGCCCATTAATATGCCAGTATTATTCTGCCATTAATATGCCACAGCCAATTTGCTAGTGTTATTTTGCCATTAATATTCCAATATTTCTTTGCCATTAATATGTCAGTATTATTTTTCCATTAATATGCCACAGCCACTTTGCCAGTATTATTTTGCCATTAATATGCCAGCATTATTACAGTCAATTTGCCAGTCACTCACACACTTGCACTCTATGTAAGAGTGTGAGTGACTCTTACAGTAGTATGTTAATAAATCAATATATATACAAGACTAATAACTGATGTGCTGATGGTATATCAAATGATAATGTGGTGATAATATGTCCCTCACAAACTCCGCTCCAATAAGAGTACGAAGACAGCAGGAGAGAGAGGTTTTTTTCCCCATCATTTAGCAAGAAACAATCATCTACTGGATACAATCCAGGAAATATAGCACTGGTCAGCTCAAAGATCCCTGCAAGGTATCCGAAACACATGCAAAGAATATCCCAAGATGTATATACCCCACTCAAGGCCGGCCTTTGCAGTGTGCAACCTGTGCGACTGCATAGGGTGCAAAACCCCAGGGGGCGCCACTTTGGAAAAAAAAAAGTTTGCCGGTAGAGGCACTGGCTGGGGAGATCAGAAGATATATATCTTATGGCAGTGATGACTAACCTTGGTACAGCAGACTTGGGGGACCAACATATCTAATGGCCTTTAGTCTGACGGAGAACTTTTGGTAGTTCCCAAAGGCCTGTGGTGCCAAGGTAGCTCAAATAGCTCAAATTCTTCATTACTTGATCTAAGAGATTCCACTGAGTCAGTGTTGTGGAATCTCAACTGATTTGTGATATTATTCATATGGTGCCTAGCCAATGGGAAGGGTGTGACACTTTGTAAAACTAGTCAAAATTAAGACAAAAATCTTGTGTTTTTTTAACTGCACAAGTAATTTCCCCAACATGCAAAACATCACATGGGTACTTTCAAATATATCCCACATATTTAAAATTACATGTGTTGTAGTTGTTACTTTTATGTTTGGTCTAACTATATGGGTGGAGAAATGTATCCATTACACTTTTACTTTGGTTACACGTAGACCATAGCCATAGCTAGCTCATTCTCCGCCATAGGTAAACATAGAGAATTGGAACCCCTGTTCATTATAGTATCATAGCAGTTATTTTGCAGAAAAATGAAAACAAATAAATAAATAACAAGACTCTATCTTCTTGAGGTGCTAGTTGGGAGGGTAATGTCCTTCTTACTGGTACCTGCAGTGCTGTATTTACCGCGAGGCATCCTAGGCCCTTTAAAAAAAAAAGACCGCGCTTGCAGGCAGAGACAGAGGTGAGAGGGGATCAGAAGATCCCCCCTCACCATCGCTCTGCCTGCCGGGCTGCACGGGGAGCCGAACAGGCAGCACAGAGAAACCTCTGTGCTGCCTGTTCGGCTCCCCGTGCAGTGTGCCGACACGGAAGTGCCGACAGTCATGTGACGGGCGCGCTGACGTCATACGCGCGCCCGGTCACGTGATCTGTCGGCACAATCGCCGGGAAGCCAAACAGGCAGCATGGAGGGACCATGCTGCCTGCCTGCCAGGGAAAGGTAAGTGCTGATGGGAGACTGTGTGTGTGTGTGTGTGTGTGTGTGTGACTGAGTGTGATGGGAGTCAGAGTGTGTGTGATGGGAGACAGTGTGTGTGACTGAGTGTGATGGGAGTCAGAGTGTGTGTGATGGGAGACAGTGTGTGTGACTGAGTGTGATGGGAGTCAGAGTGTGTGTGATGGGAGACAGTGTGTGTGTGACTGAGTGTGATGGGAGTCAGAGTGTGTGTGATGGGAGACAGTGTGTGTGACTGAGTGTGATGGGAGTCGGAGTGTGTGTGATGGGAGTAGGAGTGTGTGACTGAGTGTGATGGGAGTGTGTGTGTGATGGGAGTATGAGCCTGATGTGAGTCTGAATGATGGGGCATGTCTTAGGTGTGTAACGTGGGTGTGCAGCTTGGGTAGTGACTGTGTGTGTGTGTGTGTGACTGAGTGTGATGGGAGTCAGAGTGTGTGTGATGGGAGTAGGAGTGTGTGACTGAGTGTGATGGGAGTGTGTGTGTGATGGGAGTATGAGCTTGATGTGAGTCTGAATGATGGGGCATGTCTTAGGTGTGTAACATGGGTGTGCAGCTTGGGTAGGGGGGTGCCCGGATTTTGTCTGCCTAGGGCAGCACAAAATCAAGATACACCACTGAGTACCTGTAGGCTTTTTTCAGTGTGTTGCGGGTGAATTCAGAAGGTGAAAGGTGAGGGGTTCCATTCCATGATAGGCCAAAAGTCTAGTTATGTAGCCATTATTCCTCTATCCTCTTACATGTATGTAACTGAGTCTCCTCACTTTTGTTACCACAATGGCATAGACAAGGAAATGTTTAATATATAACAAAAATCTTGTGTTAGGCTTGATCCAGCCAATCTCTTAGGCATCACGCTACACCCTGTGTGCAGGCTCATCCAGGCAGTATACAGTCATTTCTGTTTCCTTTCTTACCTTTTTTTCTTGGTTGTGACACATGCTCACTGCTGCCCCTTCCTTATATCCCTGTCCTGTGCCCTATCAGAGGTCTGTCCTATCCCCTATCAGAGGGCTGTCCTGTCCAGTGCCCTATCAGAGAGCTGTCCTATCCTGTACCGTATTAGAGGGCTGTCCCATCCTGTGTCCCATCAGAGGGCTGTCTGGTGCCATCCCCTATCAGAGGGCTTACCTGTCCCATGCCCTGTCAAAGGTATTTACTATCATCTGCTACCTGTTATTTTGTTCTGATCCATTCCTGGTTTTTCCTTGCTATTTTACTCTGCTTCTATATAAATTTGCCCCACCCATTTGTTCTGTTTGTTTCATTCCACCAGACTGTCTTGCTACAGGTATGTCTTTTATTTTGATGTCTCTTTTCTTGTTTATGGTAGTTATTATTTATTACATAGGCAGGGCTAGCACTAGGAAAGTGCTGATGTGAGGTACCCTGACACTGGTGGCAAGCTTATCATCTCATTGCCATTTGCCGTAACTGAAACCTTAGTATTTTCCATCATAGTGTTCTGGGCTAGTCCTGTGATTTGCTCTGTATTTCTTATTCTTGTCTCAGTTGGGTTTCTGCCTTGATCTGCTTGTGTCTGTTTCAGTTTTTGCTTTTGCTCCATAGTCTTTCATAGCCCTATAATCTGTATTATGCTATTCCTGTTTCTGTGCTGTCATGTATTTGCTTTTGCTTTGCTTAGCCTTGCATGCAGCATTCTGCTTATCCTGGCAGCTGTTTTATGTTCCATGCCTCCTCCAGGGTGTCTGAGTATCTTCAGTTCCTGTTTTTCCATTAAGGAATACAGAAGCTGCTACCTCAGGACCTCTGTTTGTGGTTGCATCAACCTGGAAAGTCAAGCCTTTGAGGAGTCCAGTTACCCTGCTTAGAATTTACAAATAGGAAGTGTTCTGAAGCTCCATTTCTTTTGCTATTTTGGAACAGATACATATTTAATAAAGCTGGTTCTGGAGTGGGGAGTCATTTTAGGGTCAAGCAGTAGTTGATATAGTTGAAATTGATTTTCCATAATGGATTACATGGATTACATAATGGATTACATGGATTACATAATGGATTACAGCCTTGTGAGCTGTAGGGTCTGCAATAATGTTTAGGTCACCTCCTGTCACCCACTGTGTTCGAAGTCTGTTCCCACTGCCGATCGCAGGTTGGGAACACTCTTTTTCACCACTCTGGACTCCATGACAGACCGCCAGCGGTATCCTCCAGGCAGACTGATTCCACGCTTGGCCGGCAAAACCCATGCTCGGTGGCTTCAGAAAAAATGTATATTAATGAGCCAAGTTAAAGGACCATTTATAGTTTTACCCCTAATGTGCCAATGACATGGGGGATTCATTTTTAGAAGGGATATTTAAACCCTCATATCATTAACTCACTGGTATTCCTTTGAGTTTATGTGCTGATTTACTGCTGCTGACCCAGTTCTGTTCTTGACAATTCCTGCCTGCTTTTATCCCCTGACCCAGCATGTTTTTAGACTATTGTATTATCTGCCTCGTCCTTGGTTCTGATCCTGTGTATGACCCGTTGTCCGCTGCCCGTCCTTGCTTCTGCTTGTGTACTGTCCATCCGTCTTTCTCCGCTATTTTATTCAGCTTGTATCCTGACTCCTCTTTCGGCCATTCTGAGTTCTTGATTTGCCACATATCCTTGTTGGACTTCTCTAGCTGGGTGCTTGGTAGTAAGTTTTGCTGCCATGATCTTGGTGACATACTGCCTATGTCAATAAATTGGGTCATGGGTAGAATTGGGCACATGTATGATCTTCTGACTAGCTTGGGAGTGCACAATATGCATTTATAGGAATGGCAATGTACAGCTATGTGTGTCAAAATTAGACTTGCTGTAGCCGGGGGACCTGCATTACGGAGTTCAGTTGATGTTGAAAGCAGTGTTATGCAGATTCGGATAAATAATTAGTTGAGTGTTGCTTGCCTGTTTAGCGAGTGGGTGTATTCATTGTTAATTATATCATCTTGTACTGATCTCTGAGATAGAAATGATAGTATTCAGAAAATTTCTATTTATGCTGAATGTTGACTGGCTTTTATGGCATCATTGAAATTGTGATAGTGTGATATTTGTCTTTTGTTTTCAGTCACAAATAGATATATACATCTATTGTTACCTGTGAGAAACATTTGTGGGTGTTAATAGTGGTATAGTCAGCTGTCTCTTGTTCTCTCATTTTCAGTGCTTGTCAGTGAACCCGTGGATTCGTGTTATACTAAACATACATTTATGATTTCAAATACATAAAGAGTAAGAAACCTTAAAAAAAAAAAAAAATGTTTTAAATCCTTTAGTTCAGCTGTAGTCTGAATATATAATTCAATAGGCCACTGGCTAACTATTTTCTCCTCATTTTTCAGGATTTGGAGAATTTTTCTTTGTTGTGGACTGTGGGATGGAGAGGCCTGTAGTGAGAATGGCTCTGTTTCTTTCACAACAGGTGTTCAGTCCTGAGTGATCTTGGTGGGTGATAATTTGGTCTCCGAGATTGTCGGAGTGTTGTTTGTCCGTGGATAAATTCAAAAATGAAAGCAAACAATAGCCTTCTTCTGGGGATTACCGTATTTGCTCGAATATAAGACGAGGTTTTTTTCAGAGCAAATGCTCTGAAAAATCCCCCTCGTCTTACATTCGAGGTCTTCTTATAATCTGACCTCAAATTGAGGTCAGATTATAAGACATGGATCCAGGTCCCCAGCAGAGCTACAGGGGACCTGGATCCACCTCTCTAACAGCAGGGGATGTCTGCGCAATGAGCGCAGACTCCCCTGCTTCCGCTCGGCACGACCGCCGGGGCTTCTATGAAGAAGCCGGGTACTTCCGGCTACGTCACAGAAGTCCCGGCGAGCGTGCCGGGCGGCAGCAGGGGAAGTCTGCGCTCATCGCGAAGACATCCTCTGCTGCCCCACTAGCCACCAGGGAAAAGCGGGCAGCTGGGGGATGTCTGCACTATACGTGCAGACATCCTCCATGCTGCCCGACACCTCCGTCTATTATGACGGACCAGCTGTCCGTCATAATAGACGGAGGTGTCGGGCAGCATGGAGGATGTCTGCACGTATCATGCAGACATCACCCAGCTACCCCCACTAGCCACCAGGGAAAGGGGGGAGATAGAGAGAGAGGATGGAGAGAGAGAGAGAGGGGGGAGATAGAGAGAGAGGGGGGGGTAATGGAGAGAGAGAGAGAGAGAGAGGGGGGAGATAGAGAGAGAGAGGGGGTGGGAGAGAGAGAGAGAGGGGGTGGGAGAGAGAGAGAGAGAGGGGGGGAGATAGAGAGAGGGGGGGAGAGAGAGAGAGGGGGGGGAGATAGAGAGAGAGAGAGAGGGGGGGAGATAGAGAGAGAGAGAGAGACTAGGGGAGGGAGGGGGGAGATAGAGAGAGAGACTACGCTGGGGGGGGGGGGGCTAGAGAGAGGCCGCAAGGAAATAAAAACAAGAAATGCATTTGTATAATATCAATTTTTTATTACATATTAAAAAACAATTTACATATATACAAGTTAAACTTTTTTTTGCCTATAGGGTAGTCTTATATTCAGGCTTTTAGTTTTTTTCCTAAAGGAATATACAAAGTTTGGGGGGTCGTCTTATAATCAGGGTCGTCTTATAATCGAGCAAATACGGTATATGATCCAGTTAGTTCAATTTCTGTAGACTAATAAGAGAACAGGGTATCCCCATTAGTTTTGAACTCCATTTTTGCAAAGGGTGATTGTTATGTCTTGAAAGGCTTTGTGCCTTGGTAGCGTAAATGATGAAAGGTCAGTAGATATCTGAATTGGTTAAAAAATCGCCAGGACTGTAGGTTTCGCCCGCAGCCATCAAAATCTCTTTAAATTTGGTGGAAACAAGCAATGACATCTCGTGGGACATTTTCTGGGAGATTCAGAGACTTTTCTATACAGTGCGTTAATTCAGTATTCTGTTCTGTTATTCCATATCATGAACCAGATTGGTAAAAAAATCTAGTAAATAATCCTCTAGTTCGCTAGAGGAGACTGTTTCTGGAATGCCTCTGAGGGGTAGGTTGAAAAGGAAACCTGTACTTCATTAATATGTCTAGTGATTTGTATTTGGATTTGGGTCAAAGCTGCTTAGGCTTTCTGTAAATTCTTCAAGTTTGATAATATAACTTTTCCAAATCTTACAAAAGTGGAACAAATCTTGAGTATAAGTATAAGCTTAAACCTATTCAGAAATATATTGGAGTGAATGGAAGCAATATTCAAGCCCTTGGTCATACCTGTATTGAATGTTATGTAAATAAAAATAAACTTAAATAAATATAATTTATCAATATAAATTTCAATGTCTAGAAGTGTATCTTAGAGGTTCTGTGTTCACTCTTGAAAGATAGGCCCCAATTGTTGATGTTATGATATTGTAGAATAATGAAGATGCCATCAATATAACAATGGTAGTTGAGCAGGTTTTTAGACCATTTGTGGTTTGTCCAAATACAATGATCTTCCCAGCTTGATGTGAACAGGCTTGCGTAACTTGGCACACGTTTCCCAATGGCTATCCATCTAGTTTTAAAAAAAAGATTTTGTTTTTCGAATTTCAGTTTATCATGACCAACTATTTTTTCTGGTTCAAAAATGATTTATGCTGTCCAGAATAAATGCTGTTTGTTGGGATGGTAGTATGATATTAGTATCTAAAAGGGATTTAATTGTTTTTAAGCCAAGGTCATGACAGATATTTATGTACAGGGAATACACGTCACTGGTAACCAGGATACATTTGTTGCTCCAATGTACATCTTTAAGTTTGTTTAGTACATCTAGGTTGGCTTTGAGGTATAATTTTTGTTTAGTTACTTATGGTTGTAATAGGTGTTTAACAGGTTAGTGAACAGAGACTCCTAATATTATTTGGTGATAATACTGGGTGGTCTGTGGGGTTTTCTACATTTTTATGAATTTGGGGTCGTTTTGTTTATATAATTATGGTATGTGGGTGTTTGATATTAATGAAGTTGTATTCCTATATGCCTCTATGAATGTCTGAAAGTCCTACTGAATGGAGGGTAAGAGGTCTTTGAGTAAAATTCTATAGGTGATTGTATCTGACAGTTGTCTCTCAATGTCGGAGAAGTAGTCTGCAGGTTTGACTACTATAGATTCATTCATTTGGAGTTCATGGAGAGGTTGTAGTTCTCCTTTAGTGAGATAACTGGAGTGTTGATTAGGGATTTGTTCCAGGTATTTGAGCACAAGAGTCTTGAAGGCATCTATTCAACTTGTTTTATCAGACTGTCTGTCCGGGTCCCCCATTTTTGGGGTCATAGCTGGTGATGTTTTTTGGGGCTGTGCTGTAATGCTGAAGATTATTTTCAACATAAAGTTCCTAGTGAATTTATCCATGTCTTTGAAGGCTATCAATGTGCCAAAAGGTTTCGATGGTACATATATTAGGCCCTTTGATAGACTTGGTTGAGAGTCATTCTGTGAGAAGAAAAATATTTTGGCCTGTTTTGTTCATGATTTTATCTTATTTTGGATGTTTAGTTTCTTGGACATTTGGATGTCTAGTTTCTTTTCTCTGCCTTCTCATCTTTAGCCTTTTGCTCTGAGCCCGTCTTCCTTTTTGTTGTTGTGCTGGCCTTGGAACTGAGCCATTCTTGTAGTCTTGACCTGGGTTCCGGTGTGGGGGAGTTGAATAAAAAAATGACTGCATGAAATTCATGTCTGTGTCATCTGTTATTATAGAGTAGTGATTTTGAGTACTTTTATTAGAGGCAGTGGTATTTGTTTGTGGAGATATAGTAGATAATGGTCTCCTACCTAGAGGAGTAAGGTTAGCGTTTCTCTGACCCCTATTTTGTTGTGAATGATAAAAGAATCTAATCCAATTGTTGTGAAATTGGCGCCTAGTGTTGTTATGGTAGTCTTTTCATCAGAAGTTTCTTGCCATATTATTGGCATAATCTTGTTTGTCTCTTATGAATCTCTTATGAATTTACCTTTCTTAGTCTTTATCACTTCCTCCTCTGCCTCTGAGATATTATTGAAGAGGCTGGATTCCAGTTATGGGTGTGAAGGGTTCCCAATGATCTCACCCATATTACCTTATGTTGAATTTCAAGAATTTGCCTGTCTTGTTCCTCTAGCATTTTTACTCATTTGGTGCAATTTTCTAACGCTTGCTACAAATGCAGGGTCATCATCATCAAAGGAAGGTGTTTTAAACACACTGAGATCTCTTGGGTTATATTCTCTGTAATATATGTTTTTTAGAATGAGTAACTCAAATCTAATTTTCATCTCTTTGGTTAAATAGTTTGATAATTGTTATTATGTATAAGGGTGGTATCCTTTAAAAAGGTTGTCTATATCTAGGTGTCTAAATGACCTGTAGTGAAGCATAATGTTTAGGCTGCAAACGTTGGGCAGGGAACGGAATAAAACCTATGGGAGATATCAGTAAAGACGTGCGCCAGTGTAGGAAGAAAATAAAGTCAAACCGACATACAAAGGGGATGACATAGTGATCCTCAATAAGGACCACTTCTTCAATATTGAGAGACAACTGTCAGATACAAGTACCTATAGAAAACTACTCAAAGGAGCAATTAGTTGGGCGTCTATATGAGAAGTTCTATTGTGGGGGCGGAACTTAATCGTTCACCAAACAAAACAGGTTGACATGGCGCTCCATCTATTTTCACTCTGTTCACCCTCATTTGATACCTAGCAATATGCGAAGGAAGTAAAAAAAAAAGACCAAACCACAATCTGGTCTGCAGGACATTTGTACGCTGCTGTACCGGCTTTCACAGGCCTGGAGCCTCCAACAGCTGCTAGGCTGCAATTAGAAATTATCAGAAGAATCTGATTATGGCATCTTCCAAACACGCCCACTGAGGCCTCCATAAACAATACTGAGAATAAATTAAGATGCAAATACATGCGACAAAGAGGTACTGACAAAGCAGATGAAGCCATGGAGATGCCACATTTTATCAGGTGCCTCCTTGTATACCGTTTCCCTACTAGACAGAATAAAGTCTAAAACTGGTGGATGCCATTTTCCCACACCTATGGCTACAACAGCCTTAATAGACACCCCCAGGGATGTCATTATACAGCTTTGTTGTGCCACAGACATGTATATATATATATATATATATATATATATATATATATATATATATGTGTGATGGGGTCATGTAATGGGGTGATGTGGTTTATGGGGCATGTCATGTGTGTGTGCAGCGGAGGTAGGGGGGTGCCTGAATTCTGTCTGCCTAGGGCAGCACAAAACCAAGATACACCACTGTGTAGAGGGCATGTCATCAGCCTGTTATTTAGATAGAGGGCTGTGGATTTGTCGTAATTAATCTTGAAACCGCTTATATAGCCGAAGTTGTCTATGAGTTGTTTTATGGTGGGCTACTCAGTTTGGGGGTGTGCTGTGTATACTAGGACATCATCTGCAAATGCAGTGACTTTAATGGGCTGTGTGTCTAATCCAATTTCTTGTGTGGTTGGTACATCTGATAGCAGACGTAGTAGGGGGTCCAAGGCAATGCTGAAGAGTAATGGGGAGAAGAGACATTCTTATGGGAATTGGTTCTGAGATCTGTGAATTTGTAATTATTTTTGTTGATGGGGTATTGTACATGTTCCTGAAGAATGCAAGATAGCATCATTTTAATATCCTGGTTATGTGTGTCCATGAAATGGAATCAAAAGCTTTGGGGGCATCAAGGTTAATCAGGGTGTTATAGTGAGGATGGAATGTAAACATATGGAAATCAGTTTGGTGAGGATCTTGAAATCTGTATTGAGATGGGTAATAGGTCTGTAAGAGGTGATTAGTTCCCCATTTTTATTGGGGTTTAAAAGTAATATGGTTTTAGCAACTATGAGTATGTCTACGGGTAGTTGTTCTAGATATATAGTATTATAGAGTGATTGCAGAGTAGGGGTTATGTGATCCTTAAGAATTTTAAAATATTCGGCCGGTGGCCCATCAGTGCCTAAGGCTTTAGCATTTGGTAGGAAGGATGTAACTTGGAGAATTTGTAATTTGGAGCTAAAATAATAGACCTATATTAAAGCAGCATATATCTATAAAAAGACTGCCCTACATAAGTCAGTAAAACATAAGCAAAACAATATTCACCACACAGAAGAAATATGTAAAATAGAGAACATTCAATAGTATAAATATTAATAAAGATCTGGAGAATGCAGAAGAGCAGTCAATGAAGCCAGAGTCAGCTACACGAGGATAGTAGAGTCTGGCATTTAGTGTGTGCTAAAGGCTATGGTATATTTAGAATGCAGCAAAAGCCACAAGGGACTAGGATAGGATAGTATTGTTTAGCCTGTTTCACTTATCCATCTCGGCTACTTTGAATAACATCCATGACATACGGCTTCTACGCGGCTTGATGATAATTAACAAGGTGCATTGGACAAGGTCCTGATTGCCAAGTTGTAATAACGATTGTGGATCAGCTACGCTATATTGCGGCTGATTCCTTTGTAAATGGCAACTCAGTATTTTAGTTATGAAACTGTTCTTCCTTTGTGACTGTCAACTTAATGGACTGCTTTGCTATAATGAATCTGTGCTTTAACACTGGAGCAACTATATCACTGTGTAGAATTTACAATTTCCATACATAATATGACGGTGTATAATATACATATTAAAGTAATGTTTGCTTTCTTGATTCTGGTTTTCTTCTTCATTACTTTCCCGTATATATTTAATAAGGAAATGATGGGAAGCGGGATCAGTACACCCAAATATCATAGTTTATTGCCGTAGCTTTTCCTTGATGTATATTTCACTGCTAAATATATATTTCAATGTATATTTGTATACTTACATATTTAATTTATAAATAACCCATCTAACGTCCACTACTGATGTAAAGTAAGACATGGAGTGCCAGTTCTTTTGTATACTAATAATACCGGTATATATATATATAATTTATGTTATATATAGTTTTCACTTTAAGAGCACTGATTTATAGAGTGTACATCAGCAGCTCTAAATCGTGACACACCCTAAAACACACATTTATAAAGGAAAATACCAAAACAAAGTCCACTTATAATATGAACAAACGCAACCAGATATATAAAACCAGTAGAACCTGGTAACTGGGATGAGATATGATATATTGCTGCAATCACCCTTAAGTACACATAAAAGAAGACATAAGTAGACCAATAGACTGTGGTCATTTTAGTCCATGTAAATAAATGCAATATAATTGTGCACTCACACACATAAATGCAGAAGTGTCATCTCAGGGGTTAAACCTCAAATTGATATATATCCAGGAAACCTGGACAAAATTAACATCCAGAGATATGCAGGTATACCCAGTATTTTGCATCATAACATATATTTAGTATATGGCATAATATTGAGATTTATAGAACTCAAAACTGCAACCCATATTTGTTCTTATGGACCCCCTCTTTTTGCCTTTAAGGGATACCAAATTAAAAGTGAGATGATAAAGGCCATGGTGACAACTGTAAAAAGAATTTTAAAAAGTACAACTGTTTTCTACATCCTGTCCTGTAGAGATTTTTTCTTTAAACATCCCTGATTTAAATTTAACACGATCGAAAGGGGGGGGGGGGGGGGGGGATTCATAGATTAGGAGATTTGTTTTCACTAGGTCATTTGCTGCCCTTTCTGTATTTTTGTGAAAAGTTCAAGCTCCCGAAGGGAGAGTTATTTAAATATATGAGGATTAAACATTTCTTTTCTGTGAACTCCCTCACTGTCTTGGATGATTGGGATGACTTTTTGGTCTCCCCTGCTACAAAGGATTTGGTTGCAAAGATCTAAAAAATACTTGCCAATACAAATAAAGCAGATAAATCTAAAGCCTCCCAGAAATGGGGAGTGGATCTGGGAACCACGTTTTCTCTACAAACATGGTATGGTGCCTTGCAACTAACTAGGAAAGCAGTCCATTGTATTAATCTATATGAACAATACTTTAAACCATCACATAGATGGTACCTGGTACCCACCCGCCTGGCTAAATTCCAAATAAATATAAGCGATCGATGTTGGTGATGCCAGACTGGTAATCAAACAATGTTCCATATTTGGTGGGGTTGTTTTTTACTCGAATCTTAAAAAAGCTAAATCTCTGAATTTTTCACAACTATCGTAGATCCTCAGACCTTTCTTTTCCACATAGATATAGCCTTGACAGACAAACATATTAAATATCTGTTCATTAATATTTTAATGGGTTTTAAAATGTGCCTGCCAAGAAATTGGTGATCTCAACTGGTCCCTCATTGGAATGAGGTTAAGGTTTTTAATCATATTAAGGCCAAATCAGAAAAATATATTTTTAATAAGAACCCCAAGTCAAGGGCAACCTTTGATAAGATTTGGCTATGATGGTCATTGATTACAGAATAGATTCTTCCCCTGTGAGAGGTATGCAAGAACTAAAAGTATATTTCCCAGTGGACCCCCATCTGACCATGCGTAGAACTGATTTTACCCCATGGCACATCAAACGCCCACCCCTTCGTAGTTTGAATTTACATGGATTTATGCGAGGGACATGCATTGGTACGCCTATATGTTTCGATGTTAATATTTTTTGTTATTGTCTTCTAAAAATTACAAATACTTTTGTATGCAGACTTATTTATAAAAAAAGACAAAACTTTAATAAAGATTGATATAAACAAAAACCATATATTTAGTAGTGCATCTGATATACTGGTTAATTTGATATGTCTTTCCGCTAACATGAGAGGAAACTGTACTGTCCTATCTCTTTATTTATAATATTTACATATTGCATGTCCACAAGGGTACATTCCCAGTGCTTGTAGCCAAGCAGGTTTATTTTCCACATGACTGGTGAACAATGTGGGAGAGAGAGAGTTGCCAAGAAAAACTACCACAACTAAAGGACATAGTCTTAAATTAGAGGGGCAATGATTTAAAAGTAATATCAGGAAGTATTACTTTACTGAGAGGGTAGTGGATATTTGGAATAGCCTTCCAGCAGAAGTGGTAGAGGTAAACACAGTCAAGGATTTTAAGCATGCGTGGGATAGACACAAGGCTATCCTAGCTATAAGACCAGGAACGGGGGACTAATAAAAGTACTCAAAAAAAATTGGGCAGGCTAGATGGACCGAATGGTTCTTATCTGCCGACACACTCTTTGTTTCTATGTTTCTAAGAGATTTAGCTCTTATGGCCACATTTTTTTTTCTTTTAAAAGATGTTTATATACCTCATCTGACTTCTTTATGAGCTTGTATTTGAAAAAATGAATTAGTGCATGAAGTAACTATGATGTTAGTATTAGTCATATCCGTACTGAGCTTATTCCTTCCCACACTGTCCACCTTGTCAGGTATTTCCTCGAATGTTTAGCCCATGATTTTGCATTAGCAATAGTGCATGCTCTCTCTATATCATTACCTCTTTAGTACCTTTGGACTCTTTCTCTTAAATGACAGGCTTGAGTTTCAAATGTTGTCTGATTGCCACTATTCCTTTTCAAACACATAAATTGGCCCACTGGAATCCTCTTTTTCAGACTTTTGGGATAGCAACTAGTGTTATGTAAAATGGTGTTGCTCGACACAGGCTTTCAAATTATATAAGTGAAAGCCATGTTATCACATATGCTGAGACTGGGGTCTAAAACAGTATGTTTGTCATACTTGATTCATGTGAGAACATCAGATTTATATCAGTACTGTTAGCAAAGTGAACAAAGTATTCAAATATCCCACGCCACACAAAT
The DNA here is from genome assembly GCA_036172795.1 of Pelodytes ibericus. Lineage (NCBI taxonomy): Eukaryota > Metazoa > Chordata > Amphibia > Anura > Pelodytidae > Pelodytes > Pelodytes ibericus. Next base: position 52,213,508 of record CM069857.1, on the reverse strand, counting down.
ATCTCTTCAAAGAGAACTATATCTATTGTGATAACAACCCATTTAAAACTAATTTGAGATATTTTGGTTGATTATATTTGTGTGGCAGGGCAATATTTCACTGACTGATGACTGATGAATGGATTCCAGTAAGCCAATTTGTGTGTTTGAAAGGAGTGTGGCAATTAACCCCAAGCCTGTGATTTAAGAAGAAGCGTCCAAAGGGGATATAGAGGTAATGATATAGACCGAGCAGACAATTATGCTAATGCAAGATCATGGGCTAAACATTAGAGGAAAAACCTGACAAAGTGGACAGTGTGGGAAGTAAAGGTTCAATGCGGATATGACTAATACCAACATCGAGTTTACAAGCTCATGCACTAATGAATTTTTTCAAATAAAAGCTATCAAAAAGAAACATTTGTTTATTCTTAAGGCAGATGACGTATAAAACCATCTTTTAAAAGATGAAATAAAATATGTAGCCATGAGAGCTAAATCTCTTGGCAACTCTCTCTCTCCCACATTGTCACGTGTAAAATAAACCTACTTGGCTACAAGCATGGGACATGTACCCTTGTAAATATATAGATAGGACAGGACAGTTTACTCTCCTGTTAGTGGAAAGACATATCAAATTAAACAGTATATCATTTGCACTACTAAGTATGTGTTATGCCTTATTCAGGGCACTGAGTGTGGGCTCCAGTATGTTTCCCATATAGTGTGTGCTTTAAAGAAGCAAATTAGAGAATACCATTCTGACGTTACTGGTAAGGTGGAAACCTCATCCACTGGTAAACATTTTTTAACTTGCGATGCTGGCAATATCAAATATTTCATATTTAAGGGTATTAATAGAGTCACTGGTACAAAACAGGGAGCTAGTCTAGAAGCAAGTCAACAGGAGGTTTTATTGATTTTTAGTCTCAAAACTAGAAAATTGTTTGGCCTCAATTCTCAATCTGACGTTACATGCGTTTTAAATAACTAATCCACTTGTGACAACTAGGTTTAGATAAGTGAATTGTTTACAGTTACCTTGGTGGGTCCATGTTTTGTAGCTTACATCTCCTTAAAAATTTGAATTTCATACAAATATTTATTTTTATATTGACTTTTTAGAGAATATCATATTTTGATCATGCTATAATCCCTCTTCAGCAGTGTATATATTTTAATAACTTATTGTGACTTTTGTGGGCTTGTGTTTTGGAGCCTATGTTTCCTTTAGATTACAGGTGTAAAATCTAATAGGTATTGTAGCTTTAGATTTTCTGCATAATATCTCTCACCCACTGTCACAAATATTTATTTAGGTACTTGAACAGCTACAGGATTCAAGACAACAGTGTCTTTTTCATGTGTCTTTTTCTTACAATTTTTTTTATCGTGCAACCGTACTGTTTTTGATACCATAATCATTTCAAGAAATATATTGTATCTATATTTTGCTAATTTGCTCTTCTGTTCCTCTTTTTTCCTTTTGTTTCTTGAAATACTGTTTCTATTTAAGATATAATCTTTATCTTTATACTATAAATGCATTGATGTACCTATCTATATGTTCAACGCATTACATTTGTTCTCCATCTGTTTGCATTAATATTGTAAGAGATATTTGTACAATAAATAATATCATAGTTATTACCTGTAATTATATTATTTACATTTGCTATCTATGCATAAATAAAACAGGATGTACACAATTTTATAGTGCAGGCCTCAGATCCACTGACTGCCACTAGTGTTGTTTAGTGAATGTGGTCAGAAGTCCCACGTAAGCTTCCGTACCGTATGGTGAGCGGCTCATTACGTCCCTAACAGGTATTTTCATTTGTAACTAATTTGCTAATTTATATGTGTGTTAATTAATCACTTAAAACCAGGCAGGTTTTGACAAAGCACGTTTGTGCAAAATACATTTAAGGTGAGTTTTCTATTTTAACACAGTTTCCTCCTCACTATTTGTGTGCCGACAGAATCTTTTTCTTCTGCTTGCTGTTTTGGGATCTTGAGCTCATCCTGTTTACCACCAGAGAACCCACCGGTGGAATTTAGATTATTATGAGGGGCTGAGCTTAAGGGGTTATACTTTGTTTCTTTGTTGTTGACCTTCCTTTCTCGATTTTTTTTTTTTTTTAGAATCTGCAGGGGAACCTGCCATCTTGTTTATTACCTGTGCAATCTGTTTTATACCAGCTATATATTTGGCCAAGCTCATCATTTTTATTGCTAATTAGAAATTTCTTTCTTTTTCCTTTGTCTTTATATTTTTAAACAATTTATTGTCAAACACAATTTTTAAACTCATTCAGTTGTGTGGCGTAGTGATTTGGTTGTGCAGATTAAACAAGTTAAACTCTCTTCTTACACTTACTGTATGTACAGAATCATGGGTTGCTATGACATGCTATGTGTAGGGTTGCCACCTTTTCTTCAGAAAAATACCGGCCTAGGTACTGTCTCCATAGACTTAACATTGGCCTGAAGCCAATTTTTTACCGGCTTGCCGGTAAAATACCGGCCAGGTGGCAACCCTAGCAATGTGACAACCCACTTTTTATTATATACAGTTTGTTTTGTTAATATGCAAGCTCAGCTTAGCTTCCTATGGGAGTCACGTAGGATTAGAATCTATGAGACCAGATTGTTAGAATGTCCCTCCAGCCTGTAAAAAAAATATTGACAAATAAATGCATATTAAAACTAAACATTTTTTACTTGTGCTTGTATTGCATTAGTAAAAATGTCTAGTGAAACTAGTATTGGGAAACAATGTGTGTCTAAGTGTGGGCCTGTGTGTGTGTGTGTGTGTGTGTGTGTGTGTGTGTGTGTGTGTGTGTGTGTGTGTGTGTGTGTGTAAGTGTGAGCCTGTGTGTGTGTGTGTAAGTGTGTATGTATGTGTGTCTTTTTAGTGAACTGGAATTTGAAATTTAAGACCAGAGTATCCAAACTGAAAGCATAGCTTGCTTAGAGAATTCTTCCAGATCATCTACTTTGGCCTTAAATTTGAAATTCACTTTAAATAATCCACATGATATAAATTGTAGAAAACATTTTGCTGTTTAGCAAAAAGCAAGTCATTTCTATTTTATTTTATTTGACATTAGAGAAAAACATATTACACCATGCTTGAAAGTCGGAACTGGTTACTACATTTTTTGAATCCCACCACTGATAAGACTCACATATTGAGTATAAAGAATCCAAGTTTAGAGATATAGTTTGTAACTGTAACATATTCCTATGAAGATTTTGGTCAGAAATAGGACCATTATTGTTACACACTATATCTCTGAGCCTGGATTCTTTAGGCTCAGCCATATGTGAATCCTATTCACACATACAAGATCAAAGTACATTTAAGGAGTTGTCATAAACAACAGATTGCACACAAAAATGTAAACACATTTTTCTCTTACTTTGTGTCTTCACAAAACTCCTTTATACTTTGCAACACCCCCGGGCGCAATTCTACCCTTTTCTCTTCCACGCAGTTATCATATCAAAAATAAAGTCACTGTTAGAAAACAATTTGACAATTTGATAAGTCACTAAAGAGATACTACTTGCACATATAGTAGCTCCACTCACTTTATAACACTTCAACAAGCATAATCAATAAAATAAGTAATAAAGTGCAAACAGAGACAAAGCTAATAAAATGCATACATATACACTAAATAACAAGAACATAAGGTCTTGTCCCAGCACCCACTTTTGCACTCAAGATCTGCCCCCAGCACCCACATTTGCACTCAGGACCCTCTTTTGCACTCAGGACCTGCCCCAGCACCCACTTTTTCACTCAGAACTTGCCCCCAGAACCCATTTTTGTACTCAAGACTTGACCTCAGCACTCACTTTTGCTCTCAGAACTTGTCCCCAGCACCCACTTTTGGTCCCAGTGTCTGCCCACAGCACCCAGGACTGGCCTCCAGCACCCACTTTTGCTACACGTGTCTGTCCACTGCACTCAGGACTTGCCTCCAGCACTCACTTTTGATCTCAGGACTTGTCCCCAGCACCCACTTTACACTCAGAACCTGCCCCAGCACCCACTTCTGCACTCAGGAAATGCCCCCAAACCCACTTTGTACTTAGCAAATGCCCCCCAAATCCAGGTTATATCATTAACAAGAGACATCACAGACACATTTAAAACATTTTTCTCTTAATTTATGAATTTGAACACAATTTATAGATCACTTTTTTAAAAAAATGCCCTGAGCCCATTAATAGGAGTGACTTGTACTGGGACCCCGGTGCAAAAATTTCCCTGGGGCCCCCCGACCAGACCATGCAACTCCACTACAGAAATGCCTCTTACATGCCTCCCAACTGTTCCGATTTGTACCAATTTGGCAGTACCAATTTTGGTAGGCTATCCTGCTGTCCTGCTAACCTGTATTAGTTAGAAATCAACATCAGCATTATGCATAAATGATTTTTTTTAAAAAACAACTTTATTAGTCTCTTATATTAGAAAATCTAGTGAAAAACAAGATATAGTGTATGATACACATGTAAAAAATTAATGAGTTGACAAATAAACTCATCCTTCCTCCCCCCCTTCCCTAGTACTGCTCGTCCCCAGCCGTCTTCTCTGCATTGTTTCCTGCACACACGCTGAGTGCAGGAAATACAGCCACCAGATGTGACTTGCTGTCATTTCCTGGCGGCTGTGACTAAAAGCCGGGTCTGCATCCAGTGGATGCGGACTGACCAGTACTGTATCTTCCACAAGGCATACAAGGCACTCACCTAGGGCGGCACTTTGCCAGAGGGCGGCACTTTTCCAGAGGGTGTTAAAGCATACTTCACTCCCTCCCCCACCGCTCAGCAAGCTTTAGCTCCTTCCAATTAATGTGGGTGATGGGGCATGTAATGGGGTGGTGGGGCATGTTGTTGGTGTGCAACATGGGTGGGGGGTGCCCAAATTTCATCTGCCTAGGTACCACCAAACCAAGATACACCACTGGAACTGATGGCTGCTGCCCGATCGTGGCTGTCTCCCTAGAATACCTGTCTAAGTTCTGCCCTGCTCTTGTACCCTGTCTCCATGTTTTCTTTGTTCCATTTCCCAGCCAGTCCTGCTGCAGATATTTTCTCTGTGTTTGTGTGTCAATTCAATGTGTCTTTTAGATTCAATTATTTATGTTTTTGCTCGTTTTTATTAGTTTGTAGGACTTGCCTGATTGTAAGGTATCTTGATGTATTTGGCAAGCTTCTTCATCTCATGGTCATCAGGTATTAACCAAATCCTCACTGTTACCATCTCTAGTGTTAGGCTAGTTCCTGTGTTTATGTTTATTAGTTTATGATCCCTGATCCTCTTCCCCTGAAGCACCTGAGGATTCCGGCTCCTTTATCCTCTACCCATATCCCAGATATGGTTCCCTTGTGAAAAGCCTGAGTATTCTGGCTCCATACGCCGCCCCTTGTGCTCCTTATTCCTTAGCCAAATCCTCTGTTTGTTTTATGTCATGTCTGTGCTTCTGTATGTTCCCTTTAGTTCTGTGTTTTGCCCTGCCCATGTATATTTCAGTTCTGCCTTATTTCTGTCATGTACCCTGCACTCTGTATTTCATACATGTTGTTTCTATTTTGTCTGTATTTTGCTCTGCTCTGCTTCTGCTTGGTCTTATTTGACTTCAGCCTGCAGAGATCCTGCAACCATGACAAGGTGGTGTCACATGCCTGCTCCAGGATGTCTGCAGGGTATCTTCAGCTCCTAGTCTTCATCTTCTACTGAATGCAATGGCTGCTCTACAGGGTCTTCAAATGTGGCTGCAGGAACCTGGGATCCCAAACCACTGGGGGAATTCGGTTACCCAGCATCAAGACCTGTATCTCCGCTCCTGCCAATGTGCTCCTGATATCGGGTGCTCAGGGTCTTATGCCATCCAGGACCCTGACACAATGAAATAGATGCAAACACACCAGTCAATAAACATTTTCAACAGTGTATTTCAGGAAATGTTTAATATTTTTATTTTTTAGTAGCAGATTGCATTCACCAAAGCCCCCAGCTTGGGAAGAGCTTTTCTCAACCTATGCCACAGTGAAGCTATTGGTTTCTACTTTAGGCACAAGAATACCCTGTGGCATGAATAAAGAATGTTCTAAATAGTTTTTATCTAAATACTATCCTAGGAGCTAATAGTTGATGGCTATGTTGACATTTCTTCCTGATGGCAGGCTTCCAAGTTTTAATACTAATGTTTCTCTTTTCAACTGGATCTAGAATTGTGCTCTTCTTTTCTTAGAGTATAGTGGATTGTTTTATACATGTATTGTTCCATCTCTTTGACTCTCCACAGTAACATATTGAAACTATTTTATTGTAATTGAATTCAAGACACCTTTAGAAGTTATGCCATCTATTTATCATACATTACATTTTACTAGTAGCTGACGCAATTGACAGAGTAAAATTCAGAATAAAATTTACTGACTTTTTTTTATTATCAAAGTATAAAAGACAATACAATATAAATATCTTGTGGAGGACCTTAAATACACAGACATTTTCACTGATCATTCCCTCTCCCCTACATTTTAAAAACAATATATCGTTTATTCCTAAAAGATTGTGAAAAAAGTATGAGACTAAATTAAGACGACAACGTTCTCTTCTTTGTTTGTGCTGTTTGGGTGGAGGGGGGGGTTCATATTTTTAGATCTATTTGTATAGTTCCTGTGACCAGCTTGCTGGGGGCAGATCCCATCTGGGTTATCTCTGGTACATGTCTAGGGGTCGACCATCTCCAATGCTTCTTCCATTGAGCATTGGTAGTCAATTTGTATTTTATCATCTATCCATTTAATAGGCTGTCGTTTTCCAATTTCTTGCTAGGCATAGTTTTGTTGCAAGGAGTATGTGTATAATTAGATGTTATACTTCTCTGGCACATGTAGGAATATCCAAATGAAACAGGAACAATTGGACAGTAAGAGGGCCAATATCTGTGATTAGTTTTTTTTTAGGAGAGAATGGACTTCTTTTAATATGGGTTGGAATTTCCAACAGGTCTATCACATATGTAGTTGTGTTCCGTCACCCTCCTGGCACTTCCAGTAAGATTTAGAATGCTGAGTGAAAATTTGCTCATCCTAATTAGAATTAGATCATCTGTAGTAGGTTTCATGTAGAGTTAGATTGTGTACACTTGTTTTCATTGTTTTTTGGGCCTGCAACCATTCTTGTAATTTAAATTCTTTACCCATTTCCATTTCCCATTTAGTCCAGGTTGGATCTTTTAATGTTTTGGTTGTTGCATCTATAAATTCTGTGATCTTTCCTTTGTATCTAAAAAAAAAAGAAGAGTTTTCTGCTTCTGAGTCTTAGATATGCGAAATATTCTGTTTGGGGCAAACAGTATTTAGCCTGTAGCTAGGGAAATGGAAGCAGGGAATCTTGTTGTTGAATTTGTGAAACTCTACTGATACCCAGAGGCGTCACTAGGGTTGGTGTCACCTGTTGGGGTAACTCATGGAGTCACCCCCCCCCCCCCCTGGATTTCCTCCAATATCATGCCAAACAGATTCCTTAGTAATGCCAGTCAGATGGCCCATTAAATATGCCACATACAGGAGCCCCACAAATTATGTCACACAAAATAATAATATGCCAGTATTATTTTGCTGTTAATAAGCCAGACAATTTGCCTAATATGCCAGTAATATTGTGCCATTAAGATGCCAATAATAATGTGCCATTGAGATGCCTGTATTATTGTGCCATTCAGATGCCTGTATTATTGTGCCATCCAAATGCCTGTATTTTTGTGCCATTAAGATGCCCCAGCCAATTTTCCCATCAAGATGCCAGTAATATTGTGCCATCAAGATGCCAGTAATATTGTGCCATTAAGATGCCTGTATTATTGTGCCATTCAGATGCCTGTATTATTGTGCCATTCAAATGCCTGTATTATTGTGCCATTCAAATGCCTGTAATATTGTGCCATTCAGATGCCTGTAATATTGTGCTATTCAAATGACTGTATTATTGTGCTATTCAAATGCCTGTATTATTGTGCCATTCAGATATCAGTAATATTGTGCCATTCAAATGCCTGTAATATTGTGCCATTCAGATGCCTGTATTATTGTGCCATTCAAATGCCTTTAATATTGTGCCCTTCAGTCGCCTGTAATATTGTGGGATTCAAATGCCTGTAATATTGTGCCGTTTAGATGCTTGTATAATTGTGCCATTCAGATGCCAGTAATATTGTGCGGTTACAGTGCTCGTTTTGTTCCTCCTTCCTCCCCCCTTATTTACAGCCTGGCTGATGCTCTGTGTCTCCGTACGCCTCCTCCGTGCAGTCTTCCCTCCTGCACGGAGGAGGGAAATATGACACCGGATGTGACGTTACGTCACATCCGATCGCAGGGACTTTTTTTTCCGGTGGCCGAATTCAGCAGATGCTGCTGCCAGAGAAAAAAAATAAAAGTATAGGACCGCAATGCGCTGCAGGGGGATGCCGGCAGCACGAGTGTCACCCCCGCTGGTGGTGTCACCCGATGCAGTCCGCACCCCCCTCGGGACGCCACTGCTGATACCTTTAGCTTTCCACTCATCTAGACTCAGATTGGCCATGTTCAAGGACAGAGCGCCCAATGGAGATGATTGTAGAATTCCTTCTGGGACATGGTGGAACTACTTAATCTTACCGAGGGAGCGAATAATATCACAAATTATAGGATTGGATAAATGGGATACTTGCTGTTTGTCTAACTAGAATATGTTGTACCGATCTTGTTTGCTGCATATCTCTTTATCAATCTGTTTTTTGCCCCATTTCAGGTAGTGAGAGAACATTTTTATTTTGTGTAGGGATTCAATATTTGGGACCAAAAAACCTCCTTTTTTAGCTTTCTTTGTCATTGAACTACAGGCTATTCTGGGCTATTTATTATTCCAGATATGTCCCATGATGAGAGTTTTAAATGTGTTAAGTATTTTTTTGTGACACCTGTAAGAGAATTGATCGAAACAAATATAATGTTTGGGGACTAGATAACATTTTACTGAGTTCAAACGCCCCAACCATGAAATTTCCAGCCCTCTCCATCTGATGAATCTATCTTTAAAATGGTTACTCATAAATTGATAGTTAGTTTGTACCATACTGGCCAGGGTCATTTTTTATTTTATCCCCAGATATTCGATAACATCACTGTTCCATTTCCAAATATATATATATATGTCTTAATGTATTAATCAGTTTTTTTATCCAGGTTAGCTGTTAGTATTTGGGTTTTATTTAAATTAATTTGTAGTTGGAATACTGATTGTACTTATAAATCTCCTCCATTGTCGACGTTAATGATGTCGCAGGTAAGCAAAATGTCGTTGGCAAGTAGAGTGATCTTCAAATCTTGTTTTGCTATTTCGATACCATGTATGTTTTGTGACATGTTTTGTGTATTATCAGGGCTGCTTATGGTTCTATAGATAGGAGATACAGTAGTGGGGCCAGGGGACAGCCCTGTCTGGTCCCATTAAGGATGTCAAACCAGCCTGAGTCCAAACCTGGACCCACCACCTTTGCTTGCGGGATTGTGTAATGAAAAGCCTCAAGTGAGTGAGTGACAAAACACAACAATCTACTGTTTGGCTAGTTTAAATCCTATTGGAATATATAAATTCTCATAAGGCAGTGTTAATGAATTTTTTTATTGAGTTAATAGAATTTTTGCTGTTTGCTGTTTATTCATTTTACTTAAGTTCATGACAGATTGGCTGAGTGACTATACTAAGCTAAGCTTCAAGGTAGCTATAGTAAATTTTTTGTTAATTTTTTAGTATCAGTTGTAGTAGTATCAATTGTATTTAAACATTTTTTTTTATTACAGTCTTATCGTCAATATGTTACTGTCTTTCTTTTATAAATCCAGAGCTTCTATACATTTGTTGACAGCAGAAATATACCCACAAATTCAAAACATTTTGTAGAGAATATAAAATCATAAAACAAGAATAAGAAAATCCCGGAAGTATTAAAAATTTAGATAAAAGAAAGGAAAATTGGTAGAAAGAAAGAAGTGAGTCTGACAGGGCCTTTAAGGGTCCCAGGGGGAGGATAAGGCAACCTTGCCTTATCCTCACTATAGAAATAGTAACCTCTCTGGCCTTGCCTGAAATTCGATAGGCTGATCTTGAATGCCAAAAAGATGTTAATAAGTAGGTGAAAATAAAATGTATTAACTTCTTGAAACCCTAGAGGAAGAGGGAAGGTCTCTGGGGCTAAATCATAATCTTGGCCTGTCAATAAGTTGTAAATATCTTTGTTTTATAAGAAGTTAATGATGTACAGTTCGACCGAAAATTAATATGTGAGCCAATTTCCTGATGTCAGCAAAGGTCATTGATATTAGTAATATATGTCACCAGTTAGCCAGGAACAAGGTATCATCTTTGCAACAGTTTGTAATATTGTTCCTCTAAATTAATACAATGCGCCACCTTCCTCATATACTTCAAGGCCTTTAAAATGGAGCAATCACGCTATTTTAAGCTTACCGGGATACTTCACAAGTGAGTGCTTTCCAGGCATGCAAAAAAAATGGTCGCCATGACTGCCCATGAGCAGTCTTAAAGTGATAGGCCAGTGACAATTGTCACTGACCTGTCAATCACGCCCCATCACCTTATGCAAATTGAGTGAGGGGTGTTTTTAGGCTGCTTCTGATGGTCTGTTGTAACCTGCAATAGCTGAGACTGGCTGTCTCAGTCAATGCAATGAGGATTTTGATATGTCTAGGGACATATCATAATCCATTGCCATCCTCCCTAAATTTGAGGGAATGGATGGCGTGAGGTAACCATAACAGTTAGGCATACCAGTTAATCAACCATTATATTTTGTACTTATGAATGTGATCACTGGGAAAATCAATTACATTGATCACATGCTATAAATGCAAAAAATACAGTACATGAAAATTACTATTGTGTGACATTTTTACACTCTTAAATTGTATACCTTACACAAAAGGTTAAATATAAAAAAAAGTTCTCAGAAAAACAATATATAATAGGTGGGGATTCATTTAAGAAGCAAGTGTGCACTTTTATGTAAATGCACAAATAGCAAAATAGCTATTGTCCAGAACCAACATCAAAACAAAGAAAACCATAGTCCTGAAGGTGTTAACTAGCAGTCTCTTGATCTTAAATATTAAATTCTTAGGTGGAAACAAAATTAAGAACTCGTCCCAAAAATTGGGTTTTGCTGGTAGGTGTGAAATAAGAAAATATTGATTGATCTAAATACTTCACTCTCTGGAAGCTTAAAAACTCTTCAATATGAAGATTCCCAATCACATCAATACCAAATGATTTCCACTCGCGCAGGTTTGTGTTTGTGATATTGCAAGATATCACTTCAATAGGGCTAGCTTTGGAGAGAAAAATCAAGATATTAAATCTCCTTTTTTTCCTCTATGGACAGATACAATAATGTTCTTAATCAAGACGCTGGATATGTTTAGCTTTCTACAATAGGTTGGGGATACCAAAAACTATCAAAAAGGGGTCAACATTTTTATATCTGCATCTTTGGATAGTGTACCAAACAAGGTTTTTATACCTGCAAGTATCTTAGCCATCATATTAGCTAATTGGCATACATCATGAAGCTGTTTTAAATCTGGATAACTTAAACCATCATGGTTCAAATCTCTTTCAGAACTGCTTTAGCTATACAGAGTTTTGTTTTTTTTTAGCTTCCCAGACATATCTTGAAAACAGGAATTCTAGAACCTTTAAAAACTGTTTAGGAACCCTCAAAGGGATAGCTCTGAGCAGACAAAGTAATTTCTGTAAAACATATGATTTGAATACACTAATCTGGTCCATCCAGGACACCTTTCCAGCATGATAGGAATTCTTTAAGATCAATCAAAAGTGTATTACAACTTGTATTAATTACGTTTTCAATCTTGGGACAGAATCTAATGCCTAAATATTCAATAAAACTTGGATGGTCATTCAAATGTCCCAGGATCCTTAGGGCCTCTATCTGTGTATCATTCAGATATAAAGATATAATTTGAGTTTTTTAAAAGTTCAATTTATAATTCTAAAAAAACTCTGAACTTCAACTAAGCAGGAAGATAGGTTTTGTAGAGGATAAAGTCAAATTAGTTTCTTAGATTAGATTCTATGGAAAGGGCATATAGAAGGTGAGCTAAGGGGCATCCATGATGGATGCCATTATGAATCAAAATGTAGTCTGAAGTAATAAAGGGACCCTTAATCTTTGCTCTCAGGTTCTTGTAAAGGGCCATGATATAGTCCAGGGGTCCTCAAACTACGGCCCGCGGGCCACATGCGGCCCGCCGAGCACATTTGTCCGGCCCGCGGGGGGTGCTGCCGGCACCCCCCGCTCCCCGCTGTTTACCTTTTTTTTTTTTCTTGCAGCCGCAGAAGATGCGGCTGCAGGAAAACGGAAGAAAAAAAAAAATCACCGCGACCGGATGTGACGTTTCGTCACATCCGGACCCGGTAACTGTTTCCCTCCTCCGTGCAGGGAGGAGGGAACACTGCGCGAGACGTCCGGCCCGGGGACACAGCAGCTGGAGGTAAGTGATGGGGAAGGAGGGGGAGGAGGGAGGTATAACGAGCACTCTACTATTCCTGGGCATCTGACTGGCATAATTTTCTTGGGCTCTGACTGGCATAATATTCCTGGGCATCTGACTGGCATAATATTCCTGGGCTCTTACTGGCACTCTATTCCTGGGCATCTGAATGGCATAATATTCCTGGGCATCTGACTGGCATAATATTCCTGGGCATCTGACTGGCATAATATTCCTGGGCTCTTACTGGCACTCTATTCCTGGGCATCTGACTGGCATAATATTCCTGGGCTCTTACTGGCACTCTATTCCTGGGCATCTGAATGGCATAATATTCCTGGGCTCTTACTGGCACTCTATTCCTGGGCATCTGAATGGCATAATATTCCTGGGCATCTGACTGGCATAATATTCCTGGGCATCTGACTGGCATAATATTACTGGGCTCTTACTGGCATAATATTCCTGGACATCTGACTGGCATCATATTCCTGGGCATCTGACTGGCATAATATTCCTGGGCATCTGACTGGCATAATATTACTGGGCTCTTACTGGCACTCTATTCCTGGGCATCTGAATGGCATAATATTCCTGGGCATCTGACTGGCATAATATTCCTAGGCATCTGACTGGCATAATATTCCTAGGCATCTGACTGGCACACTATTCCTGGGCATCTGACTGGCATAATATTCCTGGGCTCTTACTGGCACTCTATTCCTGGGCATCTGAATGGCATAATATTCCTGGGCATCTGAATGGCATAATATTCCTCGGCATCTGAATGGCCATAATATTCCTGGGCATCTGACTGGCATAATATTCCTGAGCATCTGACAGGCACACTATTCCTGAGCATCTGACTGGCATAATATTCCTGGGCATCTGACTGGCACACTATTCCTGGGCATCTGACTGGCACACTATTCCTGGGCATCTGAATGGCATAATATTCCTGGGCATCTGACTGGCATAATATTCCTGGGCATCTGACTGGCATAATATTCCTGGGCATCTGACTGGCACAATATTACTGGGCTCTGACTGGCATAATATTACTGGGCTCTGAATGGCATAATATTACTGGACTCTGACTGGCATAATATCCCTGGGCATCTGACTGGCACACTATTCCCATTGAAATACTGGTAAGTTTGTTGATTTAACTTTACTTCATTTTAAATATTGTATTTGTTCCCATTTTGTTTCTTCACTTCAAAATAAGATATATGCAGTGTGCATAGGAATTTGTTCATAGTTTTTGTTTTTACTATAGTCCGGCCCTCCAACGGTCTGAGGGACAGTGAACTGGCCCCCTGTTTAAAAAGTTTGAGGACCCCTGATATAGTCAAAAAATACCATGGAGACAGAAACCTCCAGTTAACTGTGTCAAATGCCTTTTCGACATCAAAGGCCATATCACTGGATCCAGAATCTGGCCCAGGTGCCTTCCCCTTCTTCAAGTTCTTCATTGCAGAAATTTCATTTCAAACGGTTGCTTTAACATAAAAAAAACTTTTCAGGAGATACTTGGGGGAGGCCAAGGAATTCCATCCAGGAATGCACTCATGTCCACCTTAAAGTTTAATGAGTCATTGAGATCATACAGATACTCATAGTAAGATCTAAATGCTGTGAGTGCAATCTAAGTGCTGGGTTAAGTCATGCATGCTGGGACAAGTTCTTTGAGTGCAATACTGGGTAAGTCAATACATCTACCCAGTATACACACAAGGTTATATCTCACACACTGCCCTCATTTATACCTCAAACATACCTCTGAACCGGCAATTCATATAACATTGTGTACATACATACTAGAGCATATGTATTGCCCTGTGCATAGGGTATACATCAGTTTTATCTATAAATAATACACTCAAATGTGCTTTAAAATTCATGGCTTGGCCTTTCATGAACAAAAAAATAATGTAATGGTACAGGGCTGGCATACATTTATTTTCAGGGCTGGTTTTTATTCCCAGTCCGGCACTGCGCACAAAGGAATGATTTCAGTCAGCTCTGGGTTACCTGATTTTTTTGTCCTTCCCAAACTATGATTCTTTAATTTGCCAAGAGTTAGCAACATTTTTTTCTTTCAGGAGATTTTTCATATACCAATATATAATTGTAATCTCAGCATGCCGATGGATAAGCTAAGCTAATTACTTATTTCTAAGTACCCTTATGTAGCATCCAGAGGAGTTAAACAATAACATCAAATCAGTTGTAATAAATCATTTTAATAATATTCCAATTACTTACATTGATTACGCTCACTTGGGGGTACATTTCTAGCAATTAGTCTGTCATTTTAATCAGCATAACTTTTCTTTGACTTTTCATGGAACAAAATAAGGCTGATTTATGGATATTTACTTTACTTAACTGATTTAATGCATTTTTAAAAAATATATAATTATTTAGTAATTTATAATGTTAGTATAATGTGATAGAGATGCTAATGGAAACTGGTCACACAATAAAAAATAGCATGTTTTGAGCATTCCTTTAAAAAATGTTTACTTATACAAATCCTTGGACAAGCCATGTTTAATTCATCACTTAACAAAGCTTGTATTTTATGAATTGCTTTAAACACAAGGGCTTTTTCTCTTTCTGATCCACAAATTGTAAGGGCTGCTCCTTTTCCCCTCTTCTTTCTTATTTTTTTTTCTTTCTTTCCTTCTTAAACTAGCTATAAGTGGAATAGGGGAATATACTCAAGTTACTAATTAACAAACCATTTCTATTTGCTGAAATGTCCATGATCTGTGGAGGAGGCTGACACAACCAAGCGGCACTCAAATTATTCATCATAAACCTCAAATGAAACATTTTTTATTTAAAAAAATCCATTTTCATTCTACTTTTTATGCTGTACAAAAAATGAGCAAGTGCAGATTTGATATCATCTGATAGTATGGTTAAGATGTGGTACTACCACGAGGGCCACAGAATTATGTATACATACCAATTACTGCAGAAAACCAAAAGCCATATTCCTTCTTTATAAATAACAAAAAAAAGAACATTTGTATAAATGAACATATAAACTAAACAATCTAAAAATCTCAAAATACCAGAGTAATGCAGTATGAAATTATATCTTTGTTAATAATAATACTTAAAATTCCCTATCTTATAGCTTTGTTCCTGTCCCACGCATGCTTAAATCACTGTGTTTATCTCTACCACTTGCTCTGGAAGGCTATTCCATGCATCCACTACCCTCTCAGTAAAGTGATACTTCCAGATATTACTTTAAAATATTTGCCCCTCTAATTTTAGACTATGTCCTCTTATGCCTAATCTGATATTAATTGGGCCGCACAGTACCTGTAGCCCTGGGGCCTACAACGTCTTAATCAACCCTGAGCATAAGTGAAGCTAAATTGAGTTGAATACAAATAAAACACATTGACCTATGCTTATTAATAGTGCTACTCCAGAAAAAAAATACTATACATTTTATGGAGCATGTGACATTACGCAATACAGGTTAGTTTTGTGGGTATACCACGTGAACAAAGCAAGGAAGTTTGTGAAAAAACTGTGCACTCAGCCCCCTATTGCACTCTCCCAAGTGCTAAAATATATAGATGAAATGGGGGGGCAGGAGGGGGGGGTCAAGAGGGTGCTGTAACAAGTTGAACCTTAAAAATATAAATACACAAACACTAATTGAAGGGGTAACCCAGCATTGCAAGGGTTAACTGGAGTAACCTAGCATTGTGAGGGTTAACCGTAAAAGTTAGTTTTGCTTTTGTGCCTGTTTTAAGTTTTAGCTTCAGTTTAATTAGAAGACACATACTCATACAATTATCTCATGTATTCATTTGTTTATCTGAATGTTCTAACTGTGGAGATGATACTAGGAGTACTTGGGGGAGAGAAGGTGGCAGAGGCCTGGAATCTCAGGTTCTTGCCACCTCCAATTAATCCTACTGATTAGGGAAAGGAGAAGTTACCAGAAGATGATACCAGAATGCTCTTATCTATGTCTTACCCCGTGATTGGAACCACTATGTCTTTTTAATTATCAGTACCTTCCATTTCTTATTCTGGTACTTTCCACTCATTTCTAGATTGTTGTGTAACAGTTATTTAGCATGTATACCATTAACACACCCCTATACACCTATATATTCATATGTGCACATACATTATAACCAATGAGATTGAAGTAGCCACCTCCTTAATTTGGGGTATATATATGAGTGTTAAACCAATAAAGACTCAGAGTTAAAGGATAAAGAACTTGTGTCTGCTTCCTTTGGCTCTCCACGCGTGTTGTTGAGGACAACTCCCACCATGAGAAGTTAACCATTAAAGATACATTGCCGTGTATGCAGAGACGTTGCTGAGAAGACCCCTCAGCTAGACTCGGTCCCTTTCAGCTGGTGTCAGAAGTGGGATTCAGACAGACCGGGTGAGTATATGTGTATTTTATACATCTCTGACTTACCCGTGTTTCTCTGAATCCTTAGTTATTCCTAAAAGTCTCTGTTAGATAAAACCCTGTAATAAGTATTCTAGAGACAGGTCGCGCCTGTCATGTAAGCAGATATGTTGCAACAGTTACTGATGATGTTCCAGTAATATAAGTGCCGGCAAATATAGACTATACTGAAGTCTCAGTTAAAAGTCTTACTCACTGATGAAGTTCCAGTGAGAGATGTAAATGTTTTGCATTTACATAGAACAGGGTATAATATAGTATAATATAGAAAACGGCAATCTAAATTCATTCCATATTGCAATTACTCCCAAATTTTGTTCCGTGGTGTGAGTTGATCATCAATCCTGTCATATATTGTATATCGTTTGTATAGAGGTTTTGGGGTATCACAATGGGACAGCAAATCAGCTCTTGGCTACTTCTACATTTTGTGAGAAAGGCAAATTAAAGGATGCCTCTTTGTATGACGATACAAGGTGGACTCCACGAAATTACACCTAAATTTATGTGACAGCAGTAGTTAATTCAGATGTGATAATGTCAGAATTTTTAATTAAAGGCAAACCCAAAGCGAGAAAAAAAAATGAACAAGGGTACATCTAAATACCCTAAGAGATCTGTCCCACAGAAAGCTAAGATAGAGCCGCTGTATCCAGCACTCACTGTTTGCTCAGAGCCCCCACAGCACAGCACGGCATGTAAATAGTCAGATAAGAAATTAACTGCTGTGTCTGTGGCCATAAGGTATGTTTGATTTGCCTCCCTGCCAATACTCAGTGTTTTAAGGGGATAGTAGAAATTAATGTATAAAGTATAAGAGTATTATAACATTGCATTGTTAAACTGAAATATAAGAGTGTTACGTCTGTCTAGTGTGTCTGGGACACATAAATAAGTTACAAGACAATAGTTCTGGGAATTGAAGTTGTGTATCTGGGATACGCTGTGTAACAGAGGATAGAACATATTGTAAAATATATTGAAGATTAGTTTTCTGTCTGTAACTCCCAAGCACACTGTATCTTGGTGTTTTGGATATATTTGCCACGCAGGTTGATAAGACAATAGAAGCTGTGAAATAATGTGTTTAATGTTGTCATTAGAAGAATTGTCGTTATTGTTTAAATATTTACATAGTAGCAGCAGTCTGGTTTTATAGAGATGTTGCAAAAGGAAGTGTTTTATATTTAGTAGAGTAGAGAAGACGGATCTCCTAAATTACTCAAACCAGAGCGCTCAAAAAAAAAAAAAAATACGGCATTTTAGCCTTTCGTATAATAGTTTGAGTGATTATTTGAGTAACGATCTTCTGGGCTATATTCAGCAGTGTGATGAGAAGTTTTATAGTAAATTAGTTCATTCATGTTATGTTCTTTGTTCGTTATAAAGGTCCTGAAGAGTAACCGTAGTTACTGCAGTTTTTGTTATTGTTTATCAGAAAAGTTGCAGAGTTATTTTATTGTGGCACAGTCATTAATTGTATTAGTGCTATGCATCGTTTTCAAATTAATTTGCTTCTGTATTTGTGTAACTGTATCTTTAAGTAAAAATAGAAATATGTGTGTGTAAAACAGCAAGAGTCATATAGTATCCAGGGTATCTCTTGGACATCATGTTAAATATACGTGATCGATCCATTGGACAGTATAACAGCTGTAAAATTTTACAAAATGCCATTATTTGATTAATTTTGACAAAAGTTTATTTTTATTCAATTTACATGTGCAGAGGCATTATGTAATAATACTATGAATGTAAAAAGTTATATTTTTATTGCTGTAGCAATGTTATTTGCTGTGGATTTTCCCAGCTGCATATTTTTGGGATATTTTAAAGCTGTAACCAGAGCCATTATTTCATGTTCTGGCAAAAGCGTTCTAAAATTTGCAGGATGCTAATTTAAAGGCAAAGACTTAACAGGTTTTACATGTTACCTACTAGAAATGTGTATTTGTTTATGGTATATTCCTCCTTTTTGTATTTGGGTAGTTTGACTAGTATTTAATCTTTATGAAGGTTAGAAGGACTTTTGTAATTAAAGTCTTTATTTTATTAAGACATATTTAGATTTTTCCCAAGGTAGATACCACATCTTCCAACACTCTAGATAAAATTAGAATAATTGGATGAGTGAAAATGTTTTTATTGTAAGGTTGTATTTGTATAAACAGATGCACAGCTACAGATGAGCTTTAGATTTAAGTAGAATATCAGAGTAGGTACTAGAGAAAGACTTGAGCAACGTTTATTCGTAATAAAAGTTAAGGTGTGAATTTTGTGTTGTAAAGATAAGATGTTGAAGGCTTTGTGGACCATGGAAATGGCAATTGTAAGGAGATAAAAAGGTTTTTTTCTATGTTGTAGAAAGTCAGAAGATATAATTAATAATGTGAAATAAGGGTATTTATAGCAATAAGATGCAGAACTTTTAGTTTATGCTGAAAAGTATTGATTAGTGTTTTAAAGCAACTCCCTGCCCATCCAATACAATCTGTGGTAACTTGCATACACTGTAATAGTTTTATGTTCTTAGTGTGGCCAGAATTTGTGTACAGCGCTACTTACACTGTTGGTGATTTAGGAATATAATATTCATACTATAGGGATGTTAGATTGCTAGGTAAAGAGCAATACGTATCTTAATAGACACAGAGATAGCATTTTAATTCTACCACATTTATATACAGTAAATACACACGCACACACGTGCAATGATAAAATGTTAATTTGTTGTGTTCTAATTTTTGTTATTATTAAGGCAAAGTACCCCATGTAATACATGGTGAGAGAATATTGAGATGTTGTTTAAAGTTTTAAATGCAAGACAAGTTTTTAATACGATATATGAGAATGTACGTATGTCAGTGATTAGTGGAAAGAATTAGCAAGTGTCGTGTTATAAACAGACAAGTTGTGCTTGTGGTTTTGGAGTTATAGGAGTTAATGTAGCAATTCTTGTTGTGTGTGAAGTTGAGAGAAAGCTTCCCCAGAAGCCCCCCTTCTCTCTGACAGTCTATTTGCAGATAAGAGAATTGTAGCAGCGGCTGCAAAATTATTGCTTTTCTTTTTGTGAAGGGAGGGGGAGAACGGGCCAGAATTCCAGATACTGTTAGTTATTGAGAAGTTCTGTGTTATGTGCTATGGTTATATAGTCTAATCATGATATGTCCTAATGGTAAAGAGATACATGATTATTATGTATGAGAACATATTCTCACATTATCAGTTGATTCAACTATGATTATAAAAGGGTAATAATTTTTCAAGAACAAAAGAGTGATAAAGCTTCACACATTTTTATAATTATATTGCAACACAGACTAGCAGTAATAATATGTTTTAATTATATTTTAATGTGGAGATCAATAAGATTAGAGACCGCAATATAAATGCGAGTCACAAATCAAATAATTGAAGATGTTTAGTGAAATATTGCATGTTACTAACTGGAATTTTTTTTGAGTTTTATTTTCCTATAGATTAAAGCTGTACAGCCAACAAAAGACAAGTTCAAAGTGCACCAACGAATCTAATGCTGATCAAGATTATTTCTAAAGAAAAGTTGATTTTTTAAAAGACGAAAAAGTTTTCCAGTTCAAGTAAAAGGATTCTCTTAAACTTTATCGGAATATTGTTGTGAAAGTTGTTCAACTCAACTCCCGGATCAACGTTATTTACTTAAAGCAAATTCCTATACTGACAAACAGGCCAACAAAGGAGCAGCATGTTAGTGTTTTGATGGACATAATAAACCGTGACCACTATCCAACATAAACTGAGTCTTCACCCTAAGGGTAACTCGCAAATAAATCACCCAGGAATCTGCAACAGATACAACAGTCTACGGCAGATCATCTTTGTTGGGAAGTATATTTTCATTGAGTATATATGTATAAAATTGTTATTGCTGAATTGTAATTTTTGTGGTAAAGATTTGTTTAATTGTGTTATTATGGGTATGTTTGGTGTATAGTGAATTTTTGAAACTTAACAATTAGACCGACTCTTACAAACAGGATTTAGTCAGACCCATAAAGAAATTGTATTTTGATAGTATTTTTGTGGAATTTTATATAGAGAATGTTAGGAAGTTTTTCAGATTTTTTTTAAATAAGTTAAAAAGTTTAATCAAGAAGGATTATAGATTTAAGGAGTAGGTTAAAAAGTGTTCACAGGTAATCCGTGAGATCCCCTGGGACTGGGAAATTGGCTAGGATCACTTGGAGCGAAACTTGTAAGTGGTTTGGCATGTGTGAGATCAGTGTTACTAATTGTCTGTGTTTATGTTGTTTGTTTCAAGGGTCTCATCCTCAAGTGCATCCCGACTACTGACATCATGCCCCTACGAGAAGACTGGAAGACACTGCTCAGATATTCCCCATTATGGAAGCTTACAGTGCAACTAAGCTGGATGACCTACCAATGTGTGAGATCGAGGAAGTGTGCCTTATCACCTTGGATACAATGATTGTGTTGACCAGGCAACTCCTGATGGTTATCCTTAAAAACAGACAATGTCAATTTCTAAGACTAAAAGGGGAGAACAGTATGAACATTATATGGACTGTAGGGGCCTCTGGAATTATGTCGTGGATGGGAGACCATAATGTTTTGTCCACAGCCATTTTGTCTGACTGACGCTTTATGTTCTGAATGCATGCCATTTTGTGTGTTTTGAATGCATGTTCAGCTTTGCTCCAAGTCATTTTAAAGTATTTAGTCAACAACAGTCCTGGGGAATTGCAAACTCCGGAATAATATGATGTTTTAATTTATTAGACCACTCAAATGTTATCCAACATGATTTAAACAATATAAGAGAAGTGGTCACAGATATCAAGTAGGCCCCAGGTTTTGACTGGCCATTTTGAATATGTTCTTGGTTAGAAGATAATTATGGGCTTTGTTTTAATAATAGTAGTCATAGGTGCTTTTTATATTATCATACAATGCGCTAGATGCACCATTGCTTAGGCTATGCAGTCAAGCAGAAGAAAGCCTTCAGAAACACTGGCTTTCTCTATGATATATCAGAGAGAACAGTGAAGTGAGTTATCCATATTAGCATATGGATAAAAGAGTGGAACTGAAGGGGTAACCCAGCATTGCAAGGGTTAACTGGAGTAACCTAGCATTGTGAGGGTTAACCGTAAAAGTTAGTTTTGCTTTTGTGCCTGTTTTAAGTTTTAGCTTCAGTTTAATTAGAAGACACATACTCATACAATTATCTCATGTATTCATTTGTTTATCTGAATGTTCTAACTGTGGAGATGATACTAGGAGTACTTGGGGGAGAGAAGGTGGCAGAGGCCTGGAATCTCAGGTTCTTGCCACCTCCAATTAATCCTACTGATTAGGGAAAGGAGAAGTTACCAGAAGATGATACCAGAATGCTCTTATCTATGTCTTACCCCGTGATTGGAACCACTATGTCTTTTTAATTATCAGTACCTTCCATTTCTTATTCTGGTACTTTCCACTCATTTCTAGATTGTTGTGTAACAGTTATTTAGCATGTATACCATTAACACACCCCTATACACCTATATATTCATATGTGCACATACATTATAACCAATGAGATTGAAGTAGCCACCTCCTTAATTTGGGGTATATATATGAGTGTTAAACCAATAAAGACTCAGAGTTAAAGGATAAAGAACTTGTGTCTGCTTCCTTTGGCTCTCCACGCGTGTTGTTGAGGACAACTCCCACCATGAGAAGTTAACCATTAAAGATACATTGCCGTGTATGCAGAGACGTTGCTGAGAAGACCCCTCAGCTAGACTCGGTCCCTTTCACTAATAGTGTAATACAATTTTAAACAATGGGATCTTGAGTGAAAAGGCAAGTATTGGCTGATTGTTGTGAGAAAGGGCTGGTGAGAGCAAAATCTCCCCAGGGAGCACTCCTCATTTTGACAGACATCGCAGTGATGGCACCTTCAGTGTCTGGAACTAAATTCAGCAAGGGGAAAAATAGGGGCAAGGAATAACCTAGAAGGGGGCAGTTGTCCCCCTTTACTCCCTGTAGCTATGCCTTTGGAGTGCTGTATAAAAGAATCTCATGAACCAATCAATAGTAATTGTGAAAACCTCAAGGGTATGCAACTTACTTGTACTATCTCATCCAGTGTAGTCAGGGCCGGACTGGGATCAAAAACCATTCCTGGAAATCCAGCACATTTGAAGGGAATATATATACTTGCACTGGGCAATACATAGCCCCCAGTATGTACACAAGGTTACATTAATTGACCTGTGCATGGGGTATATACCAGAGCAATGTGTGAGATATAACTTTGTGTACATACTGGAGCATATATTGCCCTGTGAAGGGGTATATATCAGTGAATGAGATATAAACTTTCATACATACTGGGTGTATATATTGACTTACCTCAGCATCCAAACTGGACTGACATGGCATGCCCCAGCACCCAAATTGAACTCACAGCACTTGCCCCAGCAATGATATTGCACTCACAGGACTTGCCCTAGCACCCAGTAGGAATTACCCTAGCACGCAGATGGACACTCAATCAATGGTGCATGCAGGAAAGAAAAGGTGCCAGATATGACATATTTTTCCCTGCATATTTTGCCGCCATTGACTGATCCTGCCCTCAGCAACAAATACAGTGTCTCACACGTACAGTCACACATATACATAGTCACATACACACACACCAACACATACACCCATTCACAGTTGTCATAATAAAGCTACAAAATCAATAGAGCTGTCAAGAGCGAGTCCCCTGCTCTTTTTATTGCTGGTAAGCACTGTGACACTCTGATATTCACTCACGTATGTATTTTCTCCCACCCCTGTCATTTATTTCCCTTTGTAATTTGTCCCCCACCCCTGTCATCTCTTTCCCCTGTATGTATTTTCTCCACCCACCCCTGTCATCTCTTCCTTTAACTGTATGTTTTTTTTTATCCCCCCACCCCTGTCATCTCTCTCCTCCTGTATGTATTTTCTCCCCTCACCCCTGTCACCTCTCTCCTCCTGTATATACAGGGAGTGCAGAATTATTAGGCAAATTAGTATTTTGACCACATCATCCTCTTTATGCATGTTGTCTTTCTCCAAGCTGTATAGGCTCGAAAGCCTACTACCAATTAAGCATATTAGGTGATGTGCATCTCTGTAATGAGAAGGGGTGTGGTCTAATGACATCAACACCCTATATCAGGTGTGCATAATTATTAGGCAACTTCCTTTCCTTTGGCAAAATGGGTCAAAAGAAAGACTTGACAGGCTCAGAAAAGTCAAAAATAGTGAGATATCTTGCAGAGGGATGCAGCACTCTTAAAATTGCAAAGCTTCTGAAGCGTGATCATCGAACAATCAAGCGTTTCATTCAAAATACTCAACAGGGTCGCAAGAAGCGTGTGGAAAAACCAAGGCGCAAAATAACTGCCCATGAACTGAGAAAAGTAAAGCGTGCAGCTGCCACGATGCCACTTGCCACCAGTTTGGCCATATTTCAGAGCTGCAACATCACTGGAGTGCCCAAAAGCACAAGGTGTGCAATACTCAGAGACATGGCCAAGGTAAGAAAGGCTGAAAGACGACCACCACTGAACAAGACACACAAGCTGAAACGTCAAGACTGGGCCAAGAAATATCTCAAGACTGATTTTTCTAAGGTTTTATGGACTGATGAAATGAGAGTGAGTCTTGATGGGCCAGATGGATGGGCCGTGGCTAGATTGGTAAAGGGCAGAGAGCTCCAGTCCGACTCAGACGCCAGCAAGGTGGAGGTGGAGTACTGGTTTGGGCTGGTATCATCAAAGATGAGCTTGTGGGGCCTTTTCGGGTTGAGAATGGAGTCAAGCTCAACTCCCAGTCCTACTGCCAGTTCCTGGAAGACACCTTCTTCAAGCAGTGGTACAGGAAGAAGTCTGCATCCTTCAAGAAAAACATGATTTTCATGCAGGACAATGCTCCATTCACTGGTAAAAATAAATAATTGAAATGGGTATATATTTGTTTTTTGTTAAGTTGCCTAATAATTATGCACAGTAATAGTCACCTGCACACACAGATATCCCCCTAAAATAGCTAAAACTAAAAACAAACTAAAAACTACTTCCAAAAATATTCAGCTTTGATATTAATGAGTTTTTTGAGTTCATTGAGAACATGGTTGTTGTTCAATAATAAAATTAATCCTCAAAAATACAACTTGCCTAATAATTCTGCACTCCCTGTATTTTCTCCCCTCACCCCCGTCACCTCTCTCCTCCTGTATGTATATTTTCCTTCCCCCACCCCTGTCATCAATCTTTCATTCGGCTCTATGTATTTTCTTCCCCTGGTATTTTATCCCCCTTCTCCCTAAACTCCCAACCACCCGTTATATCTTCCTACCTTTTCTCACGCAGCATAGGCTGTGGATGCACGTGATCCTGTGCAGTAACTGAACCGGAAACTAGTGAAGTGCGTGCACATGGTGAATGTCTTAGCGGCCACGAACGAAATTCTTAAAGCGACTGCGGCCGAATGTGTTAAAGCGGCTGCAAACTTAAAGCAGCCCCAGGGCTGGCGGCCTACCGGAAAATGTCCCGGTATCACGGTAGGCCAGTCTGGCCCTGAACGTAGTAGAGGGATAACCACTAGCTGGCCATAAAGCTTAGTGGGGAAGTGCATATCAAGTGTGACCTTACCACATAAGAGGTTGAGACCTGATATGGTTCATCCCACAGCCTCCCAGTGCCACATGAGCCATAACAAACATTCTATGCAATTTTTGGAACACTGAAAACCTCTGTGGGAAGGGTCAAATTTCAGCCATTTCTCCACATCTTACTGTAATGGCCCCACATTGGGGCAACATTTCTCTGGATGACCATAGTTCCAATGGCATGGTTTCCCCTAAAACTCTGTGTGTGTGTGGCGCCCAACAAGACACATTAAAGCTAAGTTAACGCAGGACCAAGTGCCGGCGTATCCCCACCACGGGGGGTGGGGGTAGAAGTATTAATTAATTGATAGCCTGCACGATTCCCAAGTTGTCACAGTGGGTGATAACTTTATGGTCCTATCCTAATTTTTTTGAGGCACTCCTCCCCCATTCCTCTGGCCACAGTTCTGCACAAAAGGGTTCCAAGATGGCGCCAAAACCCACTGAATCCACGGCATTAGTGTACAAGTTTAAAGGCAAACCGGACACTTAAGTGGCCTGCCAATATGATCTCTAATGATGAGAGGAAGGTCTCCCAGACTTTTAAATCATCCTGGAGAGTGCGGGATAAGCAAATGTAATGCCTTGGTTTCGTGACCTCTGATGTTGCCACAGCAAGGCATCTGTTGAATACACTGCTCATAGTCATATTCTTACAGACAGATTTCAACTTCCCAAGGAGGGATTGCAGCTGGTAGGGCTTAATTTTCTGAGATCCTAAACCCAGGACACTAACCATTTAAGATCTGTTAGCTTCTCCATGGGTAATTTGTACTCCATTGTCACTAATTTGATTTCAATAGCCAGGAAGCTAAGACAAGTGGTAAGACCCACTGTGTTCCCTGAAGACAAAGGAACCCTCAAACATTGGCATATGTTCCATCCACTAACCTGAATAAAATGGTACATTTATCAGGAGATTTCTCCCAAATTATGCTCGACAACATAAAGAATATTTCTCCTTCACCTCCTCCCCCTTCTTCACCTGGTTTTCATCCACAAGACTCCACCGCTTTACAAAAACCAAGCCACATTACCTCCACTTCCCACCCAGCTGCGCAAATCAGATATAGCATTGTTATTAAGGTCACATTCCCCACTTTTGCTCTAGTCCATCCCAGACCGCGTAACTGTCTGCACCTATGCTGTCATCACCAAAACTAGGGGTGTGGCTGCCCCCAACCCAGAGCCTCCATACAATACCAAAGCATTTTGCATCTTATGCTTGCTACTCTCCCATTATAGTCTGCAGATCCAAAGTAAGTTATGGGTAAATTGAATTATTTGATATTTAATATCATCCTTTCTGAATGGGTACATGAGTGTGCTGGCATGATACTTGCAGGTTAATATCAAAGGGAACACAGGTGTGTGTATTCAACTAACCATATTACAGAGGCATATGAACGTATTCAATAAGGTTTGTTTTGATAATAAATACATTAGGCTAATGTGAAATAGGGATATTTAAATGGAGTCTGCAGCTAGTAGCAGCAATACTGAGACAATTTGCAACAATGTATCTCTGTTCTTTTACCCTCATAAACACAGTTGAATTGTATTGCGAATCACTCCTCTGTTTCACAACAAACACCTTACCAAAATGATTGACAGTCAGCCGCTAGTAGCATTGTTCCCTGAGCACACAATGTGTGACTGTAACTATTCCAACGTATCATACTGCTCTCTCTACACGGTTTTTGTTCACCTTCTGAGAATATCCCCTAAACTATAATAAATTCAGGAGTTTTTTTTAAATACAGGTTGACACAAACCTTTCCAGGCACCCAACCAAGTATGGTAATATGACTCTCTTAACATTCACTGTATAATACACCTAATTACACATGTACACATGTCCCACCATGTCTATTTATACATGAGTTTGACATGCTTTAATTTAACAATAAAGCTATATTTTTATCTATTACTTACAGACGAAATTACATTTTCCAAGTAATCTATCTAACTAAAGGGATAATACATATATCATTATTATTTATTATACAATTTATAGAATTTCAAAATATATGGTATGAATACATTTCTGGCTCATGTACTTGTTCCTTCCCCTTTCACCTCCATCCGTGATGTTACCAAAATTAAGTTTGTAAAATATATTAATGAAATTTGCCAAAATGTAGGGTATCCAAGATACCAGAGTAACCCTTATTAACCATTATAAACGTAACCACAGAAAACGTTTCCAAGTAGCTAGAGAATATTGCCATTCAAAAAGAAAAGTCAATTATTTATATTACCTTTTATACAAAAGAAAAGATTATCATAATCAGTGTTGCCAATAAGTATGTGTGTTTGATGACTAGTAAGCTTCCTATTACTAACAGTGTTTGACGACAGTGAGAGCTTGTGGGATTGTTTTTTTTATTTATTTCTTTATTTAGAAAGTGTTTTACCAGGAAGAATACATTGAGATTTCTCTCGTTTTCAAGTATGTCCTGGGGACCCAGTCCAGAATGGAGATACACATTTAACAGTGGTTTCAAAAATAAATACACACATATATTAAACAAGTTGGAAGGAGAACATACAGGGTAAATCATTATTGATACAAAAAAGGAACAACATGTACAGTATACGAAGGAGTTTGTAAACTAATAACAGGTACAATGTGTTTTTGAGGATTTGGGAGATACTTATTTTCAGGGATCTTAGAGTAGATGATGATTTGGCAGAAACGGGAAGGCTATTCCACATATGAGGAGCTCTGAAAGAGAACGCACCCCTACCCGCTTCCTTTTTGAAGTGGGGAATCGCTAGTGAAGGTTGGTGCAGGATCTGAGATTGTGGGATGTGCAGGTTAGAGGTTAATGTAATGTAATTGCACTAGATTTCAAAGACATTTGTTGAGTTTAATTATTTTTTAATGGTAGCATTAAGCTATTCAATATGGAGCACATGTTGTAACTTAGGTTTGAACAGAAAAAGAGGAGGTGGGTCCAGCACTATTCAATAGTGCAATATAGTTTTTTTCTGACTACAGCCAATAATCCCTATGTCAAATTTTAGATCCATTTATTGATAAGTGGCTTATGGAGTGAGTACCTAGCAAGAGCCTTTATGTTCACAGAAGGTATGTCCCCATTCTCCGCCCCTCTGATTCATATTATTAATGAGTCCTAGTGTATTTATAGAGGATAAATTGACTATTTAAAAGCTGATTTACCACTCACAAAATTGTTATCCCAGTGTATCATCTGGGTGTAAGAAATGCAACCCCAAATGTGAAAATATATGTAATAAAATAAATATCCAGTTTGAGATACCAATCCTTGCATTGTTCCCATGACAGCATACGTTTGGAAGTTGGATCTATTAAATAATTTATATATCTGATACCCTTGCCAGTAGTGTATCTTCCACAAGACAAACAAGGCACTCGCCTAGGGTGGCACTTTGCCAGAGGGCGGCACTTTTCCAGAGGGTGTTAAAGCACACTTCTGGCGCTTCAAACATTTTCGCTCCCTCCCCCACCATTCAGCAAGCTTTAGCTCCTTCCAATTAATCGGGATGATGGGGGCATATAATGGATGTGGTGGCGTATTAAATGAGGGTGATGGTGGCATGTAATGGGGGTGATGGGGCATTTAGTGTGAATGCAATGTGGGTGATGGGGGCATCTAATGGGGAGATTGGGAATTTAATGTGTGTGCAATGTGGGTGATGGGTTGTCAGGTTCTTCCCCGCAGCAGCTCCCCTGAGTACACCCTCTCTCCCAGCCGAGATCCGTCACACGCGCTTGCCAGCGCGTCCACATCATCACGTGATGTGTTTCCATGGAGGCGTGCGACCGATGACGTCACGCGCGTCGCATACCCGCGAGGCGCGGGAAGATTTAAAAGTCAGAATCACCAAGCAAACAGTGCTTGGTGATTCTCGTGTATTTCGATAGCCTAGCGTTTCCATTTATATTTGATTGTTGTTGAACCTGGATTTCCTGACTACCCTTCTGCCTGCCTGTGCCCCTTGATACCTGGACTGTTTCTCGTTACTCTGGTAACCTGACCCTGGCTTGTCTCTCGTTTTTGCTACCTCTCTATTGCCCCTGATCTTGGACTGTTATCGTTTTGCTTATTATCATTGTGGATTACAACTGCTGCAAGTTCCTGCATTTAACCCCTGTCAGTGTGGATTATAACTACTGCAAGTTCCTGCATTTAACCCCTGTCAGTGTGGATTATAACTACTGCAAGTTCCTGCATTTAACCTCTGTCAGTGTGGATTACAACTGCTGCAAGTTCCTGCATATAACCCTTGTCTATGTGGATTGTGCAGAGGTGGGAGCTTCACATTCTTTGTTTATATATATCTGTATTATACCGTCCTGCATTTTGGTCTGCATCCAGTATAGCTCTCCTCACATGGGTCCATGTAATGGGGTGATGTTGCATGTCGTGGGTATGCAATGTGTGTGTGTGAGGGGGGGGGGGGGGGCTGAATTTTGTCTACCTAGGGCACACACAAAACCAAGATACACCACTGCCTGTTACCCCAGATGAAAAAATACATTCAGTCTATGCCAGGGGTAGGCAAACTGCGGCTCTCCAGCTGTAGAGGCCCCGATCTGGAGAAGGAGTTTAAGCATGCATGGGATAGACATCAGATTATCCTAGATATAATGGGCCTTCTTAATCAAGACAAAATAGGTGGTATTTCAGGAGAAAGTGCTAAAATAGTAGTAGTAACTATGGAAACCAATGGAACTTTATGGCAGTTTGCTCCAAATTTAGCACCTTTTAAAAAAATAGCACTTGTGGCCCAACATAAGGTAAGGTACAAACACAATTATTTTTAAAATTGTTCAGACTAGATGGTTCTTATCTGTCAACTCATTCTATGTTTGTATAAGCTGTGTGTAGGGTGATCAAATCCCTTTAAGGCATGGCTGTCTAAAATTTATTTTTCTTGACATATATACACATTGTTGGTATTGAGTATAGACTGTTACCTCTGCCCTTTTGGGTCACAAAGAAACCAACTGCCGACAAAGAAAATAGAGAAGACTTCCTTGTGCAACAAAACTCAACTAAAGTATTCAATTGCTCAAGAGCAACAACACTAGCACGTACTTTTTCAGGTTTCAAGTTTTCAAGTTTCCTTGTTTTACTTGTGTGAGTCTACTCAATAAAGAGAGAACTGTAGAAAATGGAAATGTTAACCGTTAGGCCAATGTAGCCAAGTTGGAAAGTTTCTTGGAAAGATAGGAGAATTTATTCAACCCGAATAGTTTCCCTACAATTCTTTCTTTATTAAGTAGACCCCACAATTTCCTTTCCCCTTTAATCTCTCTTTACAAAAACCTCACAAAACATTATATTAAATAATGTAACAAACAAAAAGGCAAGCTGGACGAATTCTGGACAACTGCTCTCCTATCCAAACAACATTCCTGGTTAGTGGTGGAAAAACACCCCTTTCATCCTGTCACATCCAGCATCTATCTTGAGATTTTGAGGGAAGCAGAACCTGCCAGTAAAAGGCCATTTTTCTATTGGACCATGAACAAATGCCCACATTGTACCAAAAAATTAAAAAATTAAATGTTCAGAACGCCGTATAGTTTCAACATTTATCCCTTAATCATCTTTGCACTATTTATGATGTTAAATGGATAGGAGACCAGGTGGCACTAGAAGGCTCCCTCTGCCTCGGAATGTGACATATGATTTGAAAGGTGCCCTAACTGTCCTACACCGATTAAGCGCCTTCCATCTAACAGAGCATTGTTCTATGGAATCGGAGAGAGATAGTCCAGTGCCCATCTCCTTGTCCCTCATGTGTGAGCCCATTAATCACACATTATCATCTCCCCAGCTTGAAGTGTTTCATGTCATGGATGATACTCTGTCTGATTAAAACCTTGTCAGGTAGGTTTAGTCAGGCTTACAAAGCCTGCTCAACATGGAGGACCTACAATATTTCATAAAACATGATTAACCTATGATTAAGCGTGTTTTCACGCGAAACACGTTAGGCTGCCTTCCTGTGGACTCTATCATCCGTGGATTTATCCTTTTTTGTCTGTTCTGGAACACTGTTTTCACTATTAAAGCGTCTCATTTTACATCTACCCGGTGAGTGGAGTTGTTTTCTCATTTCATGTCTGATTTTAGCACCTGATCAGTGCTGTGGAGCACCCACCACCTCAAGCATATTTGTCATAAGTGTTTGGAGCCGGTATAGCTGCTTATACTTCTGAAATTACCCTTGGTGTATGGAATAGCCTTCCAGCGGAAGTGGTTGAGTTAAACACAGTGAAGGAGTTTAAGCAAGCATGGGATAGGCACAAAGCTATCCTAGATATAAGATAGGGCAGAGGACAATAAAAGTATTTAGAAAATTGGGCAGACTAGATGGACCGAATGGTTCTTATCTGCCGACACATTCTATGTTTCTATAAATCAGTAAGAAGCAGGTCTCCCCAAGAGTGAATAAAATTAAAGTTCCAGTTTCACAGTTATTACATAAAGCTACTTTCATTATACATAAAAAAAATCCACCACATAGCAGTATAGACGAGGGGAATACCCCAAGATGTAAAAAGAGGGGGTGAAACATCTAACGCATTTTGAGCTACTCTAATGGTCCTATGATTACCAACAAACAGTAAGTAGGCCATTACTTCTCATGCAGAGTTGAGACCATGGGGTTTTCACTGGAACAGCATAACACACCAAATCCGGAAGGAGGCAGATCTCTTCAAGAGCGAACAAATTCAAAGGTCCAGTTTCACAGTCATTGCAAAATGGGCCAAATAACACTGGCAAATGGGCACATTTCTGGCAAATGAGCAAAATAACACTGGCAAATAACTGGCAAATGGGCACATAACTGCCAAATGAGCAAAATAACACTGGCACATAACTGGAAAATGGGCACATAACTGGAAAATGGGCACATAACTGGCAAATGGGCAAATAACTGGCAAATGAGCAAAATAACACTGACAAATGGGCAGATAACTGGCAAATTGGCAAAATAACACTGACAAATGGACACATAACTGGCACATTGGCAAAATAACACTGGCAAATGGGTACATAACTGGCAAATGGGCTGAATAACACTGGCAAATGGGCAAATAAATGGCAAATGGGCAAAATAACACTGACAAATGGGCAAATAACTGGCAAATGGGCAAAATAACACTGACAAATGGGCAAATAAATGGCAAATGGGCAAAATAACACTGACAAATGGGCAAATAACTGGCAAATGGGCTGAATAACACTGGCAAATGGGCAAATAAATGGCAAATGGGCAAAATAACACTGACAAATGGGCAGATAACTGGCAAATTGGCAAAATAACTGGCAAATGGGCACATAACTGCCAAATGAGCAAAATAACACTGGCACATAAATGGAAAATGGGCACATAACTGGCAAAATAACAATGGAAAATGGGCACATAACTGGCAAATTGGCACATAACTGGCAAATGGGCACAAAACTGGCAAATGGGCAAATAACTGGCAAATGGGCAAATAACTGGCAAATGAGCAAAATAACACTGACAAATGGGCAAATAACTGGCAAATGGGCTGAATAACACTGGCAAATGGGCAAATAAATGGCAAATGGGCAAAATAACACTGACAAATGGGCAGATAACTGGCAAATGGGCAAAATAACTGGCAAATGGGCAAAATAACACTGGCAGAGGGGCAAATAACTGGCAAATTATGGGCAAAATAACTGGCAAAAGGGCAAAATAACTGACAGGTTACTGGGAAAATTGGCTGTGGCATATTGGCAATCTGGCTGTGGCATATTAATAGGCAAGCTAATAGTGGCATATTAATGGGGAAATGGCTGTGGCATACTAATTGGCAATCTGAATGTCTGGCTGTGGCATATTAATGGGCAGGCTAATCGTGGCATAATGGGAAAACTGGCTGTGGCATATTAATGGGCAAATTGGAAGGAGGCAGATCAAGAGTGAACAAATTCAAAGGTCCAGTTTTCACAAAATAACATGTACTATGGGGAAAAGTGACACCATGGCATGTTCTGCAGGGGTCGTTCAGTGGGACAAAGTGACACTGTAGTATGTTCTGGCGGGCAAATTTACACTGCGGCATGCCAAATCGTGTGGGTACAATATGAGTACAAGCCAAGTGCTGTGGGTACTGTATAGTGCTGTGTTAAGACCTTTAGGTGCAATGTGGGTGCAGAGGAACATAATAAAATTAAGAAATTAACAATTTTTCAATAACATTTTCATTACATATGAAAATAGTTAATTATAATATTAAAAGGTTCATATAAGTATACATGCAGCTAGTTATATACATATATTTGGGGTCCACCTCAAGCTTTTGAAAAGGCTGGAAATATTTTAATGTTTTTTGTGGTCAGAAAAGTAATATTACTTTACTGAGAGGGTGGTGGATGAGAGGTTAATATCTGAAGTTTAAACATGCATGGGATAAGCATAAGGCTATCCTTGATATAAGATAAGGCCAGGGACTAATTAAATATTACTATACTGAGAGGGTAGTGGATGCATGGGATAGCCTTTCAGCAGAAGTGGTAGAGGTTAATACAATGAAGGAGTGTAAGAATAAGGCTATTCTACATATAAGATGAGGCCAGGGATTAATGGAAGTATTACTTTCTGAGAGGGTAGTGGATGCATGGAATAGCCTTCCAGCAGAAATGGTAGAGGTTAATACAGTGGAGGTTAGAAACGTTGTATTATTTTACTGAGAGAGTAGTGGATGCATGCAATAGTCTTCCAGTAGAAGTGGTAGAGGTTAATATAGTGAAGGTGTTTAAGCATGCATGGGATAGGAAAAAAGCTACCCTAGATATAAGATAAGGTCAGGGACTAATTAAAGTATTACTTTACAGAGAAGGTAGGGGATGCATGGAATAGTTTGCCAGCAGAAGTGGTAGAGGTTAATACAGTGAAGGAGTTTAAGCATGCATGAGATAGGTATAAGGCTATCCTAGATATAAGACAAGGTCAGAGACTAATAAAAGCATTACATTACTGAGAAGGTAGTGGATGTATGGAATAGTCTTCCAGCATAAGTGGGAAAGGTGAATACAGTGAATGAGTTTAAGCATGCATGGGATAGGTATAAGGCTATCCTAGATATAAGACAAGGCCAGGCACAAAGCAGATCAGTTGGGAGGCATGTAGGTGGCATTTCTGGGGTGGAGTTGCATAGTGGTGTCGGGGGGGCCCGGTGGTTTCTAGTTACTCCTCTGGTTACATTATATTGTACATGCTCCCCTTGACATGACTTTAACCTTCCTGTTACAACACTTGATAAATAAACATATTCATAATTATTTGTAAAAATAATAATAATAACTAAACTTACTGTCAATGACAAATAACTTTTTTTTCTGCACTACTGTATAATGTGGTGATGATCAGTCCAGTTCAATTTTTTAAATAGTATCTTTGCATTTTTTTTCTTCCTTTCTTTCTTTTTTGAGCATTTACCTGGGTGGTCAAAATATTGTGATTCCTACCCTTCTAATTCAAGGGCATTTGCATAAAATTTTAAAAAATACATACGTGTTTGTCCCCATTTCTTACATTATTCAAAGCTGCTCACTAATGGAGAGGCACCACTGGGACAAGCTACATAAAATATATAAGGTCTCTCTTGGACATCTAGATCTGTTTTTGTAATAATAACTACATACTGTCAATAGATAACAAAGTGTTACACTGATCACATTTTAAAAATACCTGAAATGTATATATTGAAACAACAAGTTACGTTACATATTTATTTTGTAAATCATGCCTCATATAATATTTGCTCTGCCTTTGTCCCCTCGTGCACCTTTAAGCAGGAAGTTAAATATCATTCTGTTGTTTCATAGTTGTGCCATATGAATGAGCTGTGTTCCAGAATGTCTTGGTTTACATAGCCCTTATGTTTATCTGTGCTTTTGCTGTGGTTTTACAATGTATGAATTCAAAAGAGTTCTGGTGACTAACAGAATTGTTTGCTTATATAACGACTTTTTACCAAGCTCCTCACCTCATGGGGTTTGTTTGACTCTAAAAACATTTTATTTCCTTTATTTTGTGCTCATAAAATTGTTATGCAAATTTTATACAGCAGTTTCACAAAAGGGAAAAAAGAAAAAATCAATAAATGGCCCAGTGTTGTCATTGATACAGAAGCCTCTGTGCTTTGGGCTTCTAGAGAGGCTCCTTTCTCAGCTTCCCAGTCCTCTCTTAAACCCTGTGCCTATTTGGGGTGCAGGGTGTCCATGATAACCTGGCAGACCTCCAGCTCTGAACCAGCATTACCTGATACAACCTTTTCCCCTCCCTCACACAGGCTCAGAGATTGCAGATGACTATTAGCTGAACATCCTGGTGCCTGATTATTTTATGGAGTGAACAGCTATACACTGGCAATGGATACGTTTGTGCTAACTCACAAACTCATTTGGGGAGAGGGTGTCCGTTCTGTATATCCAATATGCAACTCTCTGAAGCAGCCTTCTAGTCACATTGCCCTTTCTCTCTAGTGGTGTATCTTGATTTTGTGCTGCCCTAGGCAGACAAAATTGGGAACCCCCCCTACCCACGTTGCACACCAAGGACATGCCACATCACCCCATTACATACACATTACATGCCCCCATCACATGCCCCCATAACAATGGCGCTTTAAGACCCTAGTGGGCCCGGAGCACAGTCTTTAGCAGTGGACCCCACTCAACCCAATTTTTCTAAATTCGCATTCTAAAAAACTGTACGTAAATGTAAACTTTTTAATATTATATGCAACTATTTTCATATCACATTCAACTTTTTGTATATGTAATAAAAATGTTATTGAAACTTGCATTTCTTGTTTTTATTCCCTTTTTCTGCATCCACATTGCACCCAAAGGACTTCACACAGCACCATACAGTAACCACAGCACTTGCCATGCACCTATATTGCACCCACATAATTTGGTATGCTAAAGTGTCACAGAAAATACCACAGTGTCACTTTGTCCCACAGAACTGCCCCTGCAGATCAAGCCACAGTGTCACTTTCCCCCATAGTACATGTTATTTTGCCCCACAGAACATGCCATAGCATCACTTTGCCAATTAAAAGAAGCCACTGTCAGGTAACAATTAACATGCCACAATCACTTTGTCATTGACAAATGCAACAGTCAGTTTAAATATTAAATATGCCATAGCTTGCCCATTAATATGCTAGTGTTGTTTTGCAATTAATATGCACCAGCCAATTTGCCCAATAATATGCCAGTATTATTTGCCATTAATATTCCTCGGCCAATTTTCCCAATAACATGCCAGTATTTGCCATTAATATTCCCCAGAAAATTTGCCCAATTATATGCCAGTATTATTTGCCATTAATATGCCCCAGTAAATTTGCCCAATCATATGCCAGTATTTACCATTAATATTGCCCAGCGAATTTGCCCAATAATATGCCAGTATAATTTGCCATTAATATGGCCCAGCGAATTTTCCCAATAATATGCCAGTATTATTTGCCATTAATAAGCCACAGACAATTTGCCCAATAATATGCCAGTATTTTCCATTTAATATGCCCCTGCCAATTTGCCCAGTAATATGCCAGTATTATTTTGCCATTAATATGCCCCAGCCAATTTGCCCACTAATATGCCAGTATTATTTGCCATTAATATTCCCCAGCCAATTTTCCCAATAATATGCCAGTGTTATTTGCCAATAATATACCACAGACAATTTGTCATTAATATGCCACAGACAATTTGCCCAATAATATGTCAGTATTATTTGCCATTAATATTGCACAGCTAATTTGCCCGATAACACGCCAGTATTATTTGCCATTTAATATGTCCCTGCCAATTTGCCCAATAATATTCCAGCATTATTAGCCATTTAATATGCCCCTGCCAATTTGCCCAATAAAATGCCAGTATTTGCCATTGATATTCTGCAGTCAATTTGCCCAATAATATGCCAGTATTTGGCATTAATATTCCCCTGCCAATTTGCCCAATAATATGCCAGTATTTGCCATTGCCGTTTTGTACTGCCCCTAAAAGCATACAAAGCAAATACCGCCCTAGGCACTTGCCTTGTTTGCCTCGTGCTAAATGCAGTGATGCTTCTCTCATTTCTGTATACTTGTTCAAGAGCCACAAAGTGTAAAGATCTCAAATCTCCTTTATAAAAGACATGTTTTGAGACAGAGTGTCTTGTTCGTGTATAATGGAATCAGTATGTTCAAGAATCCTGCTTCATAACCAACATATTTTTCGCCACAGTAACATTTTATCAGGTATATTATACCTGAAGTTTTACAATTCATGAATTTTTTCAGTGTAACAATCTCATTGTTTCTTCTGTTTTTTTGGGGGAAATTTGTGTTGGCTCCACATCTGTAGGAGCCTTTTGTGGACTGTAGCCACTTTTTTGTTCACAGATTTTTTATGGTGGTTATTCATACTCTCAAATTGTTGGCTCTTTTGGAGGTCATCAGGGTTCTTTCCTCAATGAAAGGTAGAAGGTCCTCATCTTGTGATAGAATAGGCCAAAATCTCTCCAAGATTTCAGATGGTGGCCTCTCGTCAAAGAGAAGACACTTCCTGTTACTGTTAAGCTCTTTTTGATAAGTTTTTTTTTATCTATTTGATTATCTCCGTTCTTTAAATCTCTGTTTGAGATCTTTTGTTTATGCAATACATTCTTCTTCTGAGGAGCAATTCCTCCCTAGTCTTAAGTATTGCCCAGTTGATATCCATCACTTCAATGGAAAAGGGTGGTGACTGTCCCAATTTAGCAGATTATTGGTAGATGTGGGTTTCATATATATGGCTAGGGTAAGCTGTCCATGATCATTTAAAAACTCAAATCCAGAAAGTTCAAGATGTTAGTCTGGATTTCAAAGGTCAGATGTAAGCCAATATTCTTATTATTCAACTGATCTACAAATTCATCAAATTCCTCTCTTGTGACAGTCCAAAGAATTAAGATATAATCAATATATCTTTTCCATCTAATTACATGTTCAAATTTTTGTTTGCAGTGATGCTTATTGTCAGATCCCTTCCTTACATTTTCCAAGACACAGATTTGCATAAGTTGGGACTGGGGAGTGTAGAGCAGGGTGAGGGTAAGGGCACTGAGGACCAGGTCAGCAAGGAAAGTCCAATAGCCAAACAATGTGTCAGGGCAGGTAGCCGGGGGTTAGAATGGTAAGGCAAGCTGGGTCAGGGTTGGAGAGATCAGGAAAGTCCAAAAACAAGCCAAGGTCAATATCAGGAGGTCAATCACTGGATGCTCAGCAATACAAGGAACAGGGGAATAAGCAAGGAAATCAGACTTAGCAGCTTAATAATCAAGCAAGGACTGAACAGTGTGAGAAGTTTTTATATGGTTTGTAACATAGTAACATAGTAATTTAGGTTGAAAAAAGACACAAGTCCATCAAGTTCAACCCATCTACCTATCATTCCAGCGTTTTGATCCAAAAGAAGGCAAAAACCCCTAAGGAAGCTATTTCGAATTTTGCCTCCTAGGGGGAAAAATTCCTTCTTGACTCCAAAATGGGCAATCAGATTTCTCCTTGGATCAAGCTCTATTATTAATGCGTATTCTATTATTAATAGCCTGTATGTTCTGCTTTTCTAAAAAAAAAAAAACATCCAGACCATTTTAAATGCATCTATTGTGGTTGAAAGCACCACCTCTCTTGGTAGTGAGTTCCATAACTTTATTGTCCTTACCATAAAGAATCCCTTCCTTTGCTATCTATTAAATCTTTGCTCTTCCAGTCTCAGGGGGTGACCTCTTGTTCTTTGTACATTTGTGTTAATGAACAGGTCCGTGGAGAGCTCTTTATATTGGCCCTGCATATATTTATATAATCATATCCCCTCTAAGACGCCTTTTTTCTAAAGTAAATAAATGCAATTTTTTAAGTCTCTCTTCATAACTAAGATCCTCCAATCCACGTATTAATTTTGTAGCTCTCCTTTGCACTTTTTCTAGCTCCTTAATATCCTTTTTAAGGACTGGTGCCCAGAATTGTACTGCATATTCAAGGTGAGGTCTTACCATTGATTTGTAAAGAGGCAAGATGATGTCCTCCTCCCGTGAATCTATACCTCGTTTTATACATGCCAATATCTTATTGGCCCTTGCAGCTGCTGACTGGCATTGGGCACTGTTGCCAAGTTTGTTATCTACAATGATTCCTAAATCCTTTTCATTCGTAGTTTTTCCCAGGGAAATACCATTTAATGTATATGTTGCTTTGTTATTATTTTTCCCATAATGCATAACTTTACATTTGTCTATATTGAACCTTATTTGCCACTTTCTTGCCCAGTCCCCCACTCTGTCCAAATCTTCCTGTAAAGAAAAAACATCAAGATTAGTCTTTATTACCTTACCTAATTTTGTGTCATCAGCAAACACTGAGACATGGCTCTCAGCACAACGTGGGAGATCATTAATAAACAAATTAAAAAGAAGTGGCCCCAAAACAGACCCCTGAGGTACTCCGCTCAATACCCTGGTCCAATTTGAGGCTTTTCCATTTACAACAACCCTCTGTGTTCTATCTTTTAGCCAATTTTCAATCCAAATACATACATTTGCCCCCAATCCTATTTCTCTCAATTTGTAGAGTAACCTTTTGTGTGGAACTGTATCAAATGCTTTAGCAAAATCCAAATAGATCACATCAACTGCCACACCTAGATCTATATGTTTAATGACTTCTTTATAAAATGTTATTAAGTTTGTTTGAC
Organism: Pelodytes ibericus; assembly: GCA_036172795.1. NCBI lineage: Eukaryota > Metazoa > Chordata > Amphibia > Anura > Pelodytidae > Pelodytes > Pelodytes ibericus. The sequence continues at coordinate 52,172,983 of CM069857.1, read as the reverse complement.
AAGACCTGTCTTTCACAAAACCATGTTGACTTTTACTAATTATATTCTGATTCAAGATGTATTCTTGAGTGTACACCTTTACCAATCCTTCAAATAATTTCCCCACTACAGATGTCAAGCTCACTGGCCTATAATTACCCGGCAGAGATTTTAATCCCTTTTTAAATATTGGAATGACATCCACCTTTCGCCAGTCTGTTGGCACTATACCTGAACTGAAAGAATCCCTGAAGATCATAAATATTGGTCTGGCCAGAATTATGCTTAACTCTCTAAGGACCCTTGGGTGTATACCATCTGGCCCCGGGGCCTTGTCTATCTTAACAGAGTTTAATTGCTTAAGAACTTTTTCCTGTGTCAGCCAATCCCATGTTTGAAGTGACTGTTCCGTAACTTCCGGTAGCAGTGGCTCATCCATTTGTTCTTCCTTAGAATAAACAGACAATTCACTTACCAAATTTCCCATTTGGGATAACAAGGGCCCAACATTTTCCCTCTTTAGCTTTTTTCCATTTATATACTTATAAAAAATTTTGTGGTTAATTTTACTCTCCTTAGCAATCCTTTTCTCGTTATCCAATTTAACCATTTTAATTGCCTTTTTGCAGGCTTTGTTGTCATCTTTGTATTTTATAAATAATAATGCTGATCCCTTGCTTTTATAATGTTTGAATGCCATTTTCTTGTTTTGCATTTCCTTTTCCACGTTCCTGGTAAGCCACAATGGTTTTGATTTGTGTCTTTTGTATTTGTTTCTCAAATGTATATATTGGGATGTGTACTTTTGTAATGTGTGCTTAAAGGCATTCCACTTGTCTTCTGTGTTTAGTCCAAAAAACAATCATTCCCAGTCTAAATGTTCAATTGATGCCCTTAATCCATCAAAGTTGGCCCTTCTAAAATTAAGTGTTTTGGTGGCGTAGTTACCAATTTGCTTTTTTGCATTAATCTCAAACGAAACCATGTTATGGTCACTATTCCCCAAGTGTTCTCTTACTTTGATGTTTGAGATAAGCTGCTCATTGTTTGTTATTACTAAATCTGTGATTACCAGCTCCTCCGTTCAGCTCCAGGTGTTTACTCCCACCTTCACAGGACTCTATGGGACTTTGCAGAGAGGTTTCCACCTCTATCCCCACCTCACCTGCATCCTACAATACAGGATCAGCACCAGAAGTCAGGACACACTCTCCTGCCATGTGCAACGCAGAAGCGCACACTGAACGCGGCATTACTCGAAGCCGGGGATGCGGCCTACTACGCGATGGAGCTCCAGTGCGGCGGGATGCGGGAGTAATGGGGGACCCTGCGGGAGGTTAATGTTCCCTGGATGGAGGGTTAGGGAGGCTGGCATCCTGATAGCAGTTCCCTGTATTTGATCAAAGATCAAAGATTGAACCAGTAATAATTTCTAGCAAGGAAAAACTCCAAAAGGGTAAGTACATATCTGTTTGTTCTGGCGAAATCAACTCATCTCTTTCAAGAAAGTGCCTACAGTCACTTAACCCTTCTTTATAGTGTATGATCCTATTCAGGGACTCCTGTATCTAAACTGCACAGTAACACTTAAGAATCGATCTTTAGATTGTGTACAAGATTGAGGATCTCTTTTGTATGATTGAGAAAGAATCTTATGATTTCACTGACTGAAATGTTGGCTGGCAGGTTTCTTAAGGTGTATGTGACATTCAGTATGCTTACTAGGAACACTGTATATGTAATATTCAGGCATGTTTCCAAAAGGAAGTTAAAATAAATTTAAAAATAACAATCTATAGATTTATTAAATTATTATGTCACATTCTCTGTCTCTAGAACATACTGCACCAACCCTTCACTAGCGATTCCCCACTTCAAAAAGGAAGCAGGTAGAGGTGCGTTCTCTTTCAGAGCTCCTCATATGTGGAATAGCCTTCCTGTTTCTGCTAAATCATCATCTACTCTAAGATCCCTGAAAATAAGTATCTCCCAAATCCTCAAAACAGATTGTACCTGTTATTAGTTTACAAACTCTTTCGTATACTGTACATGTTGTTCCTTTTTGTATCAATAATGATTTACCCTGTATGTTCCCCTTCCAACTTGTTTAATATATGTATGTATTTTTGAATCTACTGTTAAATGTGTAACTCTGTGTAACTCCATTCTGGACTGGGTCCCCAGGACATACTTGAAAACGAGAGAAATCTCAATGTATTTTTCCTGGTAAAACACTTTCTAAATAAATAAATACAAAGGGCAACTGGTAATATTCTGCTTACCCATCTGCACAGCAAGAGTTTACCGTCCTTCAATCTGGTCTTCCTGAATTTTTGTCTAATTACAAATTTTTCAAAATATGTACTAATAATCTTCAATTTTTCAACACATTTGTGTGATCAAAGAACCAATTGTAGAGGGATAGCCCATGTTTTGCATTTAGATTACGCTATCCCATCACTATTTTGTAAGAGCTCAGAGTGTTTGATGTACATGTGCATCACCTAACTGCAATGTAAAAAGATATACAATCTGTAATAATATGATAAAATAATAGATGAAACAATATGTGTTATGTATTAGTTTACTTTGCAGAAATAATTCAAACAGAAACTTTGGTTCAGAATATTGGAATGAATAGGGGAATTGGAAGTCTACCATTTAACCCAGAGGAGTTTAAGGTTCATCTATATGTGCATGATATACTACTTTTATCTAATTTATTTTATTGATCAAAATAAAATAAATGGGCCTTAATTCATGATAATGGAAACAAATTATTAAGTATTATTGAGGAAAACTAATAAAAAAAAATGGAGACAATTAAAAATCTCCTGGTGAGGCACATAAACATGCTGAAATGGAATCATATACTTCCTAAGTGGCGTTACATTTTTAGGCTAATACAGTCTTTCTCTAACCTTCGAAATAAAGAGATGTAAAACTCCTTTAGTAACTTTATATGGGCAAAAGACCAACGATTGCAAGTGGCCTTTTAAGGGGGAACTTGGTCTACCTAAAATAAAAATTACCATGATGCTCATACCCTATTACAGCTATGTAAATGGTAGATAGAACAATCCTCTTTGAATAAGATAACCATAGAAAGGATCATTTGGGGCCATAGAGAGCAGTATATAAAGATCTAAAATGATTTGATTATAGTTGGAGAAAAATAAAAAAGCACTTTGGGAATTTAGGATTATATATCACAAAATATCCAACTAAAAATTATAGACTATAATATGTTGGCCATGGATTTAACCTGATGGAGACTGAATGGAATAGAAAAGGTTTTAACACATTGTAACGGACCATCACACCCAGCAAGTCTTTCCTGGACCCTTGCTCTTTGTACCCAAATAGACAGGACATCTAGCAGTTAGGTACAGCAAGATTGAACTACTTTATTTGACAAACAACACAGACTTATAAAAGACATGCACATGACATCACAGACATTAGTATACAATGGGGGGATGGAACTAAACATAGTTCTCCAACTAACTGGGACTAGGAAAACATTAGACATTCAGACTGCAAACCAAATTACCATACAGTGAGTAGACACACAGTAAGAAACATAATTTACACAACATAATCAGTTTACCAGTTAATCCAGTTACTACAGAACAATGGATGTTGGAGTAAACTATTGGAGTCACTGTCACACACATGTCCTGTGGCTTCCAAGTAAACCCCACGTCAGGCACGGATGCTCTGTGTGTGCTAGGTGTCCTCAGTGGTACGTGTCAAAGTAACATACACATGAATGCCAGGACCCAAGGTTTGAAAGCAGAACATTGCCCAAAGCATCACACTGCCTCCACTAGCTTGCCACCTGTCAGGGGTCATAATGTTATGGCTGATCAGTGTGTTTATCTATATTTATATTTATATATATATATATTTAGATATATATATATCTATATATTTATATATATATATATATATATATATATATATATATATATATTTATATATATATATCTCAAATTATCATAAAATCACCTCTAAATCCTTAGTTATAGCAATTCTCTTTGGCCAGGTGAAATGTTGGAGGATTGCTATTTTTGTAATTTGAAATAATAATCTGTACACACCTCTTGAACAAATTATTAACCAGGAAGCAGAGAGTAAAAATATTAGTATTCACAGAGAAGGATGATGAGTACATGACTTTAACAATTTAAGGTGTGTGTCAGTTGGAATTGACACTTTTTTGAAAGATTAAGAAACCCAGTGGATTTGTAACTGGATTTGTAACCAAGTAAAAAATAAATGTTGCAGTACAGCAATAATGGTAGTGTCATAGTGCATAGAACCGTATTGTCTGTAATGATCTTCTTGTCGACCCCCACAGTATAATTAGTGATGTAAAAACCCTACTTCTAATGCAAAACTTTTGCTTAACACTCACGAGAACTCCCGCATCCCTTTATTGAGATATTTTGTATATTTAATATAAGAAGGCAGAAGACAGGAAATAATCTAGTGACTCAAGCATTTAGCAATTAGCACTTCTTTTACATGGCGCTTGCTCATAATGCTAAATGGCCCACTAATTGGTAAATGCTTAGGCCACACATAAGTATTAAATGAGGAGCTTCACTGACCTCGCTTCCTATAAAAAAGACAGCTAACCCTTAATCTGTATACAGGGAATTATCTCCTCATACAGGGAAGCTGTAAACAACTAAAACCTTTTTGGGGTATGCCTTTCTATATCCTCAGAGAATTAGGAATAGGAGTCCACATTAAATTTATTTTCATTGTGGGGAAATTTATATATATATGTGTATGTATGTGTATGTGTGTGTGTGTGTGTGTGTGTGTGTGTGTGTGTGTATGCAAAAAATTCGATGTTTTAATTACTCACAGTGACAATGTATCAGCATGAGCATATGATCAACGTTTCAGTCCACACTGTACTTTATATGCTTAAAGACCAAAGGCCGGTATCTGTGGGAGGAGTTAGCGTTCCTATAATTATCCCTCACCCACTGCGCACCTCTGCCATGCCATTCAGTTCATCCGTCTCTTGGATACCTACACGTCCAGTTCCGGTCCGTGTTCAAATCTCCCACCAAATTCAGCTCCTTCAGGTCTCCTAGCAGTCCCTTTCACAGAGGTTTATTTTTTACTACAAGAAGGGCGGACATAGTGATTGCTTCCCTGGTGATTTTCCTGCACGCCTTCAGGTAACGGACTGATGGTTGGTGTTCTACCATTTTGGTTCAATTCGTGCATAACTTTTCGTGTGAATGCCTTTCATGCCTTACACTTTGGTCCTTACGTCGGTATTGGTACACCACTACCGACTTGTTCCATTAATAATGTTATTGCACGGCTTACATGTGTGTGTATATTTATATATTTATATATATATATATATATATATATATATATATATATATGTGTGTGTATGTATGTGTGTGTATATATATATATATATATATATATATATATATATATATACATTTATGTGTATGTATGTATATTTATATATATATATTTATTTATGTGTGTGTGTGTTTGTGTGTGTGTACATAATATATATATATATATCACAGAAATATGCAGTGTGACTATCACATGCTCCACAACAATACAACATATACATACACAAAAACACACACAGAGCCACACAAAAACATACACAGACACACTTACACTTACACACACACAGAGTCACGCTTACACAGTCGCACTTACACAAACAGACACACTTACACACACACAGATTTCTTTGACACCTACATACACAGTCACGCTTACACACATCCACACACAAATACACATAGACACACACACTTACACATGCAGTCACACTTATACACATAGACACACACACACACACACACAGAATCACACTTATACACAGATAAACACACATCGTCACACTTATACACACCCACAGATTTCTGAGATACTGACACACCTACATATACAGCCACACAGCCACACTTACATACACACAGTCATAGACACACACTTACACACACAATCACAGACTGACACACTTACACACAATCACACGCATAAATTTACACTTACACACACAATCACAGACACACACACAAACACAGACACACTTACATCCACAATCACAAACCACACTTACACACACAATCACAGACACACACTTACACACACAATCACAGACACACACAATCACAGATCACACTTACACATAAAATCACAGACACACACACACTAACACACACAATCACAGACACACTTACAAACAAAATCACAGACACGGATAGACAGGCACACTTACACTCACAGGCAGGCAGGCACACTTACACACCGTTTTTTCCCCTAAAACCTTAAACCGGGCACCCGACTTCCCTCCCTCTGATCCTTGAGCATGACCCCATGAGCAGCGTAAAGGAAGGATTATGCACACACTGCAAAGGAATTTGGTTTCCCTGTGTGCTAACACTGGCACCAAGTTCGCACATGCAGTTGGAGGTGTACCACTGTATCAGTGTATTACCACTGTAGATCGCTTTGTTGCTAAACTGCCCCTAGAGGCAGCCAGCAACATTGCAGTGCAAAAAAAGGCTAAATTAGCCTTAGATCCAGGCTTTGCATAAGGTTTAGCGTTAGTGTTGGGGTCAAAAGGTCACACTGTAGGAGAAAATGGTTAGGAAACAAACCCACTACTTTAGATTATTGCTTTACAATGCAAAAAAACAACAGAAAAAAATGTAAACATGGCATATTTCTTAACTCAGGACAAAATTAAGAAACTATTTATATGTGGTCTTTTTTACTGTTTGTAATTGTGTGAAAGATTTTTCATGTCAAAGTTAAAAAAAAGTGTGTTTTTCAATTTGTTCATCATATTTTAGGAGTTGTTAGAAACAAATTACTTAATATGAATCTAAAGAATTCCTATGCCAATAAAAAACTATATATAATTATATAAAAAGTCACCAAGAGTAAGACACAGCCAAAACGTCATGTGCCTATGGGGTTAAAAGATTTATGGTTTTTGTAGGATTGCTATTTCTGTAATTTGAAATGATTGTCTGTACATGCATCTTGAACAAATTATTAACCAGGAAATAGAGAGTAAAAGTAATAGTAGTCACAGAGAAGGGAGATGATTACATGCAGTTTAAGGTGTGTGTCTGGAATTGACACTTTTTTGAAAGATTAACCGCTTCGTAATGCTAGGATGTTCTATGGCATCCTAATCATTGGCATAAATGGCACACTAGTTGGTAACAATATATACAAGATCCAGGGGCGTCACTAGGGTTGGTGTCACCCGGTGCGGAAACTCATGGTGTCACCCCGCTGGATTTCCTCCAATTCAATGCCAAACAGATTCCTTAGTAATGCCAGTTAGATGGCCTATTAACTATGCCACACACAGGAGCCCCATAACTATGCCACACACAGGAGCCCCATAACTATGACACACACCAGAGCCCCGCTATTTATGCCTCACCTCTGCCCAATTAATTATGCCACACACACACAGGTGCCCCATAATTATGCCACACAAACGAGTCCCCATTATTATGCCACTCACACACAGGTGCCCCATAATTATGCCACACAAAAGAGTCCCTTAATTATGCCACACAAAAGAGTCCCTTAATTATGCCACACATGGGGCCCAATAAATATGCCACACACAAGCACCCCATAATTATGCACACATGGGACCGCCATTAATTATACAACACACAGGAGCCCCAGAGGTGACAATTGTACAAGTCTAAAACAATACATATCTATACATACAGACATCTCTCTCTATAAAAGCCAATTTGCCCAATTATATGCCAGTATCATTTTGTCATTAATAAGCCACAGCCAATTTTCTCATTAAAATGCCAGTATTATTGTGCCAGATGCCAATACCATTGTGCCTTTAAGATGCCAGTATTATTGTGCCATTCATATGCCAGTAATATTGTGCGATTCAGATACCAGTAATATTGTGCCAGTCAGAGCCCAGGAATATTGTGCAAGTCAGATACCAGGAATATTGTGCCAGTCAGAGCCCAGTAATATTGTGCCAGTCAGATACGAGAAATATTGTGCCAGTCAGAACCAAGGAATATTGTGCCAGTCAGAGCCCAGTAATATTGTGCCAGTCAGAGCCCAGGAATATTGTGCCAGTCAGATTTCAGGAATATTGTGCCAGTCAGAGCCCAGTAATATTGTGCCATTCAGAGCCCAGGAATATTGTGCCAGTCAGATACCAGGAATATTGTGCCAGTCAGAGCCCAGGAATCTTGTGCCAGTCAGATACCAGGAATATTTTGCCAGTCAGAGCCCAGTAATATTGTGCCAGTCAGAGCCCAGTAATATTGTGCCAGTCAGATACGAGGAATATTGTGCCAGTCAGAGCCCAGGAATATTGTGCCAGTCAGAGCCCAGTAATATTGTGCCAGTCAGAGCCCAGGAATTTTGTGCCAGTCAGATACCAGGAATATTGTGCCAGTCAGAGCCCAGTAATATTGTGCCATTCAGAGCCCAGGAATATTGTGCCAGTCAGATACCAGGAATATTGTGCCAGTCAGATACCAGGAATATTGTGCCAGTCAGAGCCCAGGAATATTGTGCCAGTCAGATACTAGTAATATTGTGCCAGTCAGAGCCCAGGAATATTGTGCCAGTCAGATACCAGGAATACTGTGCCACTCAGAGCCCAGTAATATTGTGCCAGTCAGAGCCCATTATTATTGTGCCATTCATATGCCAGTAATATTGTGCCAGTCAGATACCAGTAATAGTGTGCCATTCAGATACCTGTAATACTGTGCCAGTCATAGCCCAGTAATATTGTGCCAATCAGAGCCCAGTAATATTGTGCCAGTCAGAGCCCAGTAATATTGTGCCAGTCAGAGCCCAGTAATATTGTGCCATTACCCTGCTCGTTATTCCTCCCCCCTTCCCTATCACTCACCTCCTGGCTGCTGCTCCGTGTCCCCCGCCGGACGTCTCCGTGTAACATTCCCTCCTGCACAGAGGAGGGAAACACAGTCACCGGATGTGACGTAACGTCACATCTGGTCGTGGTGATTTTTTTTCTGGTGTCCGAATCCAGCGGATGGAGGAAATACATACAATCTGTAGAAATTTACACATCCCAATAGGATTGCAATGTGATGAAGAGGAGGATACAGACACAGATAGAAGGTTGCCTAATTTGTCATTCTCATATGATGTTCAAAGAAGATTGAACAGAACTCTGAATAATAAATGAAGTCTGATTTATTTCATCCTTAGTGTGCATTTCATTGTCTCTGAACAATTCGCATCACACTTATGTACACAAGTTACATCACTGAACATACCCATTAAAATATGTGTTCTGTGCCTGATGCGTGACGCTGCACAGATATATCCAATATACCATCTGTAGAAGGAATGGAAAGCAGAATTCATCAGTTATTTAAACCATAGGTGTCAAATCGTACACATTGGTGCATCATGTAACAAATAGGCACCTGCGTTAGTCATCAGTGCACATACAATTGAATTTCAAACCATTAAGATGGTCATGATATGTCATATTAGATAATTGTCCTATAATTACATATATCAGAATTATGAAGAACATCTGAGCTGTATCCACTCCCATCAAGCACCAGTTATCATATATTTGGAGGTAATTACACATTTACAACTGCTATTAAGTGTACTCTGATAACATGCACATCACTTACCACAGCTGTAAACACATGGATTGGCCCTCACAGCTGTCCACAGTAATAGATCTGTAATCTAAACAAGGTGAAGACACTGGAGGTGTTCATGAGAACAGGGGAAGAGGGCGAACATCAACAGGTGACAAACATACAACCTGGTAAGCATCATATTTCCGATTTCAGTATAATTCCTCCCTCTGTTATGGGGTCCTCAGGCCAACATATGTGCAGTCTTAAGCCCGGAGAACATTAGGCATCCCTGCAATGCTGTAAAAGGCCAACACGACCTTGTGCCACTTTGCATCCTAGGGATGTACTCATTAACTCTGGAGACCAAGCTCCATGAAAAGGATTGCTGACTGATCCTGACCTTACTCCCATAACCTGCCTGGAAGGCATGAACATTTTCAGTATGCGATGGCCAGAGAGCCTTTCTAAATCCATGGCCATGAAGTGCCTAGATATTCTGACCCTAGCAGGATCAGGCAGCATTGCTCACTGGTTGTCATTACTCCAGGCATCCATCAGACTCTGGAGAAGCAAATAACTGAAGTCTTGCATCTCTTACTTTATAACAAACTTCCTTCTCTGTCTGTGGGTAGCAATTGCTGTGGTGGTGAATGTCTTTCCTTTTTATAAATATCCTAATTGAGTTCTAGGGATCATGTCTCTTTAGATCTAATTGTTGGGATCTCACCTGTGGTTTGGGGTGTGTTTTGCAGATTTCAGATATGTTAATGAATTCATTCATTTCCATGGAATATATACTATTACTACACAGTAGCAGCAATTTTCTATTTCAGTTGTATTTTTATATACTTTTCTTGTTATTTCAGAGGTCATGATCAGTGATTGTGTATAACAGTGCCTATATATATATATATATATATATAAATATATATATATATATACATCAATAGGTATGTTATTAGGGTTTATATGAAGCCATATACAGAAAAGGCACTTTAAAATATTTTGTAGTGTTCTTTAGAGGCCTTCAAGGTTTTGGGGCGATCAGTGCATATTGGGTAATGAAAAATCTATGGCTTTCATGGCAAAATTTTAACATTTGAATGCTTCCGATGCTTTTGGGGGTAGGGATAATATATCCCCCAGTTCTGCAGGAGGCCACATTGCATATCACACAGGTGTGTGATCTTCCAAATGTTAATGCATATCAATGTGCTTTCAATGTACTTGAAAATGCATATTTTACATTTTACATTGCTTAAAATATGAAATACTTACATTTAGATGAACTTGTGAAATTACTCTTTTGTTGGCAACGGTTTACACATTAATGGATGTGTGTTGAGTTATTTTGAGGAGACAGCACATTTACATCGGTATACAGGCTGTACACTTACTGCTTTACGTTGTAGGAGAGTGTCATTTTTCAGTGTTGTCACATGAAAAATATTTACAAAAATGTGAGGTGTGTACTCACTTTTGTGAGATACTGTATGTAAAAAAAAATGTCTTTGTTGCATCTCCAACATATATCACTTGTTGTTCCGTACATGTTTTTTAATCTAGCTGGGACTAAATACCATTGGTTCATAACTTTGTATTGGTTTTCAATTAGTGATATGTTATGAATTGTTTTAGTAGTGATTTGTATAGCTTTCAACCAGTCTGTAGTAGGTATTGGAATTTTTGACATGTCAGACCATTTTGGAATTATTGGGATTAGTTCATTCTCTTCACTTATTTTCATTATTTTTTGAGTCTTTGACAAGATCCTCCTGACTGTCTCTCCTGAGAAGATTGAAGTCATGCTTCGAGCCATTATTTTATTGTCATTTTGTCCATTTCCTGTCAGAAAACTCTTGATTCATAGATAATTAAACATTTCTGCTCTTAGTAGTTTAAATTGTACTATTATTTGGTCAAAAGATTCACTCCATTTTCCATAACGTTATTTTATTTTATATACATAAATTCTTCCATAAATTCTTCCATTTCTCAAGATTTGTGTTTTGTATGTTGTTATTAAATCCTAATTTTTTTCTTTATTCTTTTCCAGGCCACAAATTTATCTTCCACTACAGTTCCCCTGCTCCCTCCAAGTCGTCCCACAACTCCACACATGTCAGAATAATTTTAAGTTTTTTTGTCATATATCTCTCTAATTTATACCATGGCTGTGCATGTGTGGCTTTATTTTGAATATGGCATATATGAGTCATCATCGTATCTTCATATAGATGATTAATTGATGGCAATCCTAATCCTCCTTTACCTATATTTTTCATTTCACTCCTATGCGCATCTTTTTACCATTACTTATATATTTATTAATTACACCTTGCAGCAAGCTTAGCCATGTTTCAGATAGTTTGAATGGGCAATGTCAAAATCTATATGTCCACTTGGAGATAATGTACGCCTTTATGGCATTTATCCTACTGAGCCAGGATAGTTCTATGTTACGCCATCTTTTAAGTAAAAAAAAATGTCCCATCATATTTTCACGGTCATTATGAAACCCAAGTAGTTAAGTTCTTGGGATTCCCATTTGAAGTTCCTTTGAATGTTATCAATAGTTTTTATTGGTACGTTTATTGGCATAATTATTGATTTTTCTATATTTAATTTATAATAGAGTATTTTGCATATCTCTGTATTATTGTCATAAATTGTTTGATTGATTCTTCTGGATCTGTCAAAGTAATCAGTACATCGTCTGCATATAATTGTATTTTTAACTCATCTATTGCTAGTATTTCCATTGTTAGGATATATATTAGCTGGGAAAGGGGTTCTGAATTTTGATGGTGATAGTTTATTCAATCTTTCTAAATTGTATAGTTCAATGTATTGTGATGCCAGATCTGCTCCTCTTGTCTAGCCATTATTTACAATTTAATTATGTGTCCCTGAATGACACTTTTGTATACACACCACAATAATGAAGGGGACATTTAATTTTATCATTCTCCTGGTAATAATAATCTGTTATAGTTTGTAAATACTCTAAGTTTTTGTTATTGTTTAATAAGCTGTTTATTCTCCATTCTCTATTTATTTTCTTGTCTTTATAGTCTTCTGTCTGCCAAATATTAGCATTATGGCCAGTCCAAATTATTTCTTTAATCAATTATTTTTTTATTTTCTTTGTGAGTAGAATGTTACCGAGGACTAAATCTATACAGGAATAGGAGCAGAAGTGTGTGTAGTCCTTACTGCCTAAAAGTTCTCCAGATATAATAGAATTGTTGTTTTTTCGTAAAGTTCATAAATTGTTTTGCGATCCTGATAAAGTTTTAATCCATCCCTTTCCCTCGACTTAACATTTTATCCATTAACACTATTAAAATCCCCCGTTAGTATAATAATTCCTTTGTACATTTATTTCATATTTTTTGACAACATTTTCAATCAATTTAAGTGGTGTTTTATTTGGGGTGTAAATATAAAGTAGGGTGAATATTTCTTCTTTTATTTTACATATCAGAATTTGGTATCTAATTTCTTGATCCTGTTTCTGGAATATAATCTCTATATCAAACTTAGATGAGAGCAGAATAGCTACGCCTCTAGATTTCTTTTTTCAAGCAATGCAGCTATTATGTTTGCTATATATTTCCCCTTAATAGGATTTTCATTTTCTTTTAACCAATTCTTGTACAAAACATACATCTATGTTTGTTTTTTGTTTTTTTATCAATTTATAGAGAGCAGATCTTTTGTAAGGGCTAATAAAGCCCTGAGTATTAACCGAGAGGAATTTTATTTGTATGGCCTCTGGTAAACCGCAGCTGTGCTCTCCTGCCGTGTACGGTCTTCGGCATCCGCTATGTTTTCTTACAACTTCTCCACTTTATCTTCTATGGTTTTTATGGAAAATTTAGATCTCTCCTGTTCCATTTCGAGCCCTTCGAATTTTTTTTTCTATCATTACAAGTCGATCTCCCCCACTTGGCTATGTTCCCTTTGATATCGAAGAAGTAATTTTTAAGCTCTTGCTTAACCTGAGTTAGTTGTTGTTCTGCACATTCTTGGATGCATTACTGCATGCTTTCATAGGAGGGTATTTGTTCTTGTTTTTGTGTTTTTACTTTTTCTGCCTTTGCATTTAAATTTTCTTTTTCTTCTTCCATTGAGTTTGTGGAGTCTACGGTAGAATTATTTAGAGTTTGGTCTGGTTTATTGCCTCTACTTCAAGCCTTTTTTATCTGATTTATTGTCTGTCCTTTTTGTCTGTGCCATTTATACCCCAATATTGGAGCCTCTCTCCTTTCCTCTATTTCCGAGTTTCCCACGTTTTTTTATTACAGGGTTTGTTCTGATCATTTTTTCTCTCTATCCTTTCTTCTTGCTTCTTCTTTCCTTATTATATTCTCAATGTATAATTAAAAGGTTTTATTATTTGGTAGGGTATTAGGGTTCATATTTCAGAGTTTCAGTTTTCCATTTATTATTACCCCTCTTCTTTTTCCTTCCTATTTCCTTTGGATTTTTTTTACCTTTTTTCCTCTCTATTCACTTTCTTTCCCAACATGAATTGTTTACCCACTCTGTTTTATAGTGAGCAGGGTCCCTTCTTTTACATATATGGCAATATATTCAGTATATTCAGAATACTAAATCTGATAGACTCACAGTTTGTTTGTTGTTTTTTTCCTTGCTTTCGTTCAACTTTATCTGCCGCCGCCTATTTCCTAGGACTCAGCAGACTTACTCGACACCAGGCCTCTGCGTGGTCTCAGCTCCACGGCGGTAAGTGCTTTTTCGGAGATACATTTTGTCCAGGCTTCAGGGGTGCTTGCCTCTGTTTGTGGTTGTCAATTGGTGACATGTTTGCTGCCCCCTCCCTATGTGATGAATACTTACCATGCCATACAGATTCACCTAATTGCATGCACATTATTCCACCATCATTTTATGTGTTGTGGTACCCTGACCGGGTACCTCCGTCAGAACTCTGCTTCAGCCACCCCAAGACACCAGGCAGAACCAGTGTTGTAGATGGAGCTTCCAAATCATCAAACAGAACCAGTAACTTTGAAACACGAACTCACATTTATTAAACAGTACCAGAGTCTATATTCATACATAATCCAGTTAACATAAAACTCAAACCACATATTAACATACAACCAAACAGGAACTTAGAAACATAGAAACATAGAATGTGTCGGCAGATAAGAACCATTCGGTCCATCTAGTCTGCCCAATTTTTTTTTTTTTTGAGTACTTTTATTAGTCCCCTGTTTCAGGTCTTATAGCTAGGATAGCCTTGTGTCTATCCCACGCATGCTCCTTGACTGTGTTTACCTCTACCACTTCTGCTGGCAGGCTATTCCATACATCCACTACCCTCTCAGTAAAGTAATACTTCCTGATATTACTTTTAAATCGTTGCCCCTCTAATTTAAGACTATGTCCTCTAGTTGTGGTAGTTTTTCTTCTTTTAAATATACTCTCTTCCTTTACTGTGTTGATTCCCTTTATGTATTTAAATGTTTCTATCATATCCCCCCTGTTACGTCTTTCCTCCAAGCTATACATGTTAAGATGCTTTAACCTTTCCTGGTAAGTTTTATCCTTCAACCCATGAACCATTTTAGTAGCCCTTCTCTGAACTCTCTCCAAAGTATCAATATCCTTCTGGAGATACGGTCTCCAGTACTGCGTACAATACTCCAAGTGAGGTCTCACCAGTGCTCTGTACAATGGCATGAGCACTTCCCTCTTCCTACTGCTAATACCTCTCCCTATGCAACCAAGCATTCTGCTAGCATTTCCTGCTGCTCTATTGCATTGCCTACCTACCTTCAAGTCCTCTGAAATTATTACTCCTAAATCCCTTTCCTCGGATGTTGAGGTTAGGACTGTACCAAATAGTCTATATTCTGCTTTTGGGTTTTTACGCCCAAGGTGCATAATCTTGCACTTGTCCACATTAAATGTCAGTTGCCACTGCTCTGACCATTTTTCTAGTTTAGCTAAATCATTTGCCATTTGGCTTATCCCTCCATGAATATCAACCCTGCTGCAAATCTTTGTATCATCAGCAAAAAGACATACTTTGCCAACAAGACCTTCTGCAATATCGCTAATAAAAATATTAAAGAGAATGGGTCCAAGAACAGATCCCTGAGGTACCCCACTAGTAACAAGACCTTGCATCGAATATACCCCATTGACTAAAACCCTCTGTTGCCTGTCACTCAGCCATTGTCTAATCCATTCAACAATATTGAAATCCAAACTCAAAGATTTCAGTTTATTGATAAGCCTTCTACGTGCGACAGTGTCAAAAGCCTTACTGAAATCTAGGTAAGCAATGTCTACTGCACCACCCTGATCTATTATTTTAGTTACCCAATCAAAAAAATCAATAAGATTAGTTTGGCATGATCTCCCTGAAGTAAACCCATGCTGTCTCTGATCTTGAAATCCAAACGACTTTAGATGTTCAACAATCCTATTCTTTAACAAGGTTTCCATTATTTTCCCAACTACTGAAGTATAACTGAAGTATAACTTAACAGCAATTAACCTTAACTGATACACATGATACAAGTATACAAGAACACATCACAATTGGTAACAGTAAATTTAATTAACATAAAACAATGGCTGAGTACATAGTAGAAGCGTGGTTATAAGCATCAGCTTAAGATGGCAAATCACACCTAAGCAGCAGACAGGCTATCTGCACTACAGGGGGTAAACTATCAACCACTGTCCTTTACTCCCCTGTGACATATTGTAATCAGAGTGGTCTCCTCACAGAATTTTGCATTACACATAAACCAATATACAAAACATTCTGACTAAATAACCATATTAAACATAGCACCAGAGGCGTAACTAGAAACCACTGGGCCCCGGTGCAAAAATTGCCCTGGGGCTCCCCGAAGCCACCATGCAACTCCTATATGGCTGGTTTTATAATATTTATATAACAATATATATATGTATATATATATATATATATATATATATATATATATATATATATATTTATAAATATAGGTTTATTTAATATGTGTATAACATATATGGCTGGTTTTATAATATTTATATAACAAATATTCTATAAAACCAATTATATATATATATAGCTGGTTTTATATCATATTTGTTATAATATTACAGTTACATACATACATACATACATACATACACACAGTCAGACTTAGTTACATACATACACACAGTCAGACTTAGTTACATGCATACACACAGTTAGACTTAGTTACATACATACACACAGTTAGACTTAGTTACATACATACACACAGTCAGACTTAGTTACATACATACACACAGTCAGACTTAGTTACATACATACACACAGTTAGACTTAGTAACATACACACACAGTCAGACTTAGTTACATACATGCAAACACTCAGACTTAGTTACATACATACATACACACACACACACAGTCAGACTTAATTACATACATACGCACAGTCAGACTTAGTTACATACATACACACAGTCAGACTTAGTTACATACAAAACACACAGTCAGACTTAGTTACATACATACACACAGTCAGATTTACACTTACATATACACATACACAGTCAGACTTACACTTACATACATACACACAGTCAGACTTACACTTACATACAGTCAGACTTACACTTACATACATACACATAGTAAGACTTACACTTACATAAAGTCAGACTTACACTAACATACATACATACATACAGTCAGACTTATACTTACATACATACACACAGTCAGACTTACACTTACATACATACACACAGTAAGACTTACACTTACATAAAGTCAGACTTACACTTACATACATACATACAGTCAGACTTACACTTACATACATACACACAGTAAGACTTACACTTACATAAAGTCAGACTTACACTTACATACATACATACAGTCAGACTTACACTTACATACATACACACAGTCATTCTTACACTTACATACATACATACACACAGTCAGACTTACATACAGTCAGACTTACACACACACACAGTCAGATTACACATACATACATACATACATACATACATACACACACACAGCCTTACACTACATACATACCCACAGATTTTTGTCCCCCTCCCTGCACGGTTACCTTTCATTGCAGGGTTGGGGTTTGATGCAGCCTCCGATATCTTCTGAGCACCAGGATGTCATAGACATCTGGCGCTCTTGGAGGTTCAGAGCACGAAGGGGCGGAGCTTTCACTGAGCTTATGATGACAATAAGTAGGAAATGCATACATAAAATGCATAAATAAACATTACATATGATACTAATCAGTAATAAATGCAGAAACTTAGTATAGGATACCAATTAGCAGTATATACATAAACAATTCATAAGATGTCAATGAGCAGTACATACATAAATAATCATTGTATATGATGCCAATGAGCAGTAAATGCATAAACTTTGTATATGATGCCAATGAGCAGTAAATGCAAAAAACTTTGTATATCATTCCAATGTGCAGTAAATGCATACAATTTGTATATGATGCCAATGAGGCAGAAGGATATAAGAGAGCTTGATAACTTTATTTGCCATTGACTACACTTTCACTAATGCACAGTCTGCATCATAGGAACATCCTGTGTGGATGAGAATTATGGGTACAGTAGTTAGGAGAAGCAGTGACACACATAAGCTAAGAGTTATATGCCCATGGCTGGCAGATTTTGTGTTATTAACTGACCTTTGCTATGCTTGTGGCTGGCAGTCTATGTCTTATTAACTGGCCTTTGCCACATGTGATGCTTGAAGACTATAGATTTCACTAACATTTGTTATGTATACAGTTTGAAAACTGAGTGTTTTTAACTGGCCTTTGAGACACCTAGCACACAAAGGAAGCCGCATGGAATAAAATAATATCTTTACGTACTGGCCCTCAAGTCAGTGACAAGGGGGAAAATAACATTGGGGTTAATTAATGCTAAATTGTTTTTACAGTGCTCAAGAGTTTATGTATTTCTATTTACTGGTTTCATTTTGCCTATACATCCATGTGCTCTGCTGTCTTTATTCCTAATTGTACTGGTAAAAAAAATTCCATGGCTTATTTTTATTCTTAGTGTGGTCCTGCCTGAAACTCACTTTTAAGTAAATAGACTAGTATCATTTTTACAGATTTTGTTTGAGTTGAGAGTGTGAACAGCTTTTTCTGAATCAATTCTATCTTCTTACCTATTCTGTTCTTTAAGAAAACAACATAATCTATAATAACACAAGCTGAACTATTATTCATTGTCCCATGACTTTTTAATAGACGTTTTATATATTTTTGCTACGTGATTGAAACTCTTTCAGGAAACTAACTGCTGAAATTCACTGCATGTACTAGGAACGCACCTTTTTTGATGGTGTTATTTTTGTCAAATATATTACATTCCTAATAATAGAAGCACACCTGAAAGTAAATCATACAAAAAAATGTCATTGTGCAATAACAATAACACAAAGCCCTTAAGCACTTACATGTCTTCACTCAAACCCTACGGGTTTATTTGAGTTAGATGGTTGCATATTAATGTCCTCCGTGAAACCCTTAAAGCATATATTTGATGGCTTGTCGTGAAACAAACTTTTAGGTGCTTTCAAAAAGTGATTGAAGAACTATTGATTCTGGAAGATTCTTTGAAAACTGATTTCTGAATCATGTTATACTAGCAAAAATATTGGTTCTAAATAAATATATAATATTGTGTATACAGACAAGAGTGCTCTCTGAAAGAAACAAGTGTTCTTAACGGACAACTTTAGCAAAAACGGAAGTTCTGTTGAAAGATGGCATACAAGTGTAGGCATTTTATATAGAATTGCTTTAAGGAAAAAAACACAAATAAAGTACCTTATTGAGTAATCTTTGCCCCCCTTAGCTCTATCAGGAGGCAGACATTTTGTTTAGAATCTTCTGAACCAAGATTCTAAAGAGGATTTCTCCCTCTGAGAGAACTATATGGAGTAATGGAGGCTGAATAAAGTACTCAGGACCAAATTTATCAAGGCAAAATAGGTGCTATTTTTTTTTTTAGATTAGTAATAAATTTGGAGCAAACTGGCATTACTTTCCATTGGTTTCCATGGTTACTACTACTATTTTAGCACTTTTTCCTGAAATACCACATTTGTTATCGTGATAAATACAGCCTTTAATTTATATTTTTTCATTAAATAATTTCTTTATAAATAATCTACTCTCGATATAATCTTTCTTTTTCATATTTTCCTCGTTTTGTTTTTGCATTAGTCGTCTAGATGCCTTACTTTTATTTATTTTTTGCTTTTCCTTCTCTTGACTCATTTACAGGTGAACAGATCATACATAGGATTTTGAAAAGTGGACTTCAAAAAAACAAAACAGTTTTAAAAAGGCAGACATAACAAGCAAAAACTGACAAAATTCAGATCATAAAATTGATCTATATTGTAAAACTATTTAAATATACATGGGACTGAAGAGGTTTGATATCCATTCAGAAGTAGAGGTTGGCTGATAAGAAAATCTACTTGATAAAAATTTTGTTTTGTTTTTTTAAAGTCTATTTTTCAAGCAGTAAAGGAGTCAAGTACACAAGAGAAGGAAAAAAATAAGGCATCTAGGAAACTAATGCAAAAACAAAATGAGAATAATAATAATATGAAAAAGAAAAAAGAACACCTGAACAAGATGAAAAAACAAAATCGAAAAAAGACTCTATATTACATGGGAAAACTACCCAGGAAGGTGCAGGGAAAAAAATATAACACCTCAAAAAATGGCAGATAAATTACCATAGCACAGACATCAGCGATTTTAAAGTTTAATAAAATTGGCAGCTTGGGAAAAGAAGAATATGGGTTATAATGTACAGCAGCTATTGGTACAACTAATTCAATTGGAGAAAATAAACAAAATTGATTGAAAATAAATAAAGATTGTAGAAGACAAAATTAAACAAAAGGAAGAGTGAAAAGTTATACATAAACAGGTATATGATAAGATTAAGATAAAGTTGTTAATGAAAAGAAACAGAACTGTCAAACTGCTTACCAAACTGCTTACCAATAGATTGAAAAACCAAAATGTTAAAAAAAACATAATAAATAAGAATTTGATGGACCTACTTTTTTTTGGGAACCAAATGGTTCAATTTGCAAAATTCTATTAAAAAACTCTATAATTTGGATAATCCGTATGAGAACAAAGAACAAAAACAACATTAATTAAGAAACTATTTTAAAACACTGAACCTAACATTCTTAAATGATGATTAAGCTAGATGAAGCTAAATGGAGCTTAATTCCCCCAAAACTGCACTGGAGGGGAACACATTGGTAAAAAAAAAAAAAAATCTTGACAAAATATTAATCTCCTGATCTGGATGGATTCACAGGTTTTCTTTTTTATTTTATTTGTGGCCCAGGAACAATCTGGTACTAACTAGACTGTACTAACATAATATAATTAAGATTTTTTTCCTAGTGAAATGTTGAAAATTAAGCCCCTATTTTTAAACCTGTTAAGATAGAAACAGATATTAACAACTATAGACCTATTTCACTTATAGATGTCTTGCCTAGTAAACTTACATATATCATTCTCTCCACATTCACTACTCCACGTTGACTCCTGATGCAACCCAATCACATTCTTACCTCTAACAATCCAGCGGCCCTCCCAACCACGCATATTCCCTAAATTGCACCTCTGTTGTCCCTCATGATAGTACCTTAGTCTCTAATAGATTTCTTCCTGCAAATAGTTTTGGGTTTAATTAAATTCAATCTAGCTTCAGAGCCATGTCTCAACATTAAGATTCCAAAAATCTGAGCATTCCTTCACAATCTTTGCAAAGCACAAAGTACTCAGGTGATTCAAAGAACTGGTTCCAAATTAGCCAATTTGGTCTCTTCAAAAATTTTTGTGCCACTTCTTCAATATGTCAAATTTTATTGCCCTGACAAAGCACTCCTCTGCCAGTACAATCATATAACCTGCGTAGCCGCATTTATTAATTGTATAATGAGTGTATTTTTAAACTTCTTTTGGGAGAGGAAGAGAAAGATCAATTCCGGTGTGAGCTTAATATCTCTTCCTCCAATGTGATATTTTTATTATCTGTATTCCAGAACACTTGGCTAACAGGGAGTCCACAGCATATATGCAGCATGTCTCCCCTCCCTTTATGGCACCACCAACACATGCCATTAATTGCAGGATACAATTTATTCACAACTACAGGTACCCTATACCATCTGGTAATCATCTCATAAATCCTGGCGAGTGAACCTCTTACCTCCCTCCATCTGCAAAAAAAATCTAAAATTCTGTTTTCACCCGGGGTAGAGCAAAATGTATGAAATGGCATACCTAAAGGTAAGTATATTTTTGTCCTACATCAGAGCACTCCTTCCCTGTAAGGTTTAACATTTTCATCTCTAACATGTTCCAATCTTTGACATATGTCATCTTCTCTTTGATATCAATCAGATCCCTTTCTCTAATATCTGGGGGAAGTCCTTATTATAGGAAATAGTAAGGATGAGACCTGGATAGGCAGACATCACCCCTTCCTTTACACATCCTTTCCATATCCTAATTATAGGACTAATTGTGGGATGTTCTACAGATTTAAATAATTTTATAGAATGTGATAGCCAGGGAACCAGAGAAATTCAATCTTGAAAATATTCCAGCTCTGTTTGAACCCAGACTACAGTGTCCACGTCCACTCTCTAATTATTTTTATAATACTTAAATATATCTGGTACTGTGAATGGTTACTTTTTCCCTGGGTACTTCACACAGGAATGAAGAGTCAAAGAAATGAGACCAGGCCCAGATTCTGAGTTGAATAAGCAATGAAGTTTAATACAAACGTACGTAGGGTGGCGTCTGCACAGACTGCCCTGCCGCACCCTTCTCAACACACATCTTTATAGTAAAACAGAACAGCATAATTTCATAATGCACTGCTAATAGAAGCATATGATTGGTTATAATTTGTCGCAGTGCCACGTATCATCTTAATAAAACCACATTGTTTAACTTACTGGAATAATCTAGAAAGACCACCTGATCATTGCGGTTGTACCCTGGCTACATCCTGTACTTCTCAGACATAGTTGAGCAAGCCTGGTTTCCTGTGAAATATCCCAACACTAGAAGCAGAACTCACTTGTACGTCCCATTGAATTTCAACATAAACCTCTCACTCTCTTTGGGTATCACAAAGGACAAACATGGAAGAAGGCATACAAAATGGAGTCAGTAGGACAAAATGGCTTCCAAGATACAAAATGGCTTCCAGGGAAATTTCATCTTCCACACACCTCCCTTTTATCCTAACACGGACCCTGGTCCCGTCGATTGGATAACTCTTACATAGCATACACATGTTCGTTTGGGATGGCCCTCATAGGCAGAGGTTTTCTTCCTCTGGGCAGAAGAATCCTTCTGGTGATCTGAGGATGAACTTTGGTTCCTGTCCCGGTCCTTCTTCAGAGGCGTGTGGGGTATATGAATGCTGCATTAGCATAGCGTGTCCCTCATTGTCTCCGGCAATACATATTTTAGCGACAACCTTCAGACACGCAATAAGCACACTCAAACAGAAACACGCCACAATCAAGCAAACCAAAGCAGTCAACAGTTCTGCTCCTAGTGAACCAAGCCACCCATCTAAGCCGAACAAATTCCAGTCATCTCCTGGTTGCGGACGCAAGCGTTCCTGCAACTCAGACACCTTCTGTAAATCATGTTCTATCTCACCGCTATGATCTTTAATGCATACACAACATTTATCTCCCACCAGAGCACATACTCCACCCTTAGCTGCAAGAGTATAATCCAAGGCAATTTGATTTTGCAGTGCAACCATTTAAATTAAAACATTAAATCTGTCTGTTAACAATGCCACACCTACACCTGGGAAAATTATACCTACAGCCATAGCCACTTTGCTGGCTAATTTGTATTTTTGAAGTGTCCAGGCTCCTGAAATTTCTTATCCTCCTTAGGCAATTGTGGGGATATTGTGAAAGTGGGAACATATTATCTCTTGTACATAATTTACCTTTCTTATAATACTGATGGGAAACATCCCATCCTCCTGCTGGACCATCATTTGCTAGAGACATGAGATTTAAGTTTAGTGCAATAGTTTCCAGGTATGAATCATAACTGAGGATGGGCACAAAATAGCTTTGTGCAGTTAAGGGTGATCAAATCAACTTCAGAGAAGGGAATACTTAAAGATGACTGTATTCAAAACAGGGAGCATGACCGCAGATCGAGCCAAATTAATTTAAACCTAGGGCTTTATAAATACCTCTGGTTAATTCTAAGGGGTAAACATGATTGAGGTAGAGATAATTAATCATGTGTCTAAAAATATTTTCTTGATACACATATATTGCAAACAAAGAAATGGTTAATGCAAAATAAACAATTTCCTTTTCGTCTCACTACATGATGTGAGATTCACGAGTGGCTCTTGCCAATCTCAGCTTACGTTGGTTAACCAGCTGGGATTATTGTGCCCGAAGGAATGGTTAACTTATTTGTTCCTTGGGGTTTGTACCAATCTTAAAATTTGAGCTCCTTTCTTTTCCGCTTGGGTTGAGAAACGCTCTTTCATCATTAGATTTCAGTTGGTGCATGGTGCTCTTTGAGACTGTCCTTTGTTGGCTGTACAGCTTTGATCTGTATTATACAAAGACTCAAAACAATTTCATTATTAACATGCAACATTTAACATAATTTACATATATGTTTTCTGCTACCAGTACCCATAAAAATGTATGTATCTGGTCTGGTTGCAACTTATTTAGCAAACAGATTTACCCTCCGACTCTTTGTCTGTACAGCCAGGAGCAATACATCATGTAGAAAAACGTGCACATAAAAGCAATAGGAGAGGGTGAGACAGACAGATACCTGCATAGTCACCAAATTGTACCAACACCATACACAACACCAAAAACATATCTAGAATCTGTATAATAGATTTAAAATGAGAATTTTACCTTACTGATATTCAATACCTGGCAACAGTAGTTGTTCCTGCAATCTGTCCCTGATATTTCTTACTCCATGCATCTGAGTCAAAAAACCTGCTGCATGTCCTTGATTTTCATGACAAAACTGATTAAAATTCATAGTGAGCAACCCTAGTATCAGTGCTGAACACAAAGCTTCCTTTACTGTGTCGACCTCTACCACTTCCACTGGAAGGCTGGCCCATGTATGCACTACCATCTCAGTAAAATTACTTCCTGATATTACTTCTCTTCCTTTACTGAGCTTATTCTCATAAACGTATTGGTCAATATATACATTCTTACTTCTCTATTTTATTTGTATAAAGTCCTACTGCTGCGGAGTGATTATCAAACAATAATTTAGAACAAATTCTTCTTTATCAGAAGGTCTTTACACAATACTCACTTAACATTGGCCAATCATTCCCTCTATATTTTACACTCATATAACTTCTCTTGGGCAAATAAAACAATCTGACACAACATAACATTAGTAAATATAATAATATCTTGACAGTTTCTGACAACAACATATTGAAGCTTCTCATATTTAACATATACTATACAATGTTCCACACACGCCATTAAGCCACTCGAAAACTTTGGTTTCTCCTATAATGCAAAAAATTCAGCACTTCCTCTAATTTAGCACTTCCTCTTTTTAAATGACAAACCCTTTCTCTATTATTTTTTTTAACATTCAACTTATAACAAAATACATAACAACTTTCTTTCTTGTTCATGCATTCAAGCACACTTTCTCATATCAACGTATTTAAAACTTCTATTACAAAATTATCTCCTACCAAAACAATAATATTTTAACATCTCTTCAACATGCAGCACATAAATTGAAACGTATTATAACAAAACATATGACACGACAAACAGATGGGGCATAAGCACAAATTGTTTGCAACATTCATAATGCGTGTGTGTGTATGTGCATAGGAATGCTTGAACCAGTATTACTTTCTAACTGTTAATCTGACTCTTCCTAAAATTAAAACATAACATTACATTACATTAATTTATATATCTTCAATAAATTAGATAGTGCAGGAACCAATTCTGTTAACATAAAAAAACTATTTTTAACTATTACTAAGAGAGTAGTACAAGGGTTCCAGAGGGGGAGGAAAATGCTCTGTCTTACGTCCTGTCAAGTCTCTATCATACGGACGCTGGTTATAACTCCTGTCATTTCTAAGGTTCCTTTGTTAACTTGGGGACAGTCGACAACTCTATGTCCAGGTCTGTTACAGTTAAAACACACAGAATTTCCTTCTGTCATTTCTCTGTGTCTTGTTACTGGTCGCAAAGGTGGTGGCAGTAGAGGGGAACTTCTAGCTGCTCTCTCCCTAGCTTGCTTATTCCTCTTTAAGCTTTGCATTAACCATTTGCTTCTCATTCTGCTTATTCCTGTAATATGCCTCTCGATAATAACTATTAAACACTATCCACTCGCTAGTGTCTACTTCAAACCCTCGCAAGCGCAAAGTATTTTTCATAGGATTCACAATCCCACTATTGAAACTACCCACATCTGGCCAGACAAACATATTATCACCATCAGCTTGTGACAAAGCTGTCCACTTGCTCATGTATTTCCAGCAATTCTGCCATACTTCCTACACATATATTCCAAAGGCGTCCCTTTTGGGGGTTTCTTAAAGAAACAATTCCCCATATTAAAACTGCAAGAATTGCAAGGTATCTCAACAACAACTCCGATAATAACACAGGACCTTTACCACAATAACTAAACAGATCCTGTAAAGTTATTTGTGGCGCGTACCACAGAGTAAACTGTCTCTGGGTGTATTTGCTTTCCTATGTGTCTTATCTTATCCTAAATCAAACTCAGAACATTAACCACTGTGAAAGATACGCAGTTCCTCCAGTGGTGGCCCAATAGAGTACTAGGTACACGCCGGCTTTATCCTTACTCTCGGTATCTGCCTTGTATCTGAGTGTGACGAGTATTAGCCTCTAGTACACTTACATCAATGAGGCACTGCCAGATGGAAACCACTGGGGCTTTACTCCACTTATCCTGGCCTTACACCCTACTCTAGGACACAAATAAGGATACCAACCTGGCTTTACTCCTATCAACAACACAAGTGAGGATACGGCTATATTCCTCTATAAGCCACACAAATGGGGATACCAACCTGGCTTTATTCCTCCATAAACACACAAATGAGGATACCAACCTGGCTTTATTCCTCTTCTATAAACAATACAATATTTACTTACACACACTTACTCAACTCTATGGATCCCGTCACTCAGATAGGCAACCAGTGGCCGACCCCCGTCTCTTCTATCCAATGATTATACTATAGGCATTTAGAAAAGGTGCCTTACCCATATCAGATGAGATCTCGAGGTTAGGTAGAAGAGGGTAGGTCTGCACCAGCTGGATCCTGGTTCCAAGGTGTTGGGATCCCGGACGAGCCCCCAACTGTGAATGGTCACTTTTTCCCTGGGTACTTCACACAGGAATGAAGAGTCAAAGAAATGAGACCAGGCCCAGATTCTGAGTTGAATAAGCAATGAAGTTTAATACAAACGTACGTAGGGTGGCGTCTGCACAGACTGCCCTGCCGCACCCTTCTCAACACACATCTTTATAGTAAAACAGAACAGCATAATTTCATAATGCACTGCTAATAGAAGCATATGATTGGTTATAATTTGTCGCAGTGCCACGTATCATCTTAATAAAACCACATTGTTTAACTTACTGGAATAATCTAGAAAGACCACCTGATCATTGCGGTTGTACCCTGGCTACATCCTGTACTTCTCAGACATAGTTGAGCAAGCCTGGTTTCCTGTGAAATATCCCAACACTAGAAGCAGAACTCACTTGTACGTCCCCCTCAATTTCCACATAAACCTCTCACTCTCTTTGGGTATCACAAAGGACAAACATGGAAGAAGGCATACAAAATGGAGTCAGTAGGACAAAATGGCTTCCAAGATACAAAATGGCTTCCAGGGAAATTTCATCTTCCACACACCTAAGCCTCCATCCTTTCTACTTAATATTCTGTAATATATTTCTACAACATTCTGCTAGGTCTCTCCATTTGAAATGGCCAAATTTATCTAAAAACTAAATCTTGCTAATAACATACTTTTTTTGTGCTTTTAAAAGGACAACTAAGCTTTT
Organism: Pelodytes ibericus; assembly: GCA_036172795.1. Classification (NCBI taxonomy): domain Eukaryota; kingdom Metazoa; phylum Chordata; class Amphibia; order Anura; family Pelodytidae; genus Pelodytes; species Pelodytes ibericus. The sequence goes on along the minus strand of CM069857.1, from coordinate 52,145,121 downwards.
TTTTTAACTCCGTGTTTTTCAACACTGAATCAATAATTAACTTAAGTGAGTTTGTTTATTTTTTTAGGGGGGGAGGACTTACAATATACTTTATTTCATTCATAGAATCCCCAGCCCCTGCTAAGGCATTTATGAATGCTAAATCCAAATTGCATTGCTGACAATTGTGTTGGCAATGCAATTCAGAAGATACCTGATTGACAAATTGTGCAAGCATGTGCGCGATTTGTTTGTCTGTGTTTAAAGAGTTTCTTTAATAAAGAAAAATGTATACAAAAAAATAATAAGCTAACTAAGAAAAAAAGAGAACCCAGCTTCCTGTATGAATTTGGTGTATTTAGAATGAAGATTATTTATTTAATGTGAAATGAATATAACATTTTAAAAAAAATCTGTATCATACTATGAAAGGAAATTATGTATCTGAAAAGAGAAATGTAATATTTTGATTTTAAATGCTTAATTTATTGTAGTTTGGTAATTTTGCAATAAGAATAAAACAATTTAAAAAAGCAATATACACTAAGGAAGGAATATGCAAATGCTAAGGAAAATTAAAAATAAAAACAGAACTGATGCATTCAAGCAAGTTTTTTTGAGAGAGCCTCACACAGAATGTATTGCTTGCTTGGAGCATTCTTTGGTCCTCCAGTCACTTTGTAAAATGTTTCAATATTTACACCTTCAATTCAGGCACATTTGCATACCAAAGGTCAATACAACGTATCATTTTAAAAAACGCACACATTCTTTGAAATAAAAATTAGTATATATGCTCAAATATAAGATGACTTTTATTATAAGACAACCTCCCAAACTTTGGAGCTTAATGTATGAAGAAAAATGAAAAAACTTAAATATTAGGCAAACCTATAGGAAAAATGTGTTGATATTATATATTACTTCACATGGAAACTGTTTTGCCTATCTAATAAAAATGCTATTTAAAAATGCATTTCTTGTTTTTATTTCCTTCCTCTGCCCCCTTCATACCATTTCATTTGCTCACCTTTGATTATTGCCCCATAGAAAATATTGTACCCACAGGACATACCCCTGCACCACATTGCAGCACCCACTAGACTTGCCCAGTACCACATTGCAGCACACACTGTATTTGCCCCTGTACCCTCTGGACCTATCATTGGATGTGACATTGCACCCAACAGTAATTGCTCTTACAGCAAAAGTGCTAGCCTTTGCACCAACTCTCTTGCCATTGTACCCAAAGTTATTGCCATTACAATCAGAGAGCTTGCCGTTGCACCCAGAGACTTGCCATTAAACCCAAAGCACTTACTGCTGCACCCACTGGACTTGCCATTGACCCCAACTGACTTGCCAGTGCACCAACTGACTTGCCATTGCACCAGCTGACTTGCCATTGCACCCACAATTCATGCCATTATACTAAGATAATTTGCTGTTGGACCCAGGGACATGCCCTGCACCAACTGATTTGCCCCTGCACCTAATGATTTGCCATTGCACCTCCAGAACTTGCTTGGATCAGAGGAGGATGTCTCTGTGATTCTTGGTGTGCACAGACAGTCTCCAATGCTGCCTGACAGTTCCGGGAAGTAACGTGATTACCTGTAGCAACAATTAATATGTGCAGGTTTTAACTTAATAAGGTGTTTGGAATAATACATACCAGCGCCTTCGAATGCTTAAGCAATCATCCAGTGATTATAAGCTATACCTGATGTATATTATTTTAGTTGGCATGGTATTTCCAGAATATAATAATACATTGTGAACTTAGTATGACACAGGGGAGACAGTTACAAGTAGCTACATACTAATTACTTTGTCACAACTAAAACACACTTTCAGTAATTGGTGGTAAATAGGGAGGAAGTTATTTGCATATCCCTGCATGCTAAAACTGAATTGAATTGTGTTTGTCTTTTCTTTTAATCATTTGAATATTTAATAAAGATTGTATCCTTTAACAAATATATTGCGCTATCACCCTCAACCTTAAAATAATATTTTGATCTTCAAATGGTATAGTAAAACAGAACAGCATAATTTCATAATGCACTGCTAATAGAAGCATATGATTGGTTATAATTTGTCGCAGTGCCACGTATCATCTTAATAAAACCACATTGTTTAACTTACTGGAATAATCTAGAAAGACCACCTGATCATTGCGGTTGTACCCTGGCTACATCCTGTACTTCTCAGACATAGTTGAGCAAGCCTGGTTTCCTGTGAAATATCCCAACACTAGAAGCAGAACTCACTTGTACGTCCCCCTCAATTTCCACATAAACCTCTCACTCTCTTTGGGTATCACAAAGGACAAACATGGAAGAAGGCATACAAAATGGAGTCAGTAGGACAAAATGGCTTCCAAGATACAAAATGGCTTCCAGGGAAATTTCATCTTCCACACACCTAAGCCTCCATCCTTTCTACTTAATATTCTGTAATATATTTCTACAACATTCTGCTAGGTCTCTCCATTTGAAATGGCCAAATTTATCTAAAAACTAAATCTTGCTAATAACATACTTTTTTTGTGCTTTTAAAAGGACAACTAAGCTTTTTTTTTAACTCCGTGTTTTTCAACACTGAATCAATAATTAACTTAAGTGAGTTTGTTTATTTTTTTAGGGGGGGAGGACTTACAATATACTTTATTTCATTCATAGAATCCCCAGCCCCTGCTAAGGCATTTATGAATGCTAAATCCAAATTGCATTGCTGACAATTGTGTTGGCAATGCAATTCAGAAGATACCTGATTGACAAATTGTGCAAGCATGTGCGCGATTTGTTTGTCTGTGTTTAAAGAGTTTCTTTAATAAAGAAAAATGTATACAAAAAAATAATAAGCTAACTAAGAAAAAAAGAGAACCCAGCTTCCTGTATGAATTTGGTGTATTTAGAATGAAGATTATTTATTTAATGTGAAATGAATATAACATTTTAAAAAAAATCTGTATCATACTATGAAAGGAAATTATGTATCTGAAAAGAGAAATGTAATATTTTGATTTTAAATGCTTAATTTATTGTAGTTTGGTAATTTTGCAATAAGAATAAAACAATTTAAAAAAGCAATATACACTAAGGAAGGAATATGCAAATGCTAAGGAAAATTAAAAATAAAAACAGAACTGATGCATTCAAGCAAGTTTTTTTGAGAGAGCCTCACACAGAATGTATTGCTTGCTTGGAGCATTCTTTGGTCCTCCAGTCACTTTGTAAAATGTTTCAATATTTACACCTTCAATTCAGGCACATTTGCATACCAAAGGTCAATACAACGTATCATTTTAAAAAACGCACACATTCTTTGAAATAAAAATTAGTATATATGCTCAAATATAAGATGACTTTTATTATAAGACAACCTCCCAAACTTTGGAGCTTAATGTATGAAGAAAAATGAAAAAACTTAAATATTAGGCAAACCTATAGGAAAAATGTGTTGATATTATATATTACTTCACATGGAAACTGTTTTGCCTATCTAATAAAAATGCTATTTAAAAATGCATTTCTTGTTTTTATTTCCTTCCTCTGCCCCCTTCATACCATTTCATTTGCTCACCTTTGATTATTGCCCCATAGAAAATATTGTACCCACAGGACATACCCCTGCACCACATTGCAGCACCCACTAGACTTGCCCAGTACCACATTGCAGCACACACTGTATTTGCCCCTGTACCCTCTGGACCTATCATTGGATGTGACATTGCACCCAACAGTAATTGCTCTTACAGCAAAAGTGCTAGCCTTTGCACCAACTCTCTTGCCATTGTACCCAAAGTTATTGCCATTACAATCAGAGAGCTTGCCGTTGCACCCAGAGACTTGCCATTAAACCCAAAGCACTTACTGCTGCACCCACTGGACTTGCCATTGACCCCAACTGACTTGCCAGTGCACCAACTGACTTGCCATTGCACCAGCTGACTTGCCATTGCACCCACAATTCATGCCATTATACTAAGATAATTTGCTGTTGGACCCAGGGACATGCCCTGCACCAACTGATTTGCCCCTGCACCTAATGATTTGCCATTGCACCTCCAGAACTTGCTTGGATCAGAGGAGGATGTCTCTGTGATTCTTGGTGTGCACAGACAGTCTCCAATGCTGCCTGACAGTTCCGGGAAGTAACGTGATTACCTGTAGCAACAATTAATATGTGCAGGTTTTAACTTAATAAGGTGTTTGGAATAATACATACCAGCGCCTTCGAATGCTTAAGCAATCATCCAGTGATTATAAGCTATACCTGATGTATATTATTTTAGTTGGCATGGTATTTCCAGAATATAATAATACATTGTGAACTTAGTATGACACAGGGGAGACAGTTACAAGTAGCTACATACTAATTACTTTGTCACAACTAAAACACACTTTCAGTAATTGGTGGTAAATAGGGAGGAAGTTATTTGCATATCCCTGCATGCTAAAACTGAATTGAATTGTGTTTGTCTTTTCTTTTAATCATTTGAATATTTAATAAAGATTGTATCCTTTAACAAATATATTGCGCTATCACCCTCAACCTTAAAATAATATTTTGATCTTCAAATGGTATAATACCCTACTTTGTGTGGGCTCTTAATATCAGAGAGAAATCAAGTCTCATTTGTAGATATAAAATCTTAAAACCTAACTTTTACTAATGTATTTTAAAATAATACATATCGTAGGGTTCGTCAGTGGTATGGCTCCGTTCCTCGTGCAGAAGAGACGCAATGCATTGTGGGTCTGCACTGCCTTTATGGGTGAAACCAGTCTGATATGCCAATGGACATGTTGTCTCTGTAATGGTGTAAGTGAGCATAAAAACAGTGATGCCCTCCAGTAGTCAGCATCCTTATAGGACAGGCTATTTCACTGCTGTTCATTCTCATTATTTTTTTTATATAATATTATAGGATATGATCAAAATGATGGCACCCAAAGAAAGCCCTTCTTGTCCCAATAAAAACAATATATAATTTGTGTGGGTACAGCAAATGACAAAGAAGAAAATTACAGCTAAATACAAACAGAACAGAAATGTTAAAATAGCCATTGTCCAGAATGGACAAACATGTTTCAACGGCTCTGTCCTTAAGGGGTTAAAGAAAATGCCTAAAAGTCCTGGATTGTATTATATCCTAAATACTGTTGCTATAATCACTTCAGATAAATAGTTATATCAATTGTATATATAGGTCACCAATTCATTTTTTACTTATTAATCCCTTCACAACCTTATGGCGAGTTAACTCGTCATAAGAGCCGCGGGGTTCGCTAAGTTAACTCGTCATGTTTGTAAACGAGCGGTGTGCTCGTGCATACTGCCTTTCGACGCTTCCCCAGGACTTTGCCTCACAACCAAGGCTTAGTTTCTGGACCAAATCAACAAACGTGGGGTCAGCTGATTGCTGTGATTAGCGAATCACAGTGATCACTGATGCCCATTTTACAAGTGTCACTGTCACCCTCAGTACGTATCACTGCGTTCATGAGGTACTGAAAGTGACAGATAGAGATTCAAAGTGTTCCAGGTTGTTTGAGGTGCTCAAATAAAAGTGTTTTTAAAAGTTACCCCCTTTGTGATAAACTGTGATCAGTGCTCTGTTACTTTTCTTTTTTTTTGTTCCATTTAAAAAAAAACAAATCTCCCATTTTTTTCATTTAAAACCTTTTTTAAAAGCTAATTTTAATTAATTTAACCCTTCCAGTGCTGCTGCCGAATTTGCTCAATAGTGTGGCACAATATTCTTGGACTATGATTGGCACAATATTACTGGGTTCTGAGTGGCACAATATTCTTGGGCTATGATTGGCACAATATTCTTGGGCTATGATTGGCACAATATTACTGGGTTCTGAATGGCACAATATAACTGGGCTATGATTGGCACAATATTACTGGGTTCTGAATGGCACAATATTACTGGGCTATGATTGGCTCAATATTACTGGGTTCTGAGTGGCACAATATTACTGGGCTATGATTGGCACAATATTACTTGGTTCTGACTGGCACAATATTCTTGGGCTAAGATTGGCACAATATTACTGGGTTCTGAGTGGCACAATATTCTTTGGCTATGATTGGCACAATATTACTGGGTTCTGAGTGGCACAATATTCTTGGGCTATGATTGGCACAATATTACTGGGTTCTGAGTGGCACAATATTACTGGGCTATGATTGGCACAATATTACTGGGCGTCTGATTGGCACAATATTACTGGGCTCTGAGTGGCACAATATTCCTGGGCTCTGAGTGGCACAATATTCCTGGGCTCTGAGTGGCACAATATTACTGGGTTCTGAGTGGCACAATATTACTGGGTTCTGACTGGCACACTATTACTGGGCTCTGACTGGCAAAATATTACAGGCATCTGACTGGCACACTATTACTGGGCTCTGAATGACACAATATTCCTGGTATCTGACTGGCACAATATTACTGTGCTCTGAGTGGCACAATATTACTGGTATCTTACTGGCACAATATTACTGGGCTCTGAATGGCACACTATTCCTGGTATCTGACTGGCACAATATTACTGGTATCTGAAAGGCACAATATTACTGGTATCTGACTGGCACAATATTACTGGGTTCTGAGTGGCACAATATTCCTGGTATCTATAATTGTACAATTTTCAAACACTGAAAAATTTGGTGCAACACTCAGGGTCCGCCCCGGGTGCCAAATGCTCTAGGTACGCCCCTGTGTGTGACCGAGCTCATCTGGGCTCTAGCCCCAGATCATCCGAAGACCTAGCAACGCCCCTGAGTAGACACATCCCATTCTGATTTCCTTTGATAAGTAGTTAATTAGCACCAACTCAGTGGCTATACCCCGAGTAGAAATACATCAATGTGCACAGAGGGTCGAAAGATAACGAGATGATGAGGAAGTGGATACAGACACAAATAGAAGGTTACCAAATCTGTCGTTCACAACTGATTCACATCACCCTCACTGTATACATCATTATCTCTGAACAATTTCCATCACACTCACATACAAAGGTGACATGAGCAGCTATATCACTGAACATGCCTGTTGACACCACAGGCTGGTATATCTAATATTCAATCTGTGGGTGGAATGAAAAGAGGAATTAACCATATGTGTCAAAGAGTACACATGGGCTCATCATGTGAAAAACAGGCACCCTGCTACAGTCATCAGTACACATACAATTGGATTTTGTACTGTTAAGATGGTCATGATATGTTATATTAGACAACTGTACTATCATTCCATGCACCCACGTCAACATTATCACACTCGTAATGAACAAGTGAGCTGTATTCACTCCCATCGAGCAACATTGCTGTCAAAAAATCAGAATCAGGCTTTTCAGATGCCAAGTACTTCCCAAATGGGAAAGGAATAGAGTTGGTGGCTTCCTATGGGAACACATTTCATCTCAAATGGATTAGATTAGGGTTTTTAAATGGGGTTAGGCCATCGTGCTCCCACCATATGTGGAACATTGTTCCCTGTGCTTTCACACATCTCAAGCATAATCTAGATATGCTACTATTAGATTTGAGGATTCTGGTGGGTTTGAGGTACCATTAATGCTTCACTTTATAAAAATGTTCATGTATATTGAATTACCATCTTTACATTAGTAAACACATTCCCCCAATCTTCCTTCTAAGAATGGTTTCCCATACTCCTCTTACTATTTGATCATGGAAGTTTGTGATTTTCGTAAGTACCCAAGGCTAGCCGATTATTATATGACTCTAGTGGGCAATTTATTAGTATTATGTTTAGATAGGAACATTTCTATTTTGGGCCAGTTTGGATTTATAATTGCATGATTAATACTGGCATATCTAGAATATAAAATTATTCGCTGAATTTATCTTATTTGTCAAAGGAGAACCTCATTTTTCCTGCCGATCTGATTTGGAAGATTTCCTGAATGTTACAGTCTTTCCAGTTGTTCCCTGATGACAAGTTAAATAGTTTCAATTGTGGTTGAGAGTAACAATTTATTACTGATTTTTTCTTAAGATGCGTCAGAGAGAACAGTATGTCTCTAACAAATACAATTTTCGATGTGATCTATCCCAATCTGATCAAAGTTGGTCCCAATATTATAGAAAGGTACTTTGGGCATTCTTTCCTACTCCATTGTGTTCAGAATAGGTTTATCACCATCATTTTGTCCCATTTAAGAAAATGACTATGCATAATACAATTGTACATTGTTAAAACATTAGGAATGGATAACCCTTAATCTACAGGTCTCCTAGAAAAGATATTCTGGATTTCTTGTCATTTACAGATTTAATTCACAAAAAAACTTCTGGAACTGGGACAAAATTTTGACAAATACCTTAAGAAGGATAGCTCTAAACAGGTAGATCAATTTTGGTAGCATGGATGCATTAACAGTATTTATTATATCCAGTCAGAAGATCTCTAAACCCTTCTGTCATTTTTTATTGATATAAGTAATGACCCTTGACCCATAATTTGCATTAACTAGATCTTTTAAATCCATCCTAACTTTTATTCCCAAATAATCCATTGTGTCCCTTGGCCGCTCCCAATTATAGAGCTTGTTTTAGTTTAGCTAATTGATCAGAGTTCACGTTACTGGTTAGAGGTTGCATCTTATTAATGTTAAGTTATAACTATCTAAACTGCTGAAATTAATGCCCTGGATGTTGGGCAATAATAACATCCCCAGGAGGTAAGAGAATATCTAAATTTTCATCACAGGATGTGATAGCCTGTGCAAGGTATGAATATTTCTGGAAGCTGTGCTCCCCCTGCTGGCAATGAGTCAACATACAAAATGTGTTTTATTTTTTATTTTTTTTATATATATATATATATATTTATGTGTTATGAGTATTAATATTTTGCATTCAACCAATTTAAAAATGTCTTGGCAAAAAAGTCAAGTTACTCTATTAAAATGTTTTATACACTGTATCTACTAAAGGGACATTGTTTAGGGTTGCATAAGGGGTAGATATTTTAAATAGAAATGCTTTAATGGAAGAACAGAAATAATGTAATATATCTAGCAATGTTTGCTCCCCACAGCTCTGACCCAAGGAGGAGCTGACCCCCACGTTCAGTCTCTAGACAAATCCTGTCATCTGCATGTAAGGAACATTGATAGCATTCACCCATTCCTTAGCAAAGAGACTGACAAAATCCTGCTTGTGATCTCTCTCTTTCACTATCGTAAAACCCTCCTGACTGGCATCTCTCTGGCTCATCTTTCTCCCCTGCAATCTATTCAGAATACAGCTGCCAGGCTCATCTTCCCCCATTAATTTTCCTCTGCTCATCTCAGCAAAACCTACCACTGGCTTCTAGTCGGCTCTAGGATAAAATTTGAAATGATATCTTTAACCTAGAGAGCACTTCTCGGCTCTTCCCTACATTGCCTCCCTTGATAACCAATGCTACCCTGCACAAACTCTGTGCTCCTCAAATGTACTTAGGCTCTCCCCCAACCTCACCACATCTTCCCACTCGCAGCTGCAAGATTCACCCTCCCTCTGGAACTCCCTTCCCCAGAGCATCCAGCTCTCCCCCTCTCTCAAACTTCAAAAACTCACCAATTTAAGGTAATCATTTCACTAGAATATCCCTATATAAAATAAATGTTGATGTAATGTAATATGTCCGTCTCCTACCCAATGTGGCACTTTATCTGAATTATATAATTACAGCATTTAAATTGAAAACATTTACACTTGCGATCTTTCAATTAAGCACAGATTACTTTTTTTGGCTACATTTTTGAAAGTTGTCCTTGAAGCATTCACTTCAGTGGGGTTTTACAATTACAATAAAACACCTGGTAACTGAAACATCTAAAGCTGAGCCAGATGGGGTCTATTCATTAAAAAGTGAACAGTGGGGATCTGACAAGTGAACTGCAAAACTCAGACAATAAAAGAGTTGTAATGGGCCAAACTTAAATTAATGCTATTAATGTCTGATACTTCCAGTTCACCACATGTTCACTTATTAATGAATATATATCGCAATATTTGCCCAAGTTGTATAGATATTACGGTAGGTTTCGTTCAAACCACTCGGATTTCTTAGTGAAATACCCTATAAAAAATAGCATGTTTGTTTGCAGTTCTATATAAATTAAGAATGAGTGGAATTTTTAAATGCCTAGCCTTGTCTAGTAAATTATTCTACAATGCTATGCTACAAGAATTGAATGTAAATATACAAAGATATTTCCTGTTTCCTTTATCCAAAAAATCCCCATGCTAGCCAACCCTGAGGTGACACCTGACCCTTCCCCACTCATGTCTCCTCCCATTACAGAATACCCCATCACAACCATATAAAGCATGATTTTACACCTCATTTTTTACACTCAGCATCAAGCAGGTAAGATGAATTTTGCTAATGGTGGTAGCACTATAAGAGATGTGAATAAAATAATTCATTTTTATTCAGATTATTTCTCTCTTTAAAGGTGATTCACTATGGCGTCTTTTCATATTGTTTTTGCAATCGTGCTACTTATCGGCGCAATCCAGACAAGTTATTCTGATCCCTATGGTAATTATTTCTCTTGTTTGTGTCCATGTATATTTTGTATAAATTTAAAACCAAAATTCAGCACTAAACTTTTATTTTAGACTCTGTTATAAAATCTTGACAGATTTTTTTTCCCACTTAATTAATTAATGGTTAAAATTCAAGCAATCATTCTCAAAATGTAGTAATTGTACTTTTTTTAATTCAAAAAAACAAAACAAATTTTCCACTGTACAAAGTTAAAAAAACATTAAAAAAAAACAAAAAAGTTTTTATCTGACAAAATCTAAATATTTCTTTTATTATCTATTAATAAATGTAAACATGTTTTTTCCCCCCATTTTAGTGCCTGTAAATATGTCTATATTTGATTGTTTCTTTATTGATAGGTCAAGCAGGTGGCATAAATGATGACCTTATTAAAGATTGTGAAAAGCAAGCAAAGCAACTTGTGGACAAAGCCTATCTAAACACCCGTCGGAGGTAATGTTGATGTACTGGTTTATTCTTCTAAGAACAATGCAATAATAATTCAATATATTAAAAATGAAAAAGAAAAGCCTGATGGCTTAGAATTTTGCTAGACAATTAGGTTAACATGTGATCTCTCTGTAGAATTAATAATACGAAATATTAAAATGATAATGATTTTCGTTCTCGTTAGAAGTTCTAAACAAATGACTGTAATATATGTAATGATCTAGGCACTCTGCATTATTACATTGATCCTAATAAGTAATATGGATCCTCTCCTTTCTCTCAGTTTGAAGGAACGTTTGGGTGGGAAGTCAGTCAGGGTGCACGATATCATGGCATATTTCAAGTTGGCCAGGGGCAGCGGTAAAACTTCAATCCGAGCTGCTGATTATATGGGAACCATCTTCCAGCTCCTATCAGAAAAAGTGAAATTGTTTCATTCCGCACCATTTAATATCTATGGTAAGAAATGTCTCTGATTTGATCATCTTTGCAGCCTTAGAAATAATCGGTCAATAATAATTAAACAAATCTTTCAAACTGATCTGCTGGTAGGGTTGCCACCTTTTCTTCAAAAAAATACCGGTCTTGGTACTGTCTCCATAGACTTAACATTGGCCTGATGCCAATTTTTTACAGGCCTGCCGGTAAAATACCGGCCAGGTGGCAACCCTATCTGCTGGGCTACACCAGGATGCTAATGAACAATTTTAATAGTTGGATAACATGGCTGCCCTGTGTATAAGTATTTAAGAGAGAAAAAAAGAGTACTCCCTCTACAGTGTACCATAATTTTGCTAGCAGCGTACTCTCTACCTTAAGCATTGATCAATTTGTGTTATTTTAACTGGGTTTGTAACAACTCTTTTAAAGGGAAAGTTCCACGTACCTTATTTTATGTATGTTGTACAGTGCAGGACTCCATTGATAGTCATACCACGTAGGTTGTATTTTCAGAATCCTCCCTTGTTTCATGGACATTATTACCTAAACAGTGTTACTACTGTGACTATAAAGAATTGCAAGAAAATGCATAGGCTAAGAGACATATGTGTTTGAAATGTTTCTGTGACCTGTTATGGCGGCATCATCTTGTAGCTTGGTTACACATTTATCATTGAATGTAGGCTATTTGCATATTAAGTCACAGCAAAGTAATGTCATAAAAGTGAGTCACCACAGACACACTTCCTGAATTCCTTCAAGTGTTCCTTCAATTGCAAACATTGTTGTGTTTGTGTTTCTATTTAGAAAAGCGTGACAATGATATACATTTTAGATATGCCTTCTCCAATGAGCTATGCAGTCCATCTCACACTGACCTGTCTTATTTTCCAGTACTATGGTTATTGCCATGATCACAACACAAGAAAGGAAATGTCACATCGTTCCTTTAAATTACCACAGATCCAATATAATTGTAAAGTTGTTATCTTTCAGATTTGTTGACGAAAAAGCAGTTGGCGGATATTGCTAAGATGGCAGGCTGTGATGTCCAAGAACCTCGGCCAGTTTGCTCCGACAGCCCCTACCGTACCATCACTGGAGAGTGTAACAACAAGTGAGATATGTTTATCATTATAAATCTGTAGCTAGCAGAGAGGGAATATCTTATTAAAAGGAAGGACTTTATAAACATAGGCACAGTTACAAGTGCCAGGAGAGTGAAATAAGAGTGTTATCATATTTATAGCATCCATTGCACCGAGCACCTGTTTCATACATCCCATCATGTTTTGTACCTTAGATTTTTAGGTCTTATCTTGGCACAATGCTGCACTTTTTGTCTTTTTTTTTTTCTTTGCAATTGCAAAGCTTTATTAGCATTGATAAAAAAAAAAAAATAGAAATGCTGCAAAATACTATTACATTTAATTTATTCTTGTTATTAATTAAGATGTTTTTAAAATGAAAAAACATAACTTTTTTACTCAAGTTATCCTTCTAGCTGCACTTTAAAAAAAAAAAAAACAGAAAAACTTTGTGAGCTGAGTTCGTAAACACTTGTCTTTTGTCGGGATTTAGCGCAATTTCTTTATGCTCCACCCTTATAAATCTCTGCAGGTGTATTTTCTTTAACTATTGAGAACAGTTATGTTGAGTGTTTAGGGTTAAGAAAGATAATACTGTATTTGTTTTGCTGTAAGCTCTCTTAGCACTAGATAATTTTAGGCCATGGAAAGCTACCAGAGATCATGGGGAAATTTAAGATGAATCCACAATATTAGACATGATAGAAAGCTATTACGTCAGCAGTAGAGGACAATTATACTGATTGATTTCAGATTATGGCATTACTCATTTTTAGTGTGTAAGAAATATAAAAAGCAATCGTTTTCATAAAAAAAATTGCAATATTGCCTATTACCCTATTTGTATTGAAATATTACAGTAAATAGTAGAGTCCCACAGTTGTCTCCAGTGCAAACACATAAACATCAGTGGTATTGGTAGACAAAGAAACAGAAACTTTGAGCTTTCAAATTTGACTTTTTCAGGAAAAATCCCAGGCTTGGTGCGTCCAACACTGCATTTACACGTATGATACCGCCTCAGTATGAAGATGGTGTATCGCTTCCCAGAGGTTGGACTGAAAACAAGAAAATCAATGGATTCCGCCTGCCTTTGGTAACAACATCATGGCAATACATTAGTCTATTCTATGATTTACAGAACAGTATGTGTAATACGTGTGCAGTAATAATCAAAAATCTCGAGAGTACTATTCACTAAACAGTGAACTGTGGTGAACTGACCAGGGAATAGCCAATAGAACACATTAAAAGCTTGTGAGTATATCTTAGCGGGGTTCATGCACAATGTATAGCTCAACTCAGCCCAACTCCCATTTTAGTGAATAGCTCTCATTGTAGATCTATGTTGACAAATATTTTTACACTTGATTGTACATGTAAAAAACATTTACTACCTTGGCAGATAGATATTATAGGACTTTTTAATAATGGCTAAATATGAAGTTCTATTTTCTATAGTTTAAAAAAATGTTAGCATTAATAAGGTATTTTTCATTGGTTTTTAGGCACGTGCTGTGTCCAATGAGATTGTACGCTTCCCTACTGAGAAATTGATATTGGACCCTGGCAGAGCCCTCTGCTTCATGCAGTGGGGGCAGTGGATGGATCATGATCTGGATCTCACACCACCAACCCCTTCAAGTTCAACTTTTTCCCAGGGAATTAATTGTGACATCAGCTGTGCCCGTGATCCTCCATGTTTCCCCATAAAAGTAAGTAGAATAACATAGTGTGTGGTGTATGACCACATGAGATGTTTAATAGCTCATTACTATGCTAATGGTGGTTAAACCCTAGTTGGTTGAGCATCAACGGGCTAGACTTTACCTTAAATGTGTCCAGCTCAAACCACATAACCTTGGCCATTTTTACCAGCCACATATAACTTTAACGTACTCTTTTGCTTTGTGTAGAAATGATATGTGACAGTTGTAAGTCAGTTAATTAATTAAGCAATGTATCCTACAGAACCACAATGATTAATTAATTGATTTATATCAGGCCGCATATGACTATTAACTACTGCAAAGCAGCATGTAAAAATGATATGTGGCCAGTAAAAATGGTTGCGGTGGCAACCCTAGTACACAATGGTTGGATAAGAATCATGAGAACTGTAGGCAACCCCTAAGGTGCCTAGGTAATATGGACTAACATTTCAATAATATTCAGTAGTCAAATGATTGGTTAATGGTTATTAGTACCTTAGTCAACATTCAGTATGTAAGCTTTTCCCATTCTCAATGTAATCCTTTTCCCATGCTCCTGCCCCAATCAAATTTAATGAGAAATATTGATTGTGTAGTACAATGGAGGAGAATATCTATGGAAGTCCAGTAACGAGTGAGTCTGTACCTTCCCTCGGTCAAACTAGACCTCTAACCATGTGGGTCCTGCACATCTGAAGTTGTCAGAGTGTATAGCTGTCAGAAAACAGGTCTCTGTCAACTAAGAGAGCCACAAATCTGATACTTATCAGAAGACACATGAGAGGAGCTAACTCTTGCTTGCCAATGCCACCATTTTTAATATTGCACATGTCTTCATCTTCATAACATTCTTTATCTTATAGATTCCACCAAATGACCCTCGGATAACAGATCGTAGTGACTGCCTCCCATTGACACGATCTGCACCAGCCTGCCACAAAGGATTTCCAGTTCGGGAGCAAATGAATGTTCTCACATCATACATTGATGCCAGCCAAGTATACGGCAGTGAATTGCCAATTGCTGTCTTGCTGCGCAACAAAACAAACCAACTGGGTCTCATGGCTGTTAACAAGAACTTTACAGACAATGGACGCTCTCTTTTGCCATTTGACGAAGTAAATGGCGGTATGTGCATTACAACAAATGCCTCAGCTGCGATCCCCTGTTTTATCGGAGGTGAGTGTAGCATGATGTGTAGTAAAACATAAAACAGTGAGCTGTAGTAAACTGACAAGGAAATTACAAAAAACAGGTTTTAATTTGCCAGTTAGAACCATAAGCAACATTGAATTTTCTCCAACATTGTTATTAATGCCTCATTCTTGCAGTGCACCTCTTAGCTCACGCCACCCCTATTACGTGAACAGACCAGTATATGTTCCTATGATCCTGAATTATATACTGGTTGCATCATCTAACAAGGGATATCCCATTCATCTTTTACCACAAAAGCACTAGAGATGACTGTGTATCATACCATTGCTTGACTGACTTTGTGTCCTCCTATGATCTTCTTGACTCTTGTCAGCCAAAAGCTACTACTCCTTACTAATTTTCCAGGACCTTCCTTCTCACTATTTGTATCCTCCGTTACTTGGCTTTCTTGTTTCACTCCATATCTATAAAAAAAAAAATATATATGTCTGAATCTTTTTCTAGTATCCTTTCATCCTCTGTTGGTGCCCAGTAAGGGCCAGTCCTCCGCCTCCTGCTATATTACCTCCTGATATACATAGTATTCTAATGAGTGCAATCTTTTTGCAGGAGACCCTCGAGTCAGTGAGCAGCCTGGTCTTACTGCTTTCCACACACTTTTTGTGCGAGAACACAACCGTATAGCAACAAAACTTCATCAGTTAAATCCACACTGGTCGGGAGAGACTCTGTATCAAGAAACTCGGAAGATTATAGGCAGTTTCATCCAGGTACAGTCTAATCCCAGTGATCTATATATTTTTTCATGGTATCTTTGTTGGCGACCTATAAATAATCATTATGTCTTTGTTGGCAGAAAATCACTTACAAAGACTGGCTTCCCTTATTGTTGGGATCAGAGTTGTCTACTGTGCTTCCCCCGTACACATCCTATAAAGAAAATGTGGACCCCAGGGTGGCCAGTATGTTCAGTATTGCCTTCCGCATGGGTCATACATTCATACAGCCATTCATCTATCGGTTGGCTGGTGGCTATGTGCCCTACAAACCAGAACCACAGACTCCACTTCACAAGACCTTCTTTAACACCTGGCGGGTGGTGTACCAAGGTAACATTACAATATGAAAACACCTGCTTCTCTATCTATAACATGTTCATAGATAAAACATGAAAACATCTGTACTATAGAAATCCAATTGAAATTGCCAATGCCATTTTACTCAATGTATTAATGTTCATTTTAATGCACCTTTGAGTATACATTGTCTACAAATGTCCCATGTAAAATATGAGATATTGTGTCTCTAGCCATACTCAACAAACATTTATTTTGTTACACAGGTGGCATTAGTCCACTGCTTCGTGGTCTACTGGCAAATCATGCCAAACTGAACCAACAGAATCAACTCATGGTTGATGAGCTGAGGGAGCACCTCTTCGAGATGATCAGTCGCATTGGCCTTGACCTATCATCTTTCAACACGCAACGAGGTCGTGATCATGGTTTGCCAGGTAATGTGAGATAAATATATTTACAGTCCAGGGTAGGCATCTCAAGCGCAGAATATTGTAAATTGTGCAAGAGATTTTTTATTTTACACAATTAAATTGTAGAACTTTTGGGAATCCCATAAGGATCCACAGGTATTTTGTGTTTTCAAATGGGTCTGAGTAAAAAGTTATAAAAGTATTATTGGGTAAATGTGAGTGAAAATTAAGGCCAGAGCACAGTTCTAAACTTTTCAGGAGTTTGAATGAAGGCCAAAGCACAATTCTAGGCTTTTCAGGAGTATAAATTACAAGCTAAAGCAAAGTTCTAAGGTTTTCAGGAGTAAATGCAAAATATTTTATTTTACATAAAGGGCCACTTCATGATGAGTAACATAATTTTTCTTTTTATCACTTGGGATAGTTGGTTTATTAAACTCTTACTACACACTAAACACTGTGAGGAGAGAATCTAGACACAAACAACTGTGTGTATCAATATTCACAGCTGTAGCATATCACAGGGTGCAAATATTGCAACATTGACAAGGTCACTGGAGGGTTACAAAACACTAAAACAAAGCAATCATTTATAAAATTGCAGGTGATTGATATAGGTGCTGAAATAAAAAGGGGCTAACGGCACGAGAAAAAAATCCAAAATATTTTTTTTTCTTCTTCTTAACGTAGCCATTTATTTAGAAAAAATATTATTATATTATAATGTTTACTGACTTCTTTGCAATCCCTCAGGGTACAATGACTGGAGAAGATTTTGTGGTTTGTCTGCACCCCGGAATCTGGATGAGTTGGCCACTGTTTATAATAACAGGCCCTTGGCTCAGAAATTCTTGAAACTCTATGGGACACCTGAAAACATTGACCTCTGGGTTGGAGCAGTGTCTGAACCAATTGTTTCTGGTGGCAGAATTGGCAAACTGCTCACCTGTCTGATTGGGAACCAGTTCCGTAGGGCTCGAGATGGAGACAGGTATGAAACTCTCCTAAAATTCAATACCCTAAGAACTAAATAATATGTTTGGGATGTTGCTAAACTACCATTTCTACATGGAAATACAATTTCCTGAATTAACTTTTCAACATAGTCTGATGTTATAACCTGGAATTAAAATGCATTTCACTGGGATTGTTACCATTGATTTACATGGCATATTTAACATTTTGAAGATGCAAAATATTTCATTGTATCAGAAAGGCTAACTAGTCATGAAATGGGAGTGTGCATTATCCATTGTCTTTGCATATTTGAGCATCTCATAAAATAAGCATACTCCACCCATTCGCCGACATTTACAGAGTACCGCTGTATGCTCGGAATTGTTTACCTTCCACACTGAAAATAATGGGGCCGTATATGCTATGTGGAGGCATGGCTATGGGAGGCCTCAGATGGGCTCCCGAAAGGTGCTGGACACACCCATTTCATTACAATTCAACACGAGAGGAAACTATTGGGAAAAAAATTAATATAAGCATTTATTTAATTATACAAATAATGTGTTGTGTGTATTCATTACTAAGTCTTTAAGATGATGGAGTGATAATATATACGACCCTATTATTACCACATAATGTAAATCCCAATAAACTTATTCACATAGGATTTTTTACTGTAGAGATGTAGAACTATTATGTAAAGTGGTATTTGTAGGAAACTAAATATTGGTGTACACTGCATGGGGCTGTGTTATATATATTGCAACATTAAAATCACATATAAAGAAATAAAATTCTCTTTCTGAGCATTTTTCCATGTTACCAACAAATATGATTATGTTATTCCTCTACACAGGTTTTATTATGAAAAGCCCTCTGTTTTCACTGCTGCTCAGAGGACTGCCATAGAAAAAGTGACTCTGGCTCATATCATCTGTCAAAACACCGATATTAAAGAAGTTCCACGAAATGTGTTTATGGGAAATGATTATCCCAGAGACTTCGTCAAATGCTCCCAAATCCCAGCAGTAGACTTCAGTGCTTGGAAAAATGATCCAAAAGCAAATGGTAAGAAAAAAAGATACATTCTCTCCCCCACTGTGCAGGTCCGCCATATTCCTCCTAAAAGCATCATGGGATAAAATTGTGAGCAATCTGTACACAGTGATGTCAAGTTAGATGTTAATAGGGGCTATTCGTTAAAGGTGAGGTGAAGGTAAGATGCTAAATTAGCTATACATTGTGCAGGGAGAAACCTAGTGAGTTTCCCCCACTAAGAAAACTCATTAGGTTTGTCCCTGTACAATGTACAGCTAAATTTGATTTTTCTTCCATCCCTTGATATGAATTGTTGTATGTAATTGGAATGCTTAGGAAATGTTCCTAGCTGAGGTTTAATTAATACATGGCTAACTGGGAGTGTGTTGAGTGATATATTCATGTCCCAACTTGATACAGTCTTTAATATTGCAGATTGAATAGTATTAAAATTGTGACCATTTGGTGTGATGTTTATAATCAATGTATAGCTGTTCTTTTTTTTTATATTGATTTTGATTTTGGGCTAGATGGGTTAATTTGTTCCTATCTTCTGTTTGTGTACAACAAAAATTGTAGGCAATGGGATAGGCCTACAACTGTTCCTGAACAAAAATTGTAGCCAATGGGATAGGCCTCCAAGTTCCAACTGTTCCTGAACAAAAATTGTAGCCAATGGGATAGGCCTCCAACTGTTCCTGAACAAAAATAGTAGCCAATGGGATAGGCATCCAACTGTTCCTGAACTACATAATTGCACATGATCACTACATCACTGCACAAGGTCCAGCCACTTGCTGGGCCTTGAGTTGATTGGATTGTGGTAGTTTTAATTCTAAAGGAGCTAAAGATACACACTTTGGCTACTACTACTTTGCCATATTCCATTTCTCTGATTTTTATGGTAGATTCATTTTATGTTTGTTAAGTGTGGAAATGATCATTTGCTTTTGTACCTTTTAATTACAGATGATCACCATTCATCTGAATACAAGTATTAACGATGGAGCGCTCCAGAAGAATTTCTAAGTTTACATTTCTTTCCAGTGGTATCAACCAGGAGTACATCAACATTTTCAAGTGGAGTCATTTTTTAATAAAGTTAGTAACTAACCGAATAACCTGGGAATAACCTGGGTCATTTGTGTCTCTAAAGTGGCATTTAGAATTATGTGTGTATCTGGGGAGACAATTGCTTCAGATAAACATTGTTATACATAGTGAGAATGTGCTGCATAATGAGAGGTAAATCTGATAATTAAGCAGATTTTTTTAAGCATTTAAAATGCAGGTTGATATCATTTCAAAATGAAGCCATCACCTCCACATGTTGATGGTGCTTTTAAAAGATTTATAGATATCAGAAACCCCATTCTCTGGGTTATGTCAGTAAAGATGTCCCTGTGAGGTAATTGACCAAGCAGGCAGATATTTGTGTATCAGTGTTTTAATGACTAATTAAAATGTAGTAAACTGATTTCAGTTGTAGCTGTAATACAGCAATCATTGTGATTTTTGGATTGTAACATATACCATCATAATGTGTATTTGACGCATGCCAATCATTTTATAGGCTGAGAGAAAATTTAGGTTAATTAAAAAAGATGCTTAACAGTTATATTAAAATGATCCTGTAAGTTGGAGAACATTGATGTAATAATTGAAGTACCTGTAAAGTGTTGCCAACTCTTAATTGTATTAAAAGATAACTAAAGTTGTGTTTTTTAACATTTGCTTCCTTAGTGTTAGTCTCGGCTCCCACTATGTCATCTCATGTTATGGGGGTTATGCATGAAAAGTCTAAAATCTCTGTTTCTTAGATTGTATTAAATAATAAAATTAAATAAAAAAAATTGAGCAAATACATGAACACTTGGATGATATAGAGACTAATGAAAAACTGTCCACCAGTGCATTTAGTTCAATTCTCGACTTATTGAAAGTTAATATTATACAGGGGTGCAGATGTTGATAGTGCCAGTATTGGCCACTATTTCCATGTGTGCCATTTCTATATATAAACCGTTTGTCTTGTGGTCTCTATATATGGTGTGCCTATCCTTGGACATTGTCTTACCTCCTGGTCATGCAGTTTAGCACTTATCACATCCTGAAACACGACAGAAAATAGCACTCTAGAATGTTTACTTGTGAGTTAATTTATTGCTGGCACAAGTTTTTACTCTAACTAGACCAGGAGTCCCCTTATATTTCCTATTCTGTGGAAGACTATTTTGACTAAAAGCATATCATTACTGGTATTCTCTAGCTTAGAAAGTAATTTGTACCATATCATTAATGTATTGAAAAATGTTGTCTAGTTTAATTTTAATTTGCTGAATTATGACGGATGTGGGTCACATGACTAAAATGACTATTCATAATGTAAAGCGCACTTTAATAAAAATGTTATTGACTTCAAATATTTTGAGTCTTATGTGATGATTACAATATACATAGCAAAAAACATGGATCTTGACCATTACTGCCTAGCATGGCATAACTTGGCTGCGTATCACTCAGGGTCCCGGCTGTACTAAATCAGCGATGTTGTCAGACTGGATTATACATTTATTAGGCAGGTTGATGAGGTAGGCATGAGCTGCAAGTAGAGTATGTAGTGCATAACTTTCTTTTTAACTCATCAAGCAAGACATGGTGTCAACAGCATATGAATCAGCTTTACTGGTTACTTGGTCCATTGGTTAATGAATTAAGGCTAGAAGGCCTGACCTCAT
The DNA here is from genome assembly GCA_036172795.1 of Pelodytes ibericus. Taxonomy (NCBI): domain Eukaryota; kingdom Metazoa; phylum Chordata; class Amphibia; order Anura; family Pelodytidae; genus Pelodytes; species Pelodytes ibericus. Next base: position 52,123,477 of record CM069857.1, on the reverse strand, counting down.
GTTTGCAGGTTCAGTTCTTGGAAGGTTAATTCATCCCTCTAAGTTTGATAAAATGACTGCCATTGAGTAGTGTAATAATAACATCTCTTATTATAAATATAATTTTTGGTGAGTTGAATTCCCCTATTCCAGTGCAAACTGTACACAAAACAGGCACAATATTAGTTTGGCCCTTACCACATGAAAAAATAAATTTTCACAAGGAAATCAGGTATGTAAGCAATTATAATGTATTTTAAAGTTAGAGATTGGTTTTGGATAATAATAATAAGCAGGTCTCTTTATCCACTAACCCAGAAAGGCAGGCAAGGGGGCCCCACAGCTGCCTTCTACCCAAGTTCAATGTGCTGGGGCTGCTCCACTTTTTATTTCTTAATGTCCTTGTGCCGAGGTGTCTAACTGCAGCCCTCCAGCTGTTTCAGACCTACAAACCCATAATTTCCCGCCAGCTTTCTAAAATGACAGGTAATTATGGTAGTTGTAGTACAGAAACAGCAAGAGGGGCCCAGGTCGATAGCAAGGCCCTAGTGTAGCACGTTCATTCAAATTGTTTTGTCTGTCTATCAATCTCTGTACCTTATCTGTCAGTATCACAGTGTCTGGGTCTGTCTCTGATGATAACGAGTGGGCTACTGAAATTGCAAAATGAGCCACTAGATTGTTTTTGTCTTCGGGGCCAAAAGTTGCCAGCCCTTTCCCGCTATAACTCACTTTCTTTCCTAAACTTTGAGACAACAGGGACATTGGCCTGCACAGCCAGATTAACACACACCATTGACAGGATTCTTCTCACCAAGTTTCCATTTACATGAAGTCTTAGTTTATTTTGCTCTGTTAGAACATTGTACCTGTTTACCAAAGGTTCCAATACTGACATCAATCTCAGGTCATTGGAGGGCCCCAGAACACACACAATAATTCCCAGGACAGACTGAAATGCAAGCAGGTTTTTGTGATTCTGTAAGAAAAGCCTATTCATTTTAGACCTGGTGATATTTGATTATATCTTAGATTCTAAGGGAATCTGTCTGAAATCCCATCAGTTTCTGCTGAACTATAAATTCTCCCAACAGTCTTTAAATCTACCATCGTACTGATCAAGGAGCCTGTGATCAAAGTGATCGGGAGCCAGGGACTTGGAGGCAGAGACTTGACAAAGGTCTCTCCCTGCCAAAACTGAGCTAGACCTCATGCCATCATGATTCTGGAAGTTAGGGCATGGCATGATTTAGTTAAACATAACCGGAGCTCACTTTGAGGTTATAAGTGTACCAAAGAGAATTATCTTACAAATACATCTGCTTAGAAGATTCAGGTGTGCAGCACTAACTGAGCTCTTTTGTAGCCCTGTAATTCCAGAAATGTCCTGTACAGGCCTCAACATTACACTATGAGGCATCATGTCACAATAGTGATATCATAGTTCCATACCTATGTAAAATAAGACACATGGTTATAGTGGAAAAACCGCAGCCATGGGCACAAAATTTACTTTGTAATATTTAATAGAAACAGTCTATTGTAGTTTTAGGGTGACCAGCTACGAAAAAAAACATCCAATATATAAAACAATTTTTTATTTTAATGAGCAGTGTTATCTCACATAGTTTAGGTGTGTCTTAAAACATTTATTTTTTCTAAATATGGGCAACAATCAAACCATCGCTCGAGAAGATGTACAGAGATGTAGAAACCTCACTGGCTTCACTAAACCGACAAATATATAAAAGTGTTCACTGACATTGTGTCTCACTGGAATGACACTCTTGTACTTATAGCGTTACACAACTCCCAGTGTTCAACCATGCAGCTTTGGCACAGATTTTATTTTAATGGCAGCATTATAGGGAGCTAACACAGCCAACCAACATAAAGGCCTGGGACACATCAAAAAGCTATTGAGAGCTTAAAGGAACATTCCAGCTCACTTGGTAGAGTATGCTGCATGATCAGATATGTACAGGTTTTACATAACTGAGCATACATAAATATAAACATGCTCCACCCCACTGCTAAAATTTGACATGATGGGAATATACTTCATGCTCACTTCCTAATAGACATTATATAAGGAAGCTCTGGGCATGCATGTCGGTTAAGTAGCAAACATAAGTAATGTGAACTGAGCGTGTGTGATGCAGGACAGGCATGCATATTACATTCCCATGATTCCCACACATCTCTACTGTAGCTCTGTGGTTGGCTTTCTAAAATATTCCATGGACTCAGAAAAAAGGGGCTTAAATAAATATAATATTTAAATGGCCGTTTTTAAGCAGGAATGGTGCTTTAACCAAATTGTGTGGATTTGTTGCAATCTACTAATGCATCACGGTAAGTACACCCAAGGACTGTAAAACAAGACATGAAGATACAGAGTTATACACTTCTACACAGATATAGATAGATTTATAGATTGACATCATACATAGGCATTTAAGTCTATCTACACCAATAGACAGGAACGGAGAGTACTGGGTATTAGTACCTCTTTTGTAGAGTACTAGTCATAGTAGTCAGTACAGGATAGTAACATGACATTCTTACTCTAGTATGAGGGGGTAATGGAACATTTATTTCCCAACTGACAATAGACACAAGCATTTTAGCTATATAGTGAATACTTATTTTGGGAAACATAGAATATTTGAGTTTGAAATGTGACTGTTACTGTACATCCATCACCAATATCAATAAAACTATTGAGAGGTAATAAAGATCTACACCATAGAAAGGTTGGATGACCTGGTACACATGGACTAGATGCCAGTGCCCTAGGAGGTTCTGTAAGTGTTTTTGTTTGGTTGTGGCTGGGAAATGGCTTTGGAAATGTGCTCCCAGTCTATAGAATTCTCTGAAATACTTGTCCTAGTTCCTGATTTCAATCCAATCATTTGGTTAGAAGGAACTAAAACGAGTATGAGAACAGACCTGATTTCTGGAAGCTACTCACTACTTCATTCACAACATTTGTCCCACATAGACTGGCTGTATCTGGAAAACATTAAGGCCAAACTTTAGGAATCTGTGTAGCCATGATATTGGCAGCTACCAGATTAAAAGCTGAGTTTAAGATTAGTTAACAGTTCCATTCAGTATCCATACCCCATGAAGCATATATGCTTCAGAAAAGAGGAATTAAAAAAATACATTTAAAACAAGATTGCGTAATGCCAACAATTAACCAAGAAAACTATAGATAAATTAGTTCTGTTTTGCTGTTATTTTTTATTTAAATCACTAGTCAAGTTAGCGAAGAACCAAAACTTTAGAATACTTCCTTCTTTTAGCAACTGTTGTCAGGCATGGTCTGAGCAGATAGTTTGCTCAACCAATAGTAAAGCATCAGTCTGAAATAAAAGAACTGAGCGGCAAAAAGGAGGGAACGACCAGTCCTTAGAGGGGCTCTGTCAACCTAAACCTAGCAGAGAATACAAAACAATGAAAAATGATCTATACATTGTGTTAACAGAAGTGCAAGTAAATGTGTAAACAAAGAGAAAAATATGCTTTTACTGTGTCTGGGGTGTCTCCTGTTTATACCATCACCTGTGGCTTGATATGCAAACTACATATTTCCCATTGAAAAACAATTAATGTGCAAATCAAGTCACAGATGATGTTATAAACAAGAGACATATATTTCTGTTATTTTATGCATTCTGCTAACACAACGTATAGATCATTGTTCATAATATTTTATTCTCTACAGCACTAGAACAGACACCAGAAAGTAAACTGTCTCCTCTACTGAACTAGTGACCATGGCCTAAAGATCCATAAAAAGTGATTATATCAGCAAAACAGGGCCAATTTATTAAGAGCTTTTAAAATGTCTGCCTTTCTCCTTATTTAAACCCATAAATCCTACCCCACATTCCCTCCCCACTGTTAAAAGTTGCAGACAAGATGAATATGAGATCAAGTGGTTTTCCAGACTCTGTTGAGAACCTTCACAACTTCTTCATAGATGACAAATACAATGGCAACGTCTAAACACACTCTGCCCAGCCGCGGGACTGTACCCTTGTAGAACCTTGAAAAGAGAAAATAGGGTGAACTTAATTGTAGGCTCTGCACAGTATACATTATGAAAGAAAACCTGTGCATAACATTCAATTCATTATTACCCATCGTCATTGAAAGCCACTTTCAATTATCACAAACTGTCTAACTTCTTTAAAAAATATTTATCACTGGCTTGGATCTGAACTAAATATCTCTGTATCTGTGCAGTCGCTAGATTTCCCCCCACTTTTCCAATAATGCCACTTCCTCTGAGCCAGTAATATGTGTGTCCCACCACTGGGGTCTCTGTAGTAGAGCAGGTGATAATAAGGAAAACTTATGTCTGATCCAAAAAGAGACATTGGGGTCTGTTCATTAAACAGTGAACTATCATGTACGGACAAGGGAAAAGCAAAACGCAGGCATTTAACACTGAGATAACAGGCGATTTAGATCCATTTTCCACCTCAGCTATTCATATCTGATTGATGAAAATCCCTGGTCAGTTCAGCACAGTAGCAAAAAGGCCCATTGTGATTTGTGTTCTACTAGGATTACAGTACAAACACAAGTAATAGCTTTACATGAAATAACTAAACAAAACATAATGCATGCAACAATAAGGTTTTTTTTTAATATAAAAAAGCAAAGCTTTAATTAGTTCCTTATGTGTTTTTTTCTGGGTTATCCCCTTCTGCGTCCCCCCCCCCATTGTTATATAGGATAAGCTGACTTCCACTTTCCTAATGCCAAACAAGTACATCAATTATTATTTTGTGCAACTGATTTCTAGGCAACAATTTCTATCATTATTATAGATTTCCCTTTACTTATTAATTAACGTATTTTGCAATGTCTGGTTTTTTTTCTGCCCACTTTCTGCCCATTTATTGATTTACTCTTATGTTCTCTCCAGTTGACATCTTTACTTGTGTCTCTACACTTAGAACATTTAGTGCTGTACTTCATGTTCATGCATATATATATTTTCTTCCCAATGTTATGATGTGCGGTTATGTTGCAATTAATGTATGATTCTGGGTATATAAAATCCCAAACTTGCTGTCAGTGTGTGAGCCACAAATATAAACCGACACCAAAGTGCTTACCACAAACTGTAAAAAAAAACACACTTAAAATAGAAAGATCACTTACGCTAAGGGCCCCTCATTGCGCAATATTTGGCTTGCACAGTCCAAAGTGCTTTTATATTTATGAGCTTCTAATCCCTGTGCATAATGAAAAGAGAGAGAGAGAAAAAACAAATTAGATTTAACGATATAAAAGCTGTAAAAAATGCACAAAAGTGAAATGAAGGACAACGTGCTGCACTAACAATAACAAGATGAAATTTAAAATACCACCACTGATTATTATTTGTCGATAAAATAGCATTATATTCCACAGTGCAGAATAATGGGAATAATACATTATGGCTCAGTGCACACAAAATTAATATAGGCTACAAAATGTTCTTTAAAAACTATTAATTAATACAAACTTTTGTGGGGTGTAGTCAGACTGCGGACTGAAGCTCCATCTCTTGGATAAAAACAAGACCTTGTTTGATCTGATTCAGGTGAAACACCCCAATAACATTTTAGAAAGGTCCTAAAGCTATGAGGAGGAGGTTAAAGAAACGTAAACACCAATTGGGGTCCCAAGCCTTTGCCCTGCTGCTTGCAGGCACTCAGCAGTCATATTCCACCTGGTTATAAAACGGACTTCTCTGGTGAGTCAGACTCCAAAATACCTCCTCTGTGGGCTACCAGCAACCCACAAAAACTCATTCAAGCAGAGACCCCCAGGGACGAAGCAGGACTTCCAAAACCCTGTGTCCCAATCTATATATCGAGGAGTGGCTGAAAGCCAAGTGAATTTCCAGATGCTGCAAAATAGCCCAGCTAAAACCCGACAGGGCAGACACAAATGCTAAAATGGTCGCTATCGAACATGTAATGGTCACTTGGAAAAATGCCTCAATCTTATTCTCTTTACAATAGAAAACTTGGAGAATAGAGCTCTGTGTGCTAATATGTGGCTTTGGGGCATTAATGAAAAGGTAACACTACTGGACTTACTACAATTTGTTCGGCGTCTTCACTTGAATTTGAACCTGTGCAGACAGAACAGACCTCCACCCCTAGGAGACGCCTTCAGGTTAACCAAGGCACCCACGGCCCTTCGGGTTACCCCAGGGGACATTATTATACAGCTGGGCAGTATTGCTGACAAAGCAGCTACATTGGCGAAATTTGTAGGCCCAACCCCTTACCAGAGACTTCTTCATTACTAGCATTTTGGGACCTAGTTTACTTGACTGTCTTATGGAGACTTGCTTTGAGCCAGCTGACTGCACACCTCAAGACACATCAGTTTCAATTTAGTTGGGGCCTGGCACACACCCTTCTTGCCATTGTGAGTGGGGTACAACTGGAAATAAGGAGGCATTCCTGCAGGCCTGTCTTCGCCATACATCCAGACACCTGAATCAAGGCCACTGAACACCCAAGTGCACTGTATATCCTTTATACTTTTAATATAATTGATCAAATACTTTGTTGAGGATCATTTTCACAAATAAGCTGGATTTTAAATCTCCTCAAGCCAATATGATTTTTTTTTTAGAGAACAACTCATTCCACAGAATATGGGAGGGAAACCATTAAACTTTTCAGACCAAAAGACTGAGAAGTCCAGATAGAGAGGAAATAGAGCTAGGGCCAAGTTACAACAGAGGGGGGGGGGGGGGGGGGGGCAGAGAGTAAAACCCTCTGGGATATTCAGTCTAAGTAAACATGTCCTTACTGTAGATTAAATTAATTTTTTAAATAAAGGGTTAAAATGTGCTCCAATTAATAAATTAAATACATTTACATTTTTTTTATCGATATTCAGAAATTTGTCAGAAATCTGTGTTTGAAAAAATTATTTGTTGAAAATTCACTAAAAAATACCGGTATTAACCAATTTCGACATAAATCTTTTAAGCACACTAATCTGAAAAATTGATCCAAATGAAATCTGAGGAAATCAGTACATTTGAAATGATTGTGATGTATAATATAGATAAGTTAAAACAACCTAATAAATACAGTAATAATCTCTCTAAAAGAGAATTAGAGGCTATCAAAACTCTTGTCGATGATGGTGTGTTCATTGCTATCCAATCTATCAGAATATATTGATATATAACTCCAACCATATATGAAAACTACTAAATAATACTGGAATTTTAATTGGCATAATCCTGGTATATTGAGAGGCATAATTCTGGCATTATCCTGGCTGGCATATTGGCATTATCCTGGCATATTAATTGCCATAATCCTGGCATATTGGAATTATCCTGGCATATTAAATGGCATAATCCTGGCATATTGAGAGGCATAATCCTGGCATATTAATTGGCATAATCATGGCATATTGAGGCACAAAATCCTGGCATATTGAGGGGCAAAATCATGGCATATTAAATGGAAAAATCCTGGCATATTGAGGGGAAATATACTGGCATATTAATTGGCAAAAGAATGGCATATTGAGGGGCAAAATACTGGTATATTAAATGGCATATTGAGGGGGAAAATACTGGCATATTAAATGGCATATTGAGGGGAAAAATACTGGCATATTAAATGGGAAAAGATTGCCATATTGAGGGGCAAAATCCTGGCATATAAAATGGCAAAATACTGTCTGTGTAAATGTATCCTGTGTCTAAGTGTGTAAAGGTGGCTGTGTGTGTATTTATGTGTGTGTGTAAGGGTGGCTGTGTGTGTGAGTTTGACAGTGTATGTAAGGGTGGCTGTGTGTGTATTTATGTGTGTGTGTGAGTGTAACAGTGTGTGTAAGGGTGGCTGTGTGTGTGACTGTGTATAAGGGTGTCTATAAATGTATGTGTGTGTGACTGTGTATTTATGTGTGACTGTGTATTTATGTGTGACATCATGGGAACGGTAGTAAAAACTCATTCTGCTAGCCAGCAAAAAGTCTCCCACGTTACATTTTTCCTATGAAATGTAGTGATGTAAGTGATCATCTAAAAATGTAACAATTACTGAGATTAAAGTGCTGAATATCGATATGTTTCCCTCCTAATTGTCATTGTTGCTAATTATTGTGAGAAATCATTTACGTGATTAGTGTCTTCACATAGATGAGTATAATTAATAATGTATAACTAAAGGCAAGCTGAGCAAATTTGTTATTTCAGAAGAGCGTATCAAACTGGTAGCCCTTGTATGACTCAGTACCCATAAAGTAGCTCTCAGTTTCAAAAAGGTTGGTGACCCCTGATGTAGGGCATACCTCTCGACCCCTCCAGGTAAGAATAGGGGAGCATATTAGAAACATTAAAAAAGGTTATGATAAACATACGGTATCACAACATTTTGCTGTTTACCATAATAAAGATCCTTCCCAGCTTAAATTTATTTTTATTGATAAAATTGTCAACCATTGGAGGGGGAGGGGGGTTATAGAATTAAAGCTTTGAGTACAGCAGAAATGAGGTGACTTTTTATTTTAGATCCCCGGGTCCCTAGAGGTGTTAATTCAGATTTTGAACTGTGTCACTTTCTATAGATTTTCTCTGGTTAAACATTGTCTAAATATGTTTCTCTTTTTTAGATATCCTATGAAGTATTGTGATTTGTGCAATGACCAATCTATGTTTTTATGGGATGCTCCCTTATGATTAAATGAATGTAGCCTGGATAGTATATATTTATTTATTTTTCTTTTAAAGAATGTGAATATTTTTTGATGTTCGTTCCGATATAAGCTATAGGTATAGTTATATTTTTTACATTTATGTATAATGTATTGTGGAGAGTGGGAGAACTCGATGCAGATATTGTGTTGCTAATTGGATCATTTCGGGGATTAACAAATGAGTGGAGATGAAATGTCTATTGATTTATCATCCTTTGGGACACCTTGAGTACCCACAAGCCTGCTTTTTGCTTTTTTATTTATGCAGCAGCTTTCTCTTCATCTCGCCTGTCACAGAGCCCTTATACTGAGAAGATTTATTTCCACCAACATTGATCTGCCTCATTTATCTAGCTTATCTTTTTGTGTTTATTGTGTGTATATTCATCCTTAGCTGTGGATGTACAGTTTATATGCTATAAGTTATTGTTTCCATTCTGAGCTTAGGTCCATAATATCCTGCAGCATAAGGTACTTTTTTTTTGGGTGTATTGTTTCATTGTCATGGGGGGTATGTGGTTCATCCAATTAAACTTCAAATTTGTTATTTTGCAAATTATGTGCATTTCTCGTTTTTTATGTTTCATGAGTGCCATTCTAATAGACCTTCTTGAGGGCTAACTTTCTTGTAGTTGCCCTTTAGTAATGTATTATATGGAAACACTGAAGAGTCTAGATAATGTGCTGTTTGAAAGCTAATTCAGCTATTATCATTTATTTATAAAGCTGTATCAAAGTACAGTGCTGTACAATGGGCTAAACAAAAGTATGAATAGCAAGAGACATAACAAATGAGGCATAGCTATACAGACGGCGAGGAGGCTGCCTAAAAATAGTCTAAAGGTTCCCCTTAACAGTATGTTTGGCTGTCAGTTATAAAGTTTATTAACCATATCCCATATTTGACTTGATCTCTATGCAATAGAAGTAAACATTTTAAATGATCATGACACTGTAATACAAATAAAAACAAAGATTCAGCTATAGTAAACAATTAAATGTCATAGCTATTGCTTACCCAGGAGTAACGGTATATTTTAGTAATCACTGATAACATGATGTGTATGAGATTATTCCTTCGCAGCTTTAGAGCTCTACCTGTAGCTGCTAAAATTACCAAGGTATCAAATAATGTCTTATACATGCAGTGCTTTAAATGAAAGTAGTTACTAAGCAACCTGGCGAAGAAGATAGATACATAGACAGATCTCCTATGAGTTCATAAATCCCAAAAGCTTTCGTTACCTGCATTCTGGTTTTGATGACATCTAAGGGAGTATTTCCAAAAACACTAGCAGCGCCGGCTGTGGCACCAAAGGCCCCTGTGATAAACGGATTCATTTCTCTCTGTGGATCATCACCTGAGCAGAAAGAGACACGACTGGACGTCAATTTTGCGTGACGTTAAAGGAGAATATGCTCTACTTAAATAAATATTAAAAACCAGGAAAGAAGTTTCTATCCTTGAGAAACATAACTAACCCAACAAATATGCCTCCCTAAGAACCCCGGAGGTGTGTTTTCATCTTCTCTTTATGCTGCCTTTAATACTGTCCTACCGAGGCATAGTGCAAAATCTAGGGTGTGTTCCTCCCATAATTCCCTCCATTCCCACTCACCTAAATACCAGTTACGTAGAGAGGTCATTACGAAGAAACGAATAGCCTGGTTGGAGCCCTGCTTTAAAATAGTAGCAGTCAATCCTTGGTACGTTCCACGCAGACCTACAGGGAGGAAAACAAAGTTTAATATAGCAGCCAATTACAAATAAACTATTCACACATTAATGAAATCACAAAAAATAAGTTATATTCACTAAAAAAAGAGTTGCGAAACTCAGGCACCACTGAGTGCAGGTAGAGCAGGAAAAACATAAATATATAGGGTATAAAGGTCACCATTGTATGGCCTGGCCTTGGTCAACTGCCCTGAATTACAGAGAAGCATGCCCGCTCCCCTTTGTTCTCTGCACAAGTACAGTTCTTGCACCATTTGATAACTTATTCTATTGTAGATACATACATTACTTGAATTAAAACTCTAAAACTGGTTACCTGGGGTGTAACATAAATAAAGCCCACTAACCCTTCCATTCACTCACAATTTGTGCACCTTATACAAGCAGATGATCAGCCTGCTTGACTTTTGATGCAGAAACAAACCTTAGACTGTACAGGTGGTACATTACCGTCTGTATCAAACTGATTTTGGTACCTGCAGTGACTTATGTTTTTGACCGCAGTTTATGTTTTAGTGAATAGACCCCACCGGAAAATTGTTAATGTTGTATGTCAAAGGCACAGTTAATGTAAGCAGAAATGTACAAGCAATCTACGATCTCTGAGCATGGCATCTTATAGGCCTCATGAAATGAATAATGTCCAGACCCCTCAACCTAAGCTTTGGCATCGTATGCGGTCTGACATTAAAAAGTTAGATGTTACTGAGGAATATCACAGTGAATGCCAAAGTTCTATTCCAAATCAAAGGCAGAAAGGGTAGTTCATAAGTTGAAGTCAAGTCAAAAAGCAAATTGTCATTGGGTTTAGCAAACAGGTAAACATTACTTTTATACCGCTATGTTTCACATTATTTTCCAGGATTAAAAATTCATATTGTTTTATTTGCATATGAATCTCAACACAGTCATCCTCACGTATAGTGATCCTCACCCTGTTCTCGAATGATCTCCCGCACCCCATGATAGAACCCTCGATATTTGGGTGCAGATGAGCCCTGGTCATGGATGAACTTCACCTACCAGTGACATAAGAAAACATAACTAAATCCTATGAATTGGTGGCTGTCACATTAGACTGTTGCAATAGTTTCTATTTCAGCTGTTGATATGTAGTAGAGACATATTTAAACACAAATAAATACAAGTAAATCATCAGTAAAAGATCTGTTTCTGCAAACAAGACAGACTTTACCCCGGTGGTACAAAATAACGTCTTACACGTTTGGTAAAAGGTGGCGGTTGTTATTTTACATTTATATAATCAAATTTCTTTTCATATATCACGTAAAGGCTTTTATCAGATACCTCACAGTGTTTTGGAAGACCTGTGTGGGGTCACTTAAAAGACAAGTATATGTTTCCACCTCACCAAGCAGTTTCCACCTTACCTGAAGTGAACAGTTTGAGACTCGGAGAAAGTGAATCATGTTCAATTATATGGGTGAGTGTTTTGATTAGAGGTTATATGTTATATATACATATACAATACTCCATATGTAAGTGATTGTTTTTAATTGTGTAAATATTCATTGGATAATTGTTTGTATGTTTTCACTTTTGAGTATTCTTAAGGGGTTTTTTGCCCTGCATTTAATTAGTCTATAAGTAAGTGTTGAGTATAGGTGCGAGACGCGTATAACGTTCATTCACCTGGTGTAGGGATCTGACTAGCGGAGTAGGGGAAGGAACCCAGGATGCAGGCGTGGGTAAACAGGAGGCTAGTCTGAGATACAGGCAAAGGTCAAAGGGCAGGCAGTAGACAAGGGTAATCCAGTAAACAATTTGAGGTCAAAGGGCAGGCAAAATGGTTAAATCCAGTAAACGGGCAGTTTCAATAGAAAGATAACTAATATTAAGAACAGAGCTCAGGGTCTCACTGCGCACAGAGGGACAGTCAACAATATCTGAGCACCAGGTGGAGGGAGCCTGGAGGTTTTATAGCTCTGCTGGGCAGGGCTTATTCACTAGAGCTGCAGATTCCACCCTTATGAGAACACGAGGGGTCAGGCTGCCTAACACCCGGTAAAGTCTGACATTTTTTATTGACAATTTACCTGGTACTGTGGAATATTTGGCCTACCTTGGATTATATATGGTATTACAGCTGGGGAGCTGATGGCTGGAGATTTCCACAACTAAGCACCTGGCTATACATTCAGGGAATACCATAGCTATACCTTATTTTTCATTGCCTTTAAACATGGCCCAGGACAGAGGTGCGGAGACAGATAACCACTCGTGGGAAGCTGTTTTGACCATAAGTGGACTATTTTGCATGAGGTTGGTTACTGGTGTTCAGCTTGCGGATGTAAAAATACAGTTTGCACTACAGTATTTCTGCTGTTACATTTTAGTTACACAAACCTTAATAGTTTCCATTGGACAGACAATCAGGACAGCTTCTGCCACACCTGCCCCCAAGCCACATAGAAGGCTAGCTTTGCTATCCAGCTTGCCAGTACTGCTCCGTGCAAAATTACTGAGGAATTCAAACATGCCAAACCTAAAGAAGAAATAGTAAAATGTTTAGCTTTCTGGGTAGTATCATTGCATTGCAGCACTGTCAGAGGTATTGAACAGTAATCTCGAGACTGGTACATAAGAATAAAGCAGCAGCCAAGGATAACAAGATGTGACAGTTTTTGGGCATCCTTCTGTCTCTTGAAATCTTATTGTGTGTCTCAGAGGACAAAAGAAAGTCTTCCACATTCCTCTGTTATCTGAAACCAAATCTGTTACCGATAAGAGTGATGGAGATGTGTAGATCAGGCCGTAGCAGATAAGGGGATTATTGTTAGAGGAAGGTTTATTACTCTAGCCACATTTCATTGTATGTATGCAGACATTTGAAGAATCTAATAAGGGTTATTATAAACACACCTAGTTGGTTTCAATCACTCACTAACATATATATTTATATATCACACCTTCACTCATAAATATGTAAAGTATAGCTAATCCTACATATTAATTATAATATTGTTTGTATTGTTTTATTAGTGTGGCATACATTTTATTATGAGTTTTAATCTAATGTGGAATGATAAGTATAAGAATATTGATAAGAATATTTAACACCACCGTACATTTCAACATATATATATTCTTACATTATACTATCAGCCCAGGTATAGCTATAAATGATGACATCATCTCATTTAAATTAAACACACCCATCAATTTTAATTGGCTAAAAATTACAGAGAGCAGGGTGTAACTCTGAGATAAGATTTGGTTGATAAGTGGAGACTTGAGGTGTAGAAGAAAGACCTAAGGAGAAATTAATCTTGGAGGTATTGCTGCCACACACTAGTGGGTTGGAAGATGGGAATGTTTTAGAAATGGGCTGAGTCTCTCTCCTTCTGGGGAGAACTCACGACTATGAGCCTTTTAATAGCACATGTTCACTATAACCAATAAATCTACCCCCGTTCTTCAATGGACGGAGTCTCAACTGCATATCAACCTCTGAAGGTAATGTATAAATGTGGTACTGTGTTTCTAGCATAATCTCACTTTTTATTGGATGTAATTAGCATATATATTTTGGAATTTTAAACTTATTTCCCACAATTTATGGGATCTATATGTTTTAGACGAGTGTTTATCTTTCATCCTTTCTGAAGAAGGAAGCGATAATTATGGTGTACTATCATTAACTATTTTAACTACGAATCATTATCAATGTAGGTGTAGTTGTATCTAAATAAAATGCATTGCCATCTTGTGGTCAGAAACGTAACTACATAGTAAATTATACTACATGGATGTTGATACAGCTACATAGATGCAGAATTCATGTTTTATCTTATTTACATCTGTTATAAGTCGTGTGAATTATGATTAACATCTATTGATAATGTATTTTGTTGTTTAACTGTTTTTCTTATCTTTTTGATATTTATTTTCAATAAATTAATTATTATTTTATGAATAATTTTTGCATTGTATTTTCTTTTGTAAATACATTATCCAAACTCTCTCTATATATTTAATGAATTCTTTATATGGGTATTTTTGGTCAGACCCATATATGAATCATATTAAATTTCTATATGTTTGGTGATTCATAATTAATAACCCATATTCAGATTTTTATGGTTATTAATATCCGACAGGACAAAGGCAGCATGTGTTAAGCTTGCTAAGATGGATCTGTGCTGCAGATGACTGCAACATCCAAAGTTTACGACCAGAATTAACAACTGTTCACAATCCATTTTCCCGCAGGGGAATTTAAGCATGATGTGTTTCCTCACAATGCATCAATTCTAAGATATTGTCTAGAATAGCTGCGTCCAACGTGCAGCTTGTGGGCCAAATGCAGACCATATGACAGCAGGGTGTGGGCCACCTGACTTGACTACTCATACTCTCATTAGACCTATAAATGCATGGTTTTCTTTAGATCTACACTGTTTTGGACTGCTTTTGTATTACTGCTAAACAATCAAACCCTTTTCTATGGCTAACAACCTATTCTTCACCATTACTGTAAATAAGCGAAATGTAAACACATGTGCATTATTGATCAAAGATTTATCCCAAACAGTGCAGACATCGCTTTGTCAGTATTTAAAAATAGTTTGTTGTTAGTGATCCACATTTCAACCTTTAAGAACTGTATTTGTAAAGCAGTTTTAAGCTGAAATAGGTTTGATTCACTAGTATAAATGATAGTTGTATATGCATACATGAGCACAACTGAAGCTGTGAAATGGTCATTAATAAATAGTAAAGTTAGTAAAAGCCCACAAATCAACCCATGGCGTAATCCACTTGTTATCTGGAGCAGGAAGGAGATGCTGCACACACATTTAGTTTGTTCAGAAATATAGGATCGAAATCATTTTACCAGACAACTATTCATATTTGCTTTTTTTTTAATAAATAATGCAGTACAGATGTTATGTTTACAAACACACTTCAAAACGATATCATACTGTATTTACTTCTCAAAAATAATCTGACATCCTGTAATTTATACGGCCTAAAGCTGTCAACGTTGTTTACATCAGCAATCAATGGAAGATCTGTGCTCCTGCTCTCTTACACAGACAACAGTAAAATGTCGCATGGGCTGTCATTTTCAGTTACCAGACAGTCACGTAGATTTATCAATAGGCTGTTTTTGGCAGAGAGCAGTAAAGGATGACGTGATAGGATTGTATCATTTTTGGTTCAGTGATTTCATGTAACTAGGGTTGCCATTTTCAGCAGCCACAAATAACTTTTATACACTGCCTTGCAATGTGTAGAAGTCATATGTGACCAGATTGACATCAGCTGACTAATTAATGTGGTTTTGTGGGATCCCCTCTTTGATTAGTTTACCTGATTTCCTTCTCAACACATATGACTACATAATGCATTTATACAAAATATAGTGGCAAATAGCTGATCTTCCCTTAATCAAATATTTTTTTTTCTATGCAAATTCAATGTTAGCATCATATATATGATCAGAATAGGACCTTTTTTGAATACAGTTCAATTTGCAGTAGTCTTGCCATATATATGGTAGCCCCCTGCGTGGATCAGAATTAACCCTGGAGTTTATTTACGAAATAGTGAATTATGGTAGCATGCAAAAGTTAAATGTATTGGTAATACATGGATGAGGTGGCAACCCTACATGTAACAAAATACACTTATTTGGTGCTGTGGATGTAGACAGACCAAAGGGGAATTTTGCTAATGTGATGATGGTCATGTCAAATATATGCACATTCAGCATCCTCACACATCCCAATGGGAGCTCATTCACTGGCTCCTGAAAGATGTTAGGGACACATATTTTTGGACATATTTTAAATCATCATTATGGGACAAAGCCCAATATGCATTTATTACTTTTTGGTCCCTGTCGTATATAGGGTATATCCATTAAAGAATGAATTGAGGTATTTGCAACAACTTAATTATGTTTTCCAAATCAGCCATTTTTATTTTTGCAACTTTTATTTTAATTCACCACAGTGCCCTGTTTAGAAAATAGATCCCATGTGTGTGTATAAAATGGAGTAGTAACAGCTGATCTCTCTGATGAAGTTGTTTGTTACCTGACTGCTGATTTGGGAATGGAACCATAAAGTAGCGAGCTGAGACCTCGATATAAGCCTCTGACTCCATGATCCTGCACAGTCAACCTGACACAATGACCTGTGGGGGTGAGATGGGGGATTTAATTAATCAAATGTTGAAAATATTTATATACTGCTCATATTGCCTGTTACACTACACTACTTACTAAGTGTTTAGAGCATTGACAGCTGACCTGGAACGGCTAATATTTGGAAACTACATATTCCACAATGCCTAGTCCAAAACATCCGCAGTGCAAAGGTCAATCATTACTGGTTTAGTGTAAAAGACAAGGCATTTTTTCATCTTCACAGTGTACTGGATATTATTGGATATTATTTACAATTTGGTTGTCAGTACAACATATATCTGCACTTGTATACCCAAGTAAAAATGAGTGCTGCATTAACCCTAGTGATTTGCCTAATTCTACTGTTCAATTTTTAACAAAGGTATCATGATAACACTGAGGTTTTAAAAGAAAAATTATTAGGATACAATTTCAATAAAGTATTTAAAGTAGAGCATTCCTACCCCCAGAATATTACTCTTACCTATGCCCCGAAACCGAGGTGGGTTTGCACGTTCATCTAACTGAAGCTGGGTTTTGACATATTCGGTAGGAAAAGTGATACAGATTTCAATACCTCCAGCAATTCCACCTGCAGGACAATAAAGGAAAATTATAAAACAGTCACAAAGACATGCCAAAAAAACTAAAGGAAGGATTGTGCCAGTGACAAAATCACAAATAAGTAGTTTCAGAGATCCCAGAAAATGTTAGTTTTCATGCTCATTTGAGCAGATGAAGCAATAATTACCATGTAAAATGCTGTTGAATAAAGACAAAAAAAATCAAAGATTCACTTAATACAACTAAAGATACACAATAATTACAGAAAAATCTCTTTGTATGTGGGAATTATTGGACAGTCTATATACATACTTATACTTAATGGACAAAAGTATTGGGACACATATCTTAATTATTGAATTCAGATGTTTCAAGCAGACCCATTTCCACAGGTGTATAATATCAAGCACCTAGCCATGCAGGCTGTATTCACAAACATTAGCGAAAAATATGGGTCGTTCTGAAGAGCTGAATTCAAGACTGGTACTGTGATAGGATGCCATCTTTGCAAATCAGTTTGTGAAATTCAGCCCTACTAGATATTCCACGGTCAACTGTAAGTGGTATTATTGGAAAGTGGGAGCATTAAGAAACAGCTTAAACTCGGTGGAAGACCAAAAGGTCACAGAGCAGGGTCACCAAGTCCTGAGGCGTATGGTGCCTAAATGTCACCAACGATCTGCTAATTCTATAGCTGAAGAATTCCAAACCTCCACTGCCATTAAAATCAGCATAAAAATGTCAAGTGTGGTGCAAAGCACGCCGTCACTGAACTTTGGAGAAGTGGAAATGTGTGCTGTGGAGTCTTTGTTGTTTGGCAGTCTAATGGGTTTAGTGGATGGCACATATAGTGTATACAGATTTGGCCTCTTTGTCCAGGAACAAAGTGAAAACTGCACTGGAAATTTTCATTGCATTCTATGTGAAGATGTGCAATGTTTTTTTTGTTGCCATTTGGCACTCTAGCTATCCACCAAACACTAAGTACTAGAACCCATAATTCTCCAAAAGCCTTTAAGAATTGCTGAGAATCATGGTAGAATAGTTCAAAAACAGCTGAATTTATTTGATGTCCTCTGCTAGGAATTCTATTGTTATCAGATATAGTAATGGTGACAACTGACACCCCGACGGGTGCCACTGGATATAGGAAACCATTAGGAAACCTCCAGCACACAGAGCAGGAATCCCCACCAGGCCCTGTCAAAGGCCTTTCTGGTATATATTTATACATAATGCTATGTGGCGATAATTTGTAATCAGATTAGTAGGTTTCCCTGGCTTGGGAATGGGAATTATATTTGCATACATCATCTCTTCTGGGAGTGTTCTATATTTCACAATTTTATTCAATGTTTCAACTAAATAAAGTGCCAGCCAGGTTTTCACTAAAAGTTTGGTAAAAATAAATTGGACCAGACGCCTTACTCATTTTAAGGGCACTTATGGCTGCTTTGATCTCTTCAATCCTGAATGGGTTATTTATCTTCAGTATTTGTGTGGCTGAAAATCCCTCCCTTTTCTTTTCCTGAAATATTCTTCCAAATTATCCAGGTTCATTTGGATATTATAGAGATCTGGGATTGAAATCATTAAAAGCCTTGGCTATTTTAGAAGGTGTTCGCTCGGTTGCCATGATAATTCCAATTTATCTTCAGGTATTTCAGATTTTTAGCTGCCTGGTCTACACCGATATCGTTAGTATGACGTTTTATTTTCTCATTTGGCAGTTGTATTGTTGGGTTGACTTTAATTTGAAAGTTTAACTCCTTTGTTTGTTTGTTTTATTTAATGATCCTTTTGTTATCAGGTGGCCTCTGAGTACAGCCTTAGGTGCATCACACCACTATGGCCACTACACATCTCTATGGCTATTTTCTCAGAAGAAATTTCCAGTTAGTGTCTTTATTGCTTTAACATCTTTTTTCAAAAGTGTATAGTTCAGTCTCCAGCAATTCCTCTTGACATTTAGTTCTCTCGTTTTTAAGTCTGACATCATGACATTATGATCTGACCATGTGGTCTCCCAGATAGAAACCTTCTCTACTTTGTTTGAGACACCGACGTTACCAAATAAAAAGTATATTCTCGAATATGTTGCATGGACTTTTGAGCAGCACGTCTATTCTTTATTTTGAGGATTAAAGATTCTCCAGATGTCCAGGATTTCTGCTTTCTTAATGATCTGTGAAAACCTGTCTGCTCTGTTGTTGATATTCCTATCTATTGCTTTACCCTAAGGGAGAGAGACTGTCTCCAGAACTATCTAATATGCAGTTAAAATCTCCACTTATCAACACTTTGCCCTTTGTTATTTTATTTATTTTATCTAGTATCTGTTGAATAAATTGTAAAGTCGAAGTGTTTGGGGCATAGATATTGCCGATTGTAAACAACTCGTTTTAGCAATACAAATCTTCCTTGCTCATTTATTTGTGTGGTGTATTTAAACCTTGGGTGTTTACCGAAAGATACCCAACCATATTCAACTTGGAGGAAGGTATTATGTTAAAATGCAAGACAGAATACCAAAACACAAGCATAATTTTTTTTCAACCATTAAGTGCACACTGAAATTCTATGGCAATACGCCTAGAATGTTAGAGAACTAGAATTAAATATGGCTGCATTATGCATTATTGTGAGTGAATGGTAGGTTTGACACAAAATGTCAGTCTGCAAACATATAACCCAACTAATCAATTTTAATTCAGATGATGTCTAAAAAGCACTCAGGCAAAATGAGAAGAAATTAAAGCTGTAAGATTTATGTTACTCTATGAAGTCAATGATGTATGTCTCTCTCTCTTTTATACAACCACTGAACCTTTTTTTCACTTATGCTTTTAAATTACAGTAAAAATGGTATGTATTTTTTAAGATTTCTTGCAATGTTATCCTCTAATTAGCAGCCTCAACTTCACTGTTAAGCATTCAGTGATCCAGTCAACGACTGTAATTTACTGCTGGCATTGAGGGGCCCTTGTCTTTATATATGACAATAAAGATGACAAAAAGTTGAGACTCGCTGTTTGGCACAATTTTGGTCAATTTGGAAAATGGCTGTTTTAACATTTCTGTGGTGTTTGTGTTTAGCTGTAATTTTCCACTTTGTAATGTAATATATCCACACATATTATATACTGTTTTATCACCATAAATAGGGCTTTCTTAAGATATCATTATTTTCATTATATCATATAATTTACTATATATAAAAATAATAAAATATATCATTTCTTGTATTTGTACTGAGTTTAGAAATTCCAATGTTTTTCTGTTGTTTTTTGCAAGATATAGGGCAATAACCAATAATACAGTTGTTTCCAAACCATTTTCAGTGACCTTTTGACCCCAACCCTAACGTTAAATGTAACCATAACCCTAAATCTAGCCCTTATTTTAACCTTAACTCATCTGTAACCTTAAATCTAACTTTAACCCTAATTGTAACCCTAACACTAGATATAGGGTTCGTAGATCTAGGGTTAGCTTTTCCTTTTTTTATGTAATGCTGCTGACTGCAACAGTAACAGAGCAACGGAAGCATGGCGCCCACGCTCACTGCATGGGGTAATCGCAGAGCCCTGGGGTAGGGGGGAATTCTGATGTCACCAAGTGTATGTTTTTGCGCGATGTGCCTGGCACGTCATATGTGCGTAAGGAGATAAATAGAAATTCTTTCATGAAAGAATACAAACAAAGTGCCCTATTAAGTCTTTTCTGGGGTCAGATCTTCCATCATCTGACCCAAAACGTATATCTTTTGATAGAACTATACAAAGCAAAGAAGGCTCAATAACCTATTTTATTGTATTCTTCCATTAAAGCATTTACATTTAAAATGTCACTAAAACTGTTTTCACTTGTACTTTATATATAGCAGCACAAGTGGAAATTTGAGCGGCATTAGTTTGAAGATAAACTGACAAAATGCTGCCCCCCCACACAAAAAAAGCCCACTGTCATGATAATTCAAACTAAATTGAAACTTATCAGGAAGTGATAATTTAATGCAAGAGCACCTTTCTATATGCACAATTATATTGAGCAAGTATTGGCGGGCCATTATTAAAATGTGTACCATAAATGTTTGAGCATTAAACTTAATGAACAATATTTGAGTCATGTTATAGATCAGTGGCCACATATTATGTTTTGGGGAATTGCACAGCCTATTTTCATAATAATGTTTGTTTTACCATTTCTTTCTTTTCACCTCGTGGGTGAGCTCTTAGAACAAAATATTTTAATTTTATATGCCCACTAAAGCACTTCTTATATACATAATATAATAATGTAATATAATCTTTTTCACCCATAAGGTGAAAAGAGAGTAATGGTAAAATATTATTATGATATTAGGCTGTGCAATTCCCTAGAACATAATGTGACCAGTGACCTATAACAAAATCCAGATTGATCTAGGCAGTGTCAGAGGAGTTAACCCCTTGGGTGGCTAGACAGAGAGAGGCAGTGTCAGAGAAGTTAACCCCTGTGGGTGGCTAGACAGATGCAGTATCAGCAAAGTTAACACCTTTGGTGGCTAGACAGAGGCAGAATCAGAACACTCACTCACAATGACAGACTGTCTGTCACTCACACACACTCTCACTCACATTGATATACACACAAACACTCCCACTCAATCACGGGAGGCTTCTGAACTCTCAGCCAATCAGGAGAGTCGAGAGGTCTCACCTGATTGGCTGAGACCTCCTTCTATCAACAAAACAAAAAGACCACAGCATGAAGCAGCAAAGTGCTGTCTCTGCCAGGGTGCCGCCTGGGGCAGCTGCCCCTTTCTGCACCATTAAAGGGCCGGCCCTGGGCAGAGCTCA
The DNA here is from genome assembly GCA_036172795.1 of Pelodytes ibericus. Taxonomy (NCBI): domain Eukaryota; kingdom Metazoa; phylum Chordata; class Amphibia; order Anura; family Pelodytidae; genus Pelodytes; species Pelodytes ibericus. Next base: position 52,101,453 of record CM069857.1, on the reverse strand, counting down.
GCATAAACCTGGGTGTATCTCTCAAGAAACATGTAGTTGTCCTTCAAAATGTCTACACTGAATCCTCCAATTAAAAATAACTTATTTTTTTTAACAGTTGTCCTTTAAATTAAAGAAAAAGCATCTCTTTCTGCACTAGAGAGATACTAAGACATTTAGACCTCAGACAGACAAGAGCAGCAAACGACCACTTACCCTTGTTTTCCTTTTATTATAAACTCAGAAAAAGGAAAACGTTTAAAACCATTTTAACATGGATACCATTATTCCGATCACAAAGAAATCCAACCACTATGAAAAAATCATATTAAGGACTTATTAGTTGTTTTTGCTTTTGTTATTTAGTTATAAAGATATCTTTGTTGTTGTTTAAGTGAACCTTGTTTAGCCAAGCTGCCCAGCTGGAGCATTTCATGCCAATTGACTTATTGCTCTCCATACTAGGGCTAATGCATTCTATGGTATTCAGTGACCCCCAAACAAATCAAGTTAATTTAGGTCAAATTATTTAAAATGAGAGGGCACATTGCGCAGCACAGACAGTCAACACTTGACAGCTGAATAGGCTTCTGCTATATATAAAATATAATTCTTTTAGCCTCTGGAACATATTCCAGATGTATGCAGTACTTAATTAGATGACAGAAATCCATTTGCATTAAGATCCTGAAGATGTAAGAAAATTGCAAACACAATTAAAGATATTAATTCCCAAATGGCTTCACTAGAAGATGGAAAATATTAACAGTGGGTCTAAAGCAGGGCTTGCTTGGCAAATTCCAGGAGCCATAGCTCTTAAAGAGATGGTACTGAGAGGTTGCCATTGAATGGATATGGTAGAGATTGCAATGAGCGGTTAAGTGCAGAGAGGGCACTGAAATGCTGGCATTGAGAGGCTGGGACAGTGATGGCACCAGGGGCGTATGCTGGTACTGTGAGACAGGTGTGCTGCTACCCAAGGGCACTTTAAGGACCCTAGTGCCCTCCTCAACCCAATTTTTCTAAATCCGCCATGTAAAACTGTATTTAAATGTAAACTTTTTAATATTATTTGCAACTGTTTTCATATTTCATTTAACTATTTTTATATATAATAAAAAATATTATTGGAAAATTGCATTTCTTGTTTTTATTCCCTTCTTCTGCACCAACATTGCACCTATAGGACTTAACACAGCACCATATAACACTTGCTTTGTACCTATATTGCACCCACAGCATTTGGCCTGCACTCATAGTGCACCCACATGATTTAGCATGCCCCAGTGTCAATTTGCCCCACAGAACATACCACAGTATCAGTTTGCCCTACAGAATTGTCCCTGCAAAACATGCCACAGTGTAATTTTGCCCCTCAATACATGTTATTTTGCCCCATAGAACATGCCACAGCATCACTTTGCCAATTTAAATGAGCCACAGACAAGTACCAATTAACATGCCACCGTCACTTTGTCATGAATATATGCCACAGACAGGTTGCCCATTAATATGTACCAGACAATTTGCTTATTAATATGCAACAGTCAATTTGCCCATTAATACCACAAGTCAGTTTGACCATTGCTATGCCACTGTTAGTATGCCCATTAATATGCCACAATAAATTTGCCCATTAATATGCCACTGTTAGCATGCCCATAACTATGCCAGTATTAGTCTACCCATTAATATGCCACTATTGGTCTACCCATTAATATGCCACAGCCAATTTGCTCATTAATATGCCACTATTAGTCTGCCCATTAATATGCCAGAGTCAATTTGCCCATTAATATGCCACTATTAGTCTGCTCATTAACATGCAACTATTAGTCTGTCCATCAATGTGCCGCTAATAAAAGCTATTACCCCCTCCCACCTTCCCCAGTACTCACCTTGCCGCTGCTCTCTCTGATCCCCGGCCGTCTCCTCCACAGTCTTACCTCCTGCACACAGCATGTGTGGAGGAGGGACATAGAGCCGCCGGATATGACTTACTGTCTGTGACTGATCTGAGACAGTCACACAGGCAGCGCTACTACCATGCGCCCACGGAGTAGCTTCTTTGGGCCCCTTTTAACCAGTGGGCCGTGGGCAAGTGTCCACTTTTCCCATTGGTTAAAGCGGCCCTGTACTGAGCTAAACACTGAGAGGCTGGGGGCGGTGATAGCACTGAGAGTTTGAGGGCAGAGATGGCACTGAAAGGCTTTGGCAGAGATGGCACTGAAAGGCTAAGGGCAGAGTTAACATTCAGAGGCTGGGGGTAGTGATGGCACAAAAGGCATTGGGCAGTGAAGGTACTGAGAGGCTCAGATTCTGGACAGAGGTGGCACTCTGTGGCTGGGGGCAAAGATGGAATTGGTAGGCTGCTGTGAGACAAAGATGACTCATTGGCATGATATACAAAAACTGATGCATCCTTTATGTATTTATCTCTCGATGCTTATATATATATATATATATATATATATATATCAGGGCTCGACAAACCCCGGGCGCCAGGTCGCCATGGCGACCAGGAAATCAGACCTGGCGCCCGGGTGCTGTTTGTCACAGGGAGCCCTTGCCGGCTGCCATCCGTTTTACTTTCAGCGCGAGGGGAGAAAGTCTGTGCGGATCACACAGACTGTAAGCTCCGCCCCCTCGCGCAACACGTTGTAGTGCCGAGTGTCACGTGACAACACGGCACTTGGCATGAACCAAAAGAAGATCGGGCTCCAGCATAAATCTCCCTTTCCCCCTGCAATGAGGTAAGCAGCGGGGAGGGAGGACACCCTAAGAAATACATTTTTGTTCTTTGGTCTGTGTGTATGTATGAGTGAATGTAACTGGCTGTGTATGTATGAGTGAATATAACTGGCTGTGTATGTATGAGTGAATGTAACTGGCTGTGTATGTATGAGTGAATGTAACTGGCTGTGTATGTATGTGTGAATGTAACTGGCTGTGTATGTATGTGTGAATGTAACTGGCTGTGTATGTATGTGTGAATGTAACTGGCTGTGTATGTATGTGTGAAGGTAACTGGCTGTGTATGTATGAGTGAAGGTAACTGGCTGTGTATGTATGAGTGAAGGTAACTGGCTGTGTATGTATGTGTGAAGGTAACTGGCTGTGTATGTATGTGTGAAGGTAACTGGCTGTGTATGTATGTGTGAAGGTAACTGGCTGTGTATGTATGTGTGAAGGTAACTGGCTGTGTATGTATGTGTGAAGGTAACTGGCTGTGTATGTATGTGTGAAGGTAACTGGCTGTGTATGTATGTGTGAAGGTAACTGGTTGTGTATGTATGTGTGAAGGTAACTGGCTGTGTATGTATGTGTGAATGGAACTGGCTGTGGATGTATGTGTGAATGGAACTGGCTGTGGATGTATGTGTGAATGGAACTGGCTGTGGATGTATGTGTGAATGGAACTGGCTGTGGATGTATGTGTGAATGGAACTGGCTGTGGATGTATGTGTGAATGGAACTGGCTGTGGATGTATGTGTGAATGGAACTGGCTGTGGATGTATGTGTGAATGGAACTGGCTGTGGATGTATGTGTGAATGGAACTGGCTGTGGATGTATGTGTGAATGGAACTGGCTGTGTATGTGGCGTGTGTGAATGGAACTGGCTGTGGATGTGAGGTGGGTGTATGCGACTGTCTCCGTGCGTTTATGATATTGTGATGTGCCGTTGTCTGGCTCCTAAATTTTTTAGCTGGCTCCTAAAACTAAATTAAATTTGTCAAGCCCTGATATATATATATATTTATCATCATATAAATAAGTTACATATATTTATTGCTTATATTATATGTACCTATTGCTTATTGCCATGGGGTATAGAGCCAGATGTTTTGGAGACCTAGCAACACCCCTGTTGCCATGCCTATCACTCGTTATTGCATTACATTTTGTTATGTAGCTCTAACTACACACTATATTAGATGAACAGAGACCGACTGATACATGAGGTAAAGAGCCCTGTTCACAAGCTTACATTCTAGCTTCTTTCATATTTGTATTATCTATAAATTAAATAAGTTTATAAATAATATACTCTTTAGATGAGCTTTATGGAAGTTCCATTTCCAAGGCTCATAAAACTAACCAGGCTGGCTCCTGATTAGACTGTCTGGTTCCTAAAGTCTACTAAAATTTGTAAAGCCCTGGTCTTGGTCTAAATATATCTAGCTTCTGTTTCTAATAATATTTCCAGACGTTTAATTAGTTAACTTAGAATTCAAACTTCCAGACTTGAATACAATCTGCTGACAATAGTTGTAAGGTAACAACTATTAATATGCTTATAGTATACACACATGGATGCACATGGTGTTTGTTTAAATTTACAGACAACTTTTTCAGCTTGCTTCAAAAATATTGGCACTTAATAAATAAATATACACTAATAAAATGCAATATAATAATATATAATGTCATTTGAGTGTTATTGAGCATAAGAGATTGCATAGACATACCAAGTATCCATACTCTGTGTTGCACTCTGTGTATAGTATGTCAAGTCATGTGTCATGAACCGTTGTTTACCAGTCACTTGTTTCAGTCACAGGAGCCAGAAGCTGTCAGACTCCAGCATAATACTGTACACCAGTGTTTATCAACTGTTTTCTAAATCAGGACAAATAGAGCTAGGTTGTTTTTAATCAATTCAATTTGTATACCATCTTAATATTCAAGATAATATGCTTGTTATTTGTTTACAACATTTTATATTTATAATGTATGTTTGTTGCTGGTTATTTTTATGTTATTTTTCTTTATGAATACAGGTATTTTCCCATAACTCTTTATATGTATTAATTTACACCTTGCAATGTGCTCTCCACAACTTGCTAAATTATTTCTGGATCAAGAAATATGGGTGTGCCGAAGGGTTGAATTTGATTATATGTAATTTTTTTATCTATGCAACTATGTAAAAATATATGTATTAAATGTTGAAATGTGTGTAATATACTTCTTAATTTGATTCCCAGGACATACTTGAAAATTAGAGCAATAGTGAAATTAAATTAGTTAAATCACCCCCTAGTGACTTCAGAAGTGACCTTTCTAAATAGATTTCAGAATATTGCAGATAGAGGTTTGGAACAGTTAATTGGGTAAGTGGTCTCAAGGACAGAGACACATCCACTATAATATGGAAGCATATAGCAATAAATGCTCTGCATTGACTGGTCATTTAGAGGGTTTTTCATTTCTGAGGTTTGGGTGCCACTGCACTACACTGGCATGCTCATGTTACAGACAAATCCTAATTTGAGCACCAGTGGATTAGCAAAAGGTCAGGCTTATCCTGCTAGCAGATCTAAAATTGCTACATGTACCTGATACAATTTAGCAGCAATTTACCTAACCTCAGATAGCCCACGCAGATAGATTACCGTATTACCTTAACACAATGTCCTGTGTTACAAAATAGTGTAAATCAGGACAATGACTTGGTGTATTACCATAATTAGCATACTCCATAACAGTTGATGTATACCATGACAATTAAACCTATTTCCACATTATCAGTTAGTGACCCGCGAAAAGTGCTCCACAACACAATGAAAATAATACAACTATATCTCAAGTGTTCAGGAGAAACGGTGACATCCTAGAGTAAAAGTGATTTGGGTGAAGGCTGGTGAAATACATTAATACATTACATTAGTAGTGACTAGACAGACAGCAATATATATATATATATATATATATATATATATATATATTGCGAGAAGACTTGCATTCGATGTTGTTACAAACTGCTCATAGGTAAAATGGGTGGAACATTTGTGGGCTACAAAGGCTGTCTGTGACTGATGGGAGTGGAGTCCAGCGACCAATGGAGTTTAGTAAATGCTGACCAGTGACAGTGATACATAGCCAGACAGATGTAGAACGATATTGATGGATATATAGACAGAAGGACAGATAGGGAGGTACATGAATCTGGATGGATAGACAGAAATGTGTACGAATACATGTGCCCCTCAGTAACTCACCTGCAAGGATGGCTTTGCCGGGGTGAGTGACCTTTGCCCGCCCTCCTGGAGCCGCAGCAGCCAGAGATCTGGGAGACCTCACAGTCTCACAGGGCCCCTCGATAACAGTAAAAGGTTGCAGGAGCGAAGACATCATTCAGCAGCAGAGACGTCCGTGTTGGTATAAAGCATAAGCCCAACGAGAAGAAAAGATACTACATTAAGCCACGCCCCCTCATACATATTATAATTAGCTATTCTCTGAGCACTGATTCATGGCTCTGTGACCACGTCCTGTTCTCATGAATATTACAATTCACAACCTTATTAGTTAACCACGCCCACTTTCTATTATTATAATACCAGCTTTTGGCACGAGCCATACCGATGTATAACGATGCAAAAGTGTTCTGATTGGCCAATGACACCCAGATGGACATGGGTTCGGGGTCTTCCTTGTATTTCACATTCAGGGTTACTGTAAAGAGGGTCGAGTGTTCTGATTGGCTGGGAGAAAGTGTAAGGTGATTTTATGATTGGTCGCCTTGAGATAAGGCGAGACGAGCGGGATGAGGGCTGTTATCTGATTGGTGAGCTGGCTGCTAGCATCATTTCAGCCGCGTTGGCCGCATCGCCCCATCTCTGAAGTGTGGTGATTTAGGCACATCGCCTTCACGCTCTCCTTGGTACCGTGTATCAAATACTTTTTGTGAGAGATTGAAGGTGGTTTCACTCTTCGTAATCGTTTATCTTGTGTTGTACGCAGATATGAATGTGACACGTTGACTCAGCTGTATATCACTTCCCCATGTAGAGCTAGGAAACGTTGTTCATCATTTTTCACCTATTATATATATATATATATACATACATATATACACACACACACTGTGCCAACGATGATTTGCCACTTCGCCAACGATTAATATTGCCCCCCTGCCTGAACAATTGTCTGGTGCTTCTATTTCATTACAAAAAAAAAATGATTGATACCTTTCATATGTGCTACACCAATTCGAGACAAAGGGACAGGTTTATGTACTGTAATTGACGTCAAAAAGGAGACATAGCTGCAAGCACACACAAACAATATATCAACAAAGCACCAAAAAGACGCATTCTCTGAATTTTATTCAAATGCAGACAATAGCTTATTGTTACAAATAGGAGACAACGCTTCATATTGCTTTGTTGTGCCAAATACAGAAGGTTACATTTCTTGAAAACTGCATTAGAGACACATGTCAAATGTCCCTATTAGGCAGTGTCTAATTTGAACCCAGGACCCACTTGTCCCTCCTTTCTGGGAGCTCAGAATTTGGGGTTTGTATAATTGTATCACAGACCTCCAGAGCAATAAAGTGTGTTAACCCCTTAGTGACATGACTTTTTTGGCTTGTCCGACCCTTGGTGACATGGGCTGTTTTAACATTTCTGAGGTGTTTGTGTTTTGCTGTTAATTATTATCTGTCTTATTTAGTGTACTCGCACAAACTATATATCGTTTTTATCGTTATAAGAAGGGCTTTCTTTTGATACCATTATTTTGATAATAGCATATAATTTGATGTAAAAAAAATAATAAAATATGGCAAAAAAAAATGTTAAAAATTATTTTATGACTTTTATTTGAAAAATCATATACTCATGTACAAGAGACAACAAAAAGCACTGCTAAATAGTTTCTAATATATGTCCTGAGTTCAGAAATAGCCCACGTTTTATGTTTTTGTGCTTTTTTATTCATGTTACAGGGCCATAACTATAAGTAGTGCAAAGTTATTTTAAAATCCTTTTTTTTTTCAAAATTAGCGATAGTGACATTGTAACACTGATTTCTGTACTAAATCCATGAATGACCCCCAACATGTACATATTTTTGAAAACTAGACCACTCAGGGCATTTAACTTGGGGTATTTTGACACATTTCATGTAGCCATTTTACCACCAATCTTTGCCAAAGTTTGCAGCAATTGCAATGTAGGTAAACATTACCTTAAAATGTGAAGGGGTATTTCCAAATAACACCTCAATATGTGTTCAGCAACATCTCCTGAGTACAGGCATACCACCCATGCATAGGTTTGTTGGTTTGTTTTGTGGCTAAAAGGCCACATTTAGGGGGTGTGCATTTTGGTTTTCCAACTTGGAATTCTGACATGCAGAAAACTTGCGCCCATGTCCCATTTGGGACATTTTTGAAGCCAGAAAGTGTATTCTACCCCACAAAGCCATATATTTTTTAATGCAGAAAGAAAAGTCCTGCGCTCACTCCCATCACTGGGCGGCTGCAATGACTACAGTACACATCAGCCCCAATATATAGTAAAAACCAAAGAAAAACAAGTTACCTGCGCTCTCTCTCCTTTATCCCTATGTATTTTTAAAACAAATGGAGTTTTTTTAGTTACCTCCAATGGCCATGAGAGGATGAGCCCACAAGCCAACGTCAAGGCAGACCCCCCCTAGGTGAGTCCTAACTCTAACCATTCACCACATTCATACATTATTAACCCTTAATAGGGAACACATGGGATGGGCGGCTGCATTGTAACAAGGCTGAGTAATACAAAAAATGGATACAAATGCAGAAAGAAAAGTCCTGCGCTCACTCCCATATATTTTTTAAAACTAGACACCCTAGGGTATTTCAAATGGTAGTATTTTAACACTTTCCATGCACTAATTATACTATCAGCCTATGTCAATGTTTTGGGTAGTAATTTATTTTCACATACATTGTACTTTGGGCATGAATTCACAGACCCTGTTGTAGGTCAGTGCCAAACAACACCTCAATATGTGTTCAGCAACATCTCCTGAGTACAGGGATACCACCCATGTATAGGTTGGTTAGGTTATTTGGGGGTTAAAAGGCCACATTTGAGAGGTGCGCCTTTTGGTTTTCCAACTTGGAATTCTGATGTGCAGAGAACCTGCGCCCATGTCCCATTTGGGACATTTTTAAAGCCAACAAGTGTATTCTACCCCACAAAGCCATATATTTTTGAAAACTAGACACCCTAGGGTATTTCAAATGGTAGTATTTTAACACTTTCCATGCACTAATTCTACCACCAGCCTATGTCAATGTTATGGATAGTAATTTTTTTTCACATACATTGTACTTCGGGCATGAATCCACAGATCCTATTATGTGTCAGTGCCAAACAACACCTCAATATTTGTTCAGCAACATCTCCTGAGTACAGGGATACCACCCATGTGTAGGTTAGTTAGATTATTTGGGGGTTAAAAGGCCACATTTGAGAGGTGCGCTTTTTGGTTTTTCAACTTGGAATTCTGACAAACAGAAAACCTGCGACCATGTTCCATTTGCGACATTTGTGAAGCCAGAATGTGTATTTTACCCCACAAAACCATACATTTTAGCAAACTAGACACCCTAGGGTATTTCAAATGATAGTATTTTAACACTTTCCATGCACTAATTCTACCACCAGCCTTTGTCAAATTTTAGGTTAGTAATTTTTTAATGTTTTGTTTCCACATACATTGTACTTCGAGCATGAATTCACAGATCCTGTTATGTGTCAGTGCAAAACAACACCCCAATATGTGTTCAGCAACATCTCCTGAGTACAGGGATACCACCCATGCATAGGTTTGTTGGGTTGTTTGGGGGCTAAAAGGCCACATTTAGGGGGGGTGCATTTCCAACTTGGAATTTTGACATGTAGTCAGCCTGCGCCCATGTTCCATTTGGGACACTTTTCAAGCCTGTCAAAGTATTTTACCCCATCAAACCATATATTTTGGAAAACTAGACATCCTAGGGTATTTACAATTGTGGTATTTTAACACTTTTCAAGTGCTAATTCTACCACCAACCTATGTCAAAGGGTTAGGATGTCATTTTTTCCGCACACACATTGTAGTTCAGGCAGGAATTTTCAGATTCTGGTATTTGCCACTGCCAACCAACACCTCAATATGTGTTCAACAACAATACAGGGATACCCCCCATGCATAGGTTTGTTGGGGCTAAAAGGCCACATTTAGGGGGGTCGCAATTCCAACCTGGAATTTTGACATGTAGTCAGCCTGCGCCCATGTTCCATTTAGAACATTTTTGAAGCCGTCCAATGAATTTTACCCCATCAAACCATATATTTTTGGAAAAAAACACATCCTAAGGTATTTCAAATGGTGGTATTTTAATACTGTATATGTACTAATTCTACCACCAGCCTTTGTAAAAGTTTGTGGTAGTACTTTTATGTGAGTTTTTTTTCCACATGCATTGTACTTCAGGCATGAATTCACAGATTCTGGTATATGTCACTGCAAAACAACAACCCAATATGTGTTCAGCAACATCTCCCGAGTACAGGGATAGCACCCATGCATAGGTTTGTTGGTTTGTTTTTTGGCTAGAAGGCAACATTTGTGAGATGCGCATCTCAAAATTCCAACTTGGACTTTTGACATGTAGTCAACCTGCGTCCGTGTCCTATATGGGATATATCTTTGAAGCCAGCCCACGTAATTTACCCCCACCAAACCATATAATTTTTAACGGTAGACACCCATCACTCCTTGTGGCAAGGGCTCAGCAGCCACCGATACATCACTAGATGATGTATCAGAAAGCTGACAAGGGTCAAAATCGAACCCTGAGTCCGCGGCCTCAGAATCAGTGCGTAAGCAGTGATCTCGAGCAAAGAAGGGGTTAATAGCTCTTAGAAGAGCCTATCTAGTACTGTAATACATTACAGTACAAAGTAATTAATCCATAAAACAGTGCAGACAGCAAAACATACTGTTGCTGTGCAAGATTACTGATAATACAGTGATGAATGGCAGGGAAGGGGTTAATACACAGTGAAAGACTTTCATAAAACCTGCCAATTTTATAAAATGTTATTTTATATCACTAATACTGATCTGTCTCTTTCCGTCACAAAAATGTAAATGAGGAGAGGGAGGCAGATCAATATTTGTGAATATTGAGCCGAACAATTTTGATCTGACCAGGGCGAATGGTGAACTTAATTGAGAAATCACCAAACCGCCTTTGCCACTAATTCGCTGTTACTGATCGCTATGCGCTCAGACAGCTTAAAAAAAAAATCTCAAATACTTTTACTTTACATGTAATCCCCTAGCGGGTATGTGTAAAAAAAAAAAAATATGCAGACAGATAAAAATTGCTTTGGCGTCAATATCATTGCGTAAGCAGTGATCGACAGCAAAGAAGGGGTTAATAACTCTTAGAAGAGCCTTTTTAGTACTGTAATAAATTACAGTAGAAAAAAAATTAACCCCTAAAAAAGGCACAAACAGCAAAAATAAATGTGCTGATGTGCACGATCACTGCTTACGCAAGATCAGTGGCAGGGAAGGGGTTAAACGCAGGAAATTGCTTTAATAACATTTTTTTTATTGTTTTATTATTCGTATGTTGTGTATTTATTGTTTTTTGTACTTTTACTTACTTTGATCTGTCTCTCTCCCTCACTAAAAAAAATGTGAGGAGAGGGAGGCAAATCATAACTGATCAGATCAATATAGGGTTAATATTGATCTGACCAGTCAGTGCGGATGCTCAGCAGAGCATCTCCACTGCTTGTCAGTGTGCCTGGCAGTCACTGATTGCCTCTGTGAAGAGGCAATCGTGTGACAGCCAGAGAACACAGGAAGCAGGTACTTCCTGCCTCCTGTGCTCTTGCCCTTAGAAGGGCAGCGCCATCTTGGTCACTCAGTGACCAAGATCGTGCATTTTTTTTTTGTGTTACTGATTGCCTCGACTTGCGAGGCATCCCCACTGCTCCTATGCTCGTTTTTTAAATGCACGTGTTTTAAAGGCACTGTGCCTTTAAAACCGACATTTCGATCACTCTCCGCACAGAAGCATCGTTACAATACCATTAGAGCACTGAAAGCGGAAAAACTCCGCTTTCAGTGCTCGTTTAGACACAGGACGGACTAGGTCCGTCCTGTGTCACTAACGCCTCGGCACACAGGACGGACCTAGTCCGTCCTGTGTCGCCAAGGGGTTAAAAGTGCAATAAATGTGTTTTTATATTAATATGTGTAAATAAAATACTTTGTTCCTATTCAAAGTGGCATCAAATTACAGAAATAGTTACCAATTGGCAATAATGTATTGAAAATGTTCCAGTAATGCGTTCAGCCACTCCCACAAAAATTAAAGTGTCCTTTTTTTGCCAACTGAAATGTTGGGAGGTATGCAGTCCATGTTTTGGAATGTTTGGTGTGTATAAGAGCTCCAGAGCAATAATACACACAATAAAATAGGTTAAAACTGTAGTAAATGTGTATACATTATATGTTGTAATGACAATACTTTATTTTTAATCTAAATGACTTATTTCATTACATAATAGCTACCAACTGGTGCATTCACCAACCATAGTCACTCACACAAAAACAAAAGTTTCCTTCTTTGCCCATTTTAAGTTTTGTGCGGCATGATTGATTTGTAGGGGCAGTTACACCTACAGTGTCCCAAAGATATGTTTAACCCCTTAAGGACAGACCCTTTGAAACATTTATGACCGTTATTTACAATGGCTATTTTAACGTTTCTGTGCTGTTTGTGTTTAGCATAATTTTCTTCTTTGTCGTCTGCTGTACCCACACAAATTATAAATTGCTTTTATTGGGAGAAGAAGGGATTTCTTTGGGTGCCATCATTTTGATCATGTCCTATGATATAATATAAAAAATTTAAAAATATATGGTGAGAACCCCCCATCGCCCAACACACACACACACACACAAATTTCCTGACTTTTAGTTGAAACATCTTCTCCTCATCTACAAAGCGAATGAAAAAAAACTGCTAAATAGATTCTACTATTTCTCCTGAGTACAGGGATACCACCCATACATAGGTTTATTGGGTTGTTTGGGGGCGGAAAGGCCACATTTGGGAGGTGCAGTTTTTGGTTTACCATCTTGGAATTTTGACATGCAGAGAACCTGCGCCCATGTCCCATTTCGGACATTTGTGAAGCCAGCCAGTTTTATTTTACTTCATCAACCCATATACTTTTTAAAACTAGGCTATTTAAAATGGTGATAGTTTAACACTTTCCATGCACTATTTCTACCACCAGCCTTTGTCTAGACATATAACATCCACTGCAGCACCCATACCTATAGTTTTACTCACCTGCTCATGGAATGTAATTAAGTTAGTTTGACAAGATCTGTCTTTCACAAAGCCATGTTGGCTCCTGTTATTAGATTCCTGTTCAATATGAAATCTTGAATATATTCCCTTACAAACCCTTCAAACAGTTTCCCCACCACAGATGTCAAGCTTAGAGATCTGTAATTGCCCTGCTGGGATTTTGATACCTTTTTAAATATGGGCACCACATCAGCTTTATGCCAATCTGTGTGCACCATCTCTGAGATAAAGAAATCCATGAAAATCAAAAATAATGGTCTGGCCAGGACCTGGCTTAGCTCTTTAAGTACCATTTAATTGTTTTAACACTTTTTCTTGTGTCAAGCAATCACATGCTTGCTGTGACTGTTCTGTAAACGTAGCTTGCAGGTCCTTGTCCATTGGTTTTTCCATGGTAAAAACAAAAGAAAATAAATTATTTAAAATATCTGCTTTCTCTCTGTCTCCACTGACACTCTCACCCATTTCAGATAACAAGAACCAAACATTTTCAGCCTTTCATTTTTTGCCATTTATATATTTAAATAATTTTTTGGGATTGCTCTTGCTCTCCTTAGCAAATGTTTTTTTCATTCTGCAATTTAGCTAATTTAATAGCCTTTTTACAATCTTTGTTGGCTTCCTTATATTTTGCAAATGCCTCTGCTGATCCCTCAACTTCATAATGTTTAAACTCTACTTTCTTTTTAATTATTTCCTGATTTACCTTACTGGTTAGCCACACTGGTTTTAATTTGCTTCTTTTATATTTGTTACCAAAGGGTATACATTAATATGTATATTTTTGTAGTGTTAGTTTGAAGGTATTCCACTTACTTTCTGTGTTTTTTCCCAAAAATAATCCATCTCAGTCAACTAGACCAAGAGATGTATTAAACCTATTAAAGTTGGCCTTTTTAAAATTCAGTGTTTTGGTGGGACCCATACCATGGTATGGTCACTATTCCCTCTTTTCCCCCTACTTAGATGTTAGAGATAAGCTCCTCCATGTTAGTTATTACCAGATCCAGGCATGCTTCCCCTCTGGTTGGTGTCTGTACTAGCTTAGACAAAAAGTTGTCATTCAACAAATTCAGAAACTTACTGCTCTTAGCAGAATTAGTGGTTCCATTTTTCCAATCTACTTATGGGTAATTAAAATCCCCCATAATTATACTACACCCTTGTGAAGAACCTGAGGAAGCATTAGGAATGTAGGCACACCGAGTTGAGCAGCCTAAAACTGGATGCAGGGATGTGCCGCAGTAACAGCCGAGGAAACACTTCAACAAATCATCCTGGAACAGTTTTTTCTTCACATTGCCAGTGATGCCCGAGACTGGGTGTGGGATCAAGATCCTAAAATCCAAAGACACAGCTCGATTGGTGAATAACTATGTGGACATCCATTCACCCATCACACATCACCCACCTTCCTACAGCTACAGTATAGGTACCGCCTTGTTTCCCCGACAGCGAACCATCGTCCCGGTATCTCATCGGATGTATCCTGCTCCCATGCCTCGTAATCCACCGCCCCTGTTTCAACCCGTGGTGAACCCCACTGGTTGCTTCCAATGTTGTCAGGCCAGGAACATCCAAAGGAATTGCCTGCAGTTCCAACCCCGAAGTCCGGGCCCTCCCTCCCCCCCCTTAGGGGCATCTCCGAACCCTGCCACCTTTCTTTCACGACAGGGTCATCGTGTGAGTTAACCCCTTGAGTCTTCCAGTGAAGTGATGACCCCTATGCTGAGGAATACTATCCTCCGGAATCTACATGGAAGTCCCACAGATGAGGGCCCCACAATGAAGTGACCTTGCTGCAGCAGTCCAACGTCAACATACGGTAGCACCACTATCAGCTGGTCTGTCTCAATGGCAAGTTACTCAAAGGGCTTTGAGATTCCGGAGCTACTCTCATTATGGTGCAATCAACATGCATTGCCAGACACCCGACCACTGGATTACAAAGTGGATGTCCGAGTAGCTGGGGAACAAGTATATGAGCGGCCTATGGCCCGCGTCCACCTAGACTGGTGTGCTGGGAAGGGCTTCAGGGAGGTAGGCATCATGCCCGGCCTCCCTGCTGATCTTTTATTGGGCAATGATTTGGGATGGCTCGAAAGCCAATTTGTGTCCCCTGCCCCAGTGATCTCGGATCTCAAGGAGTACCAGGCGGTCACTCAGAGCCAAGTACCAGCCACCACCGAGCGTTCAGGTAAGTGATAGTTCTGACACACCAACCCTTGATGAACCACTTCCCTGGCCTCCTCCAGACGACTTTGACTCTGACCCTGACTGATCCCACCCTATCGGGAAAGGGCTGGGAGATAGGCAGTAACTCTACACAGATTGTGTGGAGGGACGGCTTGTTGTATCGTTCTACCCTCCGGGAACCCCCATGGCCAAGTAGCAGTATCCTGACTCCAACTTGTGGACCCTGTTCCTTATATACTCATGCTGCTCACATTAGCCCATGAAGCTCCCTTACCTGGACACCTAAGTGTCTGCAAAATGATCCATAGGCTGACCCAAATGTGACACCTGTGACATCTGCCAGTGAGTGGGTAAGTGTAACAATACCTCACAAGTCCGGCTTCAGCCCATGCCCATCATAGTCGTACCCTTCCAGCAGGTTGCAGTAGATATTATCAGACCCCTTGCCAAGCCCAGTAGAGGTGGGAAGAAGCATATCCTCACGTTGGTATATTTTTGCCACCCGGTATCCAGAGGCCACAGCACTGCCCAATATCATGGTAGAAATCTTGGCGGACACCTTAATAAAAATATTTACCCGAGTCGGGTTTCCCCAAGAAGTGTTGTCCAACCAAGGCTCCCCAAGCCTCGACGGGATTCTACCCATTTAAACTCCTGTATGGGAGAAAAATGAAGGGGCCCCTCAACATACTCCAAGAGTTCTGGGACGGTAAGACGGATCAGCCCGAGACCCCAGCTATTACTTATGTGGATGGGCTACAGGAAAACTTAGCCAAGTTAATAGCGTTAGCTCAGGAGAATCTCTGGGGTGCCCACACTGCCCTAAAGGGGTACTACGGTCAGGGTACACAGTCCCGAGAGTTCCTTGTAGGACAAAAATGCTCAGACCCACCAGGCTTAGTCACGTCAGTGCCCTTAAAGCTTACCAGGAGCGCAGAGCAAACATAACTGCCATCTGTACCCTGTCCTCAACTGGGGGGTGACCGGGCCATTCCCGACCACCTAGCGGACACCAACTCAGTAACCTAAAGCAGGTTAAGGTTGGCCCTGAAAGCCCGAAGAGTTGAGTAGTAGTAGGGATAACACAAACTTCTTCATTTTTTTGCTTTCCTTTTCTCTCCTGTTTTGCTCCCTCTGCCTAAGAAAAACAGGCTGGGAAAAGATAGCAACAGACAGTGGCTTTATGTGAAATCAATAAAGCAAAATAGTAATATAGATCACACCTACCCATGCTTAATGGATATCTCACTGGTAGGAAATAGTTTAACACAAGGTAGATTTATTTGGATTTCACCATTGCACATATTAGACAAATTATTATGACATAGATAAAATAGGTAAATCGAAAATATTAACGATTGCCAGGAAAATGGTCCCACTATATAAAATTGTAAGAATCACGATTTAACCCAAGCTTGTGCTGAGAGTAGAAAATGTAAAATTATGTTAATAGAAGTGTGTTTTGGTTTTTTTTCTCTTTTCTCTTCGTAATGCACTATGAATTTGTTTAGATGAAGAACTTCAGACAAGGATTTTTATGGCCTCTTGTACGCACCACGAATTGACTCAACTGGGTTTATGAACACATGATTTAAGGTGTTTTTTTTTTTTTCTTCTTTCCTTTTCCCTGTAAAGTACTGTGAATGGGTTTTGATGAAGGATTTCAGCCAAGGCCCTTTTATGCCCTTTTTGCATGTACCATGAATTGACTCAATTGGGTATATGAATACTCGATTTGAGGTGCGTGTTTTTTTTTTTTTTTTCCTCTTCTCTCTCCCCCCCCCCCCCCCCCCCCACTCTTCCATTTGAGCATGGTCCCATGGTATCTGATACACTTGCAATGTTTCCCTACTAATGGGCTGGCCCTGCTCTAGTTACACTATTAAGATACTTAAATCATCCTTTTTAGCCGACCCTCCCCTCCCCCGATGCTTCCTGGTGGTGAAAGGGAGCTTATTTTTTGATTTCGCACATTTTGGAGAGGATATCTCTGATGGGTGTGAATAAATGTGTTGGGTTGGTGAGTGAATGTTGTTGTGGCTCTGATTTGGTCCTCCTTGGGGGAGGGAGGGGGAGGGAACAGTTGGGGGGAAATAATGGGCGCTGCCCTACCTTGCAATGCCCATTAAATTAGTCTTGATTAACGCGCGGGGTTTGAACTCTCCCTTCAAGAGATCATATTTATATGATACTTATTTATATGATACTCTCTTGAGGGGTAACATCGACGTGGCATTTGTGCAGGAGACCCACTGGAGGCAGGATCAGGCCACTCATTGGAAGTACTCTAAGTATCCCCATGTTTATTCATCCTCAATGTTGGGGGAGAAGAAGCGAGGGGTGGCCATAATTGTATCGGCCAAAAACACATTCGAACTGGTTTATCAGGAAACAGATACAGAGGCTCGCAGAGTAATCTTGGTGTGCAGGATTAATAATATCCTGTACACCTTGGTTAATCTTTACGCCCCATCGGATGGAATAAACGGGTTTATGGATTCTGTTATGGAAAATGTCGAAAATATATCTAGTGGTTTCCTGATTATGGGTGGGGACTTAAATGCAGTTGCAAATTTTGATATAGATAGACAGTCAGCTACCGTTAGGAAACAAGTGCCACAAAATAGAACAAGAGCAAATGCCTTCTCGTCATGCCTTTTCAGACATAACTTATACGACGTCTGGAGGGTACATCATCCGGAAGAGAGAGATTATTCTTTCTTTTCGAGTGTTCATTCAACATACTCCAGGATTGATTATTTCTTGGTAGGGGGACACATGATCCGCAGGTGCACTAACTCCCATATTGGTAATATATCCTGGTCGGATCATGCCCCGGTCTACCTAGATATTAAAGACAACCCTGATTTCACAACCCGGGATAACTGGAGGTTGAATGTTCAACTTTTGGGTTCTGAGGAAAGCAGACTAGATCTGATTGAACAAGCCAAAGAGTTTTTGGAAAACAACGATAGGGGGGACACAACAGAACAAACTCTTTGGTGTACCATGAAGTGCTTTCTGAGAGGATATTTAATCAAGAGGGGAACCTGGATTAAAAAAAACAGGGCCAAAGATTTGGCGGAACTCTATGCGACACTAGCGATAATGGAGGCCAGGAATAAAATATATACCACGGATCAGACAGGTAGGGAGACTCAGGAGGTACAAGAAAAAATTAGAGCTGGTCTTAGGGATAAAGCAGAAGCTGCAATGACCTGCCTTAGAAGTAAATAGTACCTTAGTAATAATAGGGTGGGGAAGGATCTAACAAAAAAATTGAAACTTCAAACTTCAAGGCTAAGAATAAAAAAAATAGTTAAAGACGACAAGACCCTCCTAGTAAAAAAATTCCTAGCCTCACTCAGTCTACCCTGTTTGTCCGCCGATAAACTGAACCCCATCAACCAGCCTATCACTCTAGAGGAGGTTTCCAGTACTATTAGAGAGACAAAGAGGGATAAGGCCCCGGGTCCCGACGGATTTCCAGCACTTTTCTATCAGACACTGCAGCCTGTGGTCTCACCCATTCTGGCAAGGCTATATAATTCAATCATTAGAGGAGGGGCATTCCCGGAGGAGATGCTGGAAGCCTCTATTTCCCCTATTCCGAAGCCAGGAAAGGACCCAGAGCTGGTCAGCTATTACAGACCCATCTCTCTCATTAACTTGGATGTTAAAATATTCTCTAAGATCCTTGCTAACCGCCTGAAATTGGTTATCCATGATTTGATCCACCCGGATCAGGTTGGCTTCATGCCGGGGAGGGAGGGCCTGGAGAACACCAGGAGGGTTTTCGGCATTATAGAGACATTACATCAAGAAAAGGTTCCCTCTGTCATAGTCGCTCTGGACGCAGAGAAGGCTTTTGACAGGGTGGACTGGAGATTTCTGTCGGAAACCCTCCTGGCGTTCGGTCTCTCAGGCCCATTCTATAATGCAACTATGGCTCTATACACAAACCCTTGAGCCAGGATTAGTGGTCCTTTCCTGGCTTCTGAGTTTTTTGGCCATTCGCAATGGAACAAGACAGTGTTGTCCCTTAGCACCTCTTCTATACGCCTTGGCCATAGAACCCCTGGCCCAATATTTGAGAAGATCGCAGGAAATCGAGGGAATTAGAGTTGGGGCGGAGGAGCACCTTGTTACTCTGTATGCGGATGACATCCTCCTGACTGTGGCCCACCCCCAAACCTCAATACCAGCATTGTTGAAAGCATTAGAGGTATTCGGCTCTCATTCCAATTATAAGGTCAACCTGTCGAAGACACAGACTATTCCGTTCAATATGTTACCCTCTAATCAGCAGACTATGCAAAATTTGGGTCAGGAAAATGATACCCACGATTCCATAGACTACTTAGGGATCAGGATAACGTGGCGATTAGATAGGATTGTCCCAGTAAATTACAATATCCTATTTAAAATTATTCAGGAAAAACTATCGCAATGGTCTAGGTTTGAATTCTCGTGGCTTGGCCGTATTAACATTCTGAAAGCATACATTCTCCCAAAACTTCTGTACTTGTTTAGAACTATTCCATTTACAGTCCCAATTGGGACTCTTAGGGAATTCGAATTAATGTTTGCAAAGTTTGTATGGTCGGCCAAGAAACCACGTATTCCATGTCAATTACTCAAATATAAATTACAACACGATGGCCTGGGGTATCCGGACCTTCGGAAAATATATCAAGCATCACAACTTGCACGTGTGATAGCATGGAAAAACTCTACCCATGTAACAGGTTGGTATAGTATAGAAAAATCTGTAAACGGAAAAAAAGACATGGCACTTCTGATGTGGTTGCCCCACAAGTTTTATAAAAAATGCGGTTTTTCTTTAAAGACAGTGACCGATAGCATGACCTCATATATAAATTAAAGAAATCAATAAAGGTTAAGGACACATTATCTATGTCTGCACCCCTGCAGATTATCTCAATCTGCATACTGATATCTCCTTACATAAATGGTCCGAGGCAGGGATCAACATCCTGGGCGACCTATATATAAACAATCAGTTAATTTCTTTTGAAGCTTTGATACATAATTTTAAGCTCCCAGGTACGGAACTATTTAATTATATGAGACTTAAGTCCTTTCTTGGCGAATTTCCACCTACGAAACCGGCCGATTAGGACATATTTTTATCCACAGTTGACAATAAGAGTGTTATATCAAGATCACGTAGATTTCTCGACAAGGGGGTGACGGTTGAGAAGTCTCTGGCGGTCACACACTGGGAGAAAGATCTGGGGAAAACATTCCCAAATATTATTAGTTTGGGAACCAGCAATCAGGTCTCTTTTTTTTTACTTAAAAACTCGACATAACAAATGGTAAAAATTTTGTTTAACTTTATGTAACACTTGCTATTTTTCCATCTGTTCCAATTTGATATGCACCAATGATGTTTGGTATCCCTATGTTTAAAAACAAATGAAAAACAATAAAGATTAAGTAAAAAAAAAATAAAGCAAAATAGGCTACTCCCTATATCTCTCACCGGCTTGTACAGCCCGCTTTTGGCTCTTTAGAACCCAGGACCGCAGTAACAAGGAAGTTAGTGTATAGAACAGAGTTATACATGAAGGGGTTCAGGATTTCTGTCACAGTGGGACAAGGGTTTTTTGTATGTATGTGTTGGTGTGTATGTGTGGAGGGGATGGAGAGCTGCCGAGCAGAAGAAAGGAGTCGAAAAAGATATATCAACAATTATGGTTAAGTGTATATCAATAAATGTGCAGGGATTAAATACCCAATATAAAAGACAGTACCTATATGAGCTTATGAAAAGTAAAAACATTAACATTGCTTAACTGCAAGAGACCCGTTGGGAAAGAAAGGGGAATCTGAAATGGTCTGAGGACAGATGTTTATTAATAGTCCATTCAGCCTTACAAAGGAAATAAAAAGAGAGGGACAGCAATCCTCTTTTCCCAAAGCACTAAAGTAGAACAAATATGTCAAGAAAGAGATAAAGAAGGCCGCTATATTAAATACATATATATAATGGTGTGTAAGATTGAAGAACAAGTTTATACATTGGTCAGTGTCTACCTACCTGTAACAATGCACCCTTGTGCAGGCTCATCCACGCTGTATCCAGGCTTTTCTGTATCCTTCTTGCTTTGCTTTCTTTATTATTTATGCGTATTCCTGTCCTGCCCAGTATTCCTGTCCTGCCCTATATTCCTGTCCTGTTGTTTCTCCTCCTGCCTGTCTTTGTTTCATTCCAGGTTTTCTGTCATTCACTCTGTCTTGTCAGCTAACATCTAATTGGCCAATTGGTTAACCAAACCCCCACCTTTACCATCTTTAGTATTAGGCTAGTTCCTATATTTATATTTGTTCCTTTGTATGTTTCTCTTTTGGCCCTTTACCCTGTGACTTGTATTATATAGCCTAAGTTTGGTTTCTGCTTTCTTATGTCTTGCCTCTGTCCTGTAGCCCTGCACTCTGTATTTCAGTTCTGCTATTCCTCAGTTACTTTTCTGTTTTATCTCTGCTTGCAGGGCCGGCCCAAGACTTTGTGCTACCTGGGGCAAAAAACGAAATGCTAATGGTAAAACATTATTATGATAATAGGCTGTGCATTTCCCTAAAACATAATGGGACCAGTGACCTGTAACAAAATCCAGATAGATATAGTCCGTGTCAGAGGATTTAACCCCTGGATTGCTTAACATATGTAGACAGTGTCGGATGAGTTAACCCTGGGTGGCTAGACATATATAGGCAGCATTAGAGGAGTTAACCCCTTGGGTGGCTAGGCAGATAGAGACAGTGTCAGAGGAGTTAACCCCTTGGGTGGCTAGACAGATAGAGGCAGTGTCAGAGGAGTTAACCCCTTGGGTGGCTAGACAGATAGAGGCAGTGTCAGAGGAGTTAACCCCTTGGGTGGCTAGACAGATACAGGCAGTATCAGAGTCTGTCACTCACACATACACTCACTCACATTGACATACACTCACAGACTCATTCAGTCAGCACACACTAACACTAAGCCAGCACAGACGACAGACACACTCAGCCAGCACACAATAACACTCAACCAGAACACTCAAAGACACAATCAGCCAGAACACTCACAGACACAATCAGCCAGCACACTCACAGACACAATCAGCCAGCACAGACACACTCAGCCAGCACACAATCACACTCAACCAGCACAAACTCCCTACTCACTACTCAGAGGGTCTAAAAGTTAAAAGTGCTCTAACAGACGCTGTTGTCATGGCTTTTTCCGCTGCCTGTTGGCTCTTCCTACGTGCGCCAGATACTGTCAGTGGGGGTGGAGCCTTCCGATTGCGCACACCAAGAATGAAAAAAAAAAAAGGAATCGCTCTTAACCTGCCGAGGTTGGTATGACAGGGAAAGTTACGGCAGCGTTAAGCTCCCCTGTCAGATCAAAGACAATTAGATGAGTTAGGCAGCCGCGAGGCCCCCGTTAGTGTGAGGCCTTAGACGATCGCCTAACTTGCCACTGATGCCAGCAATAGGTTGGCATTACACGACTGGTTATTGTTCAGGGTCAATAGCTGACCCTGACCCTTTAATGTTATTGGATTGTATGTGACAGTCACCCAACAGAATGTATATTATGTATCAACAAAGTACTTTTTTTATTTTACTGTGTTAGAAAACTATTTTCCCATCACCAGGCTTCCAATAAAAGTGGTTCTCAAATCAGAAGCTAAGGCCTTTCGTAAAACAATTTTTTTTATTTACTTATAGTTTAAGGGTTCCACCCTAGGGCTTCTCCATCGAAAAAAGCGTCTTATGTTGCTCCATATTGCCCCCCAGCATCCACAAGCATTCTCCTCATAGTGTTCATCAACGACTTCTGTGTCTGCGCAGTTCGACTTGGGAGAGTGCACTTTGCCTTCATCTTCTCCACTCATCTTTAAAAAAATTAGTTGATTAGAAAGTCACTAGTAATATCTGCTTCAGACGCCTCAACATACGCAAGTGAAGGAAATGTGTTAGTGGGTGCTTTATATAGAGTACATATTACATTATAAGGTCAAGTGGGCGTGGCCCATATTATAGTTTGAGGTCAAATGGGTGTGACCCATATTACATTATTAGGTCAAGTGGGTGTGGCCCATATTACAATATTAGGTAAAATGGGTGTGTCCAATATTACCTTATGAGGTCCAGTGGGTGTGACCCATATTACCTTATCAGGTAAAATGGATGTGTCCTATCTGAAAGCGTATGGCATAAGTATGGACGTGGCCCAACCATGTCTGTGGAACTAATTGGAAGATTAAAAGCAAAACATATCTTCTTACTACTAAGCCAGAATTATTAAATGATTGAAACCAGCCAGTGCAAAGAGAAATTAATATCAGAAGTTACTCTGTGTGTGCACAAAAGTACAGTACTGTACATGCACACAGATTGCACTGGTGTAATTAGAAGTGTAAAAGGCCGTCCCAGCCTATGAACTCAGTTTATAGTAGACATGTGCATTCGTTTTCGGACGAATGCATTTTTGTCCGAAAATCGCATTTTCGTCCATTCGTTCCGAAAAACGAATAACGAAAATGCTAAGCTAACGAAAGCCGAATGAACGAATGGTTAATAAACGAAAATCATTTGTTTATTCGTCCATTCGTAGTACTATTGCATTCTATAAGCCGAAATAGAGTCGGTTTATAGAATAGCAATAGCATAGTACACTTACATTCCATAAACCGAATGACTTTCGGTTTATGGAATGCATGTAAGTCTATTGGCATTCTATAAACCGAAAGTTCGGTTTATAGAATAGCAATAGTATTACATGTATTACATAAGCCGACAGCCTATAAACCGAACGTTCGGTTTATAGGCTGTCGGCATTTCACTACACGGAGACAAAGTCTCCATTCATTATGAATGGAGACTCTGAAGGAGGTTAAGCATGCATGGGATAGGTATAAGGCTATCCTAGATAAAGGATAAGGTCAGAGACTAATGAAAGTATTACTTTACTGAGAGGGTAGTGGATGCATGAAATAGTCTTCCAGTAGAAGTGGTAGAGGTTAATACAGTGAAGGAGTTTAAGCATGCATGGGATAGGTATAAGGCTATCCTAGATATAAGATAAGGCCAGGAGCTAATGAAAGTATTACTTTACTGAGTGGGCAGTGGATATATATATTTTTAGGTACTAATTGAGCAGCAAATGGTTCTTATCTGCTGGCAGGGCTGATCCAAGACATTGTGCTGCCTGGCACGAAAAACTAAATGCTACCCCCCCCACCCCCCCCCCCCCCCACCCCAAAAAAAAGCCCACAGTCATTATAATTTGAACTAAAATGATACTGATCAGGAAGTGATAATTTAATGCAAGAGCAAGTTTTTTTTGCAAAATAATATGGTGCGAGTACTGGCAGCAATGATTAAAATGTGTACCCTAAATGTTTGAGAATTTAAACCTAATGTACAATATTTGAGTCATGTTATAGGTCAGTGGTCACATATGTTTTGAGGAATTGCACAGCCTATTTTTCATAATAATGTTTGTTTTACCATTTCTTTCTTTTTTTTTTTAATAAGATTTTATTTGAGTCATATTTTGTGCAAAACAAATACAGTTCAAATAAGACCGTTCAGATAAAACAAAACCGTTCTTAAAAAAAAAAAAACAGTTGACATAAAAGACTCCGTTAGTATTTTAGGTGAAATACGTGGCTATGAAATAGTAGAATATGAAAGCATAGACTATCCACAAGATAAAATACAGGGTGATTGCTAGAAACTTTCATGAACAATGGGCATGACATGGGTATAAGCTGCGTACAGAAACCTTGGAGGGTTTTATCCGCAGAGAGAATCACCTGCCACTTTATACTACTATTGTGTTCGTTACATTCAAACATCTGTCAGAAATACGATAAGAGTATGATCTGAGGAAACATCAGCCACTGGATATATTCCCACATATATCTCGATCTGGATGGGCAGGCTAGTTCCTCCAGTTGAAAGAAAAACAGCTAGGACGGCTATATCCTAAAGCCTATAGGGAAAGCAAGTATGGTAATCAAGAAAGAAAATGAAACTAAACGAGAAGTTGGGAAACAGCGAGATTGGAATTTTCAAAGTTTGAAAAGAACAAGAGGGGGAAAGGGTACCCCTAGAGCGGGCATAACAGCGGGGCAGGATCTCTCCGGCCAGAATTGGGCTTGTGGCATCACATTTGGTGGCCACAGTATCTCTGCTCCACTGGAGAGCAAAGAAAGCGCACTGGGGGGGGGGGGGGGGGGACACAAAGTATGACTGACTTAATTGAAACAAGACCGCAGAACCTTCTTTTACTTTTACTTTCCCCTTTAATATTGTGGACATTGTGTGTGGTTTCAAATTTTCAAGCATTGCTACTTTTTTTTACCTGCTTTGGCTTTGATTATTAGCAACATGTTTGCACATTCTTTAACCATTTGTTTATTCCTGGAGGTAACCTAAACTCACTTACCATTGATTTGGGGTTTTGAGCCGGTTGAATTCGCTTGGTTTTGTCTTATTGTTTCTACTCTAACGACGAGCGAACCCGTAAGGAGACCCACTCTCTATTTGGATGAAGATAATAGCCCTACACTATAATAGTGAAACTCTGTGGCTACTTGACGGGTCAGAACTGAAAGTGAGTTTATGGATGGTCTATATTTCTTTCTGCTAAACTGCTACGATTGAAACATGGAGGGGAGACAGGCAAGAGTGCGGAGCATTTTTATGGAAGGTGAACCCGAAATGGGACCTGATATTGACCTATACACCCTGTTTAGGGATCTAGAAAAAGCCACCAATAAAGAACTGCGTTTGTGGTGGGATATTGTGACATTGGAAAAATATACTGAAGTGCAGCGACATCATCAGAGAGGAGTTAACTCCAAATCCATTTTGAGAAAAACATCAAGGGACTCATGCAGAGTGACATTTAGTGGGCCTGAAACCTCAGGCAATGAAGGTGGTTCCTCTGTTTCTTCAGTCTCATCTCATACTGGGAGTGGGGGATCCCGAACCAGCAGATTGGAGAGACTGTCTATGATGGAATCCGACGCTTCTGATGACTCCAATCAGGTTTTAAAGTGGCGCCGCACATCATACAAAAGAAAAAAAAGCCGAGAAATAGGAGAAGGAACCGAGGAACACTCAAGATTAACCAAGATGGTCCTGCCTAGGAACAAGAGGAGCTAGTGGCAACTAGTTCTAATGTCATTAATCTGTCTGATTTTTCTCTAAGTACTACTCATGAAAGGGTTCTTGGTTTGGGTTTGTCTTTTTCACCTACTAATCATTTTAACCTCTTCTCCACCCTTGTAGATGTGAATCGTTTCGTAAGGAAAGTCACATTGAAAAAACATTTCTCGGACACTACCGAGACCATACCAGAACAGGTTAGTTCTCCATCACATAGTGGTAATTTGGCACAATTAACTAATCATACGCCAACAAATTTAAGCTTTGATGATTTATGCTTATTATCTACCTTAGAGGATTTACAGGCTATTCCCAAAGATACTGTTACCATACGTACGGGTTTAAAACCACAATCTGCTTTCTATCCAGTAAATAGCAGAAATAGTGCCATTGACTCATACCAGAGACTGGTGGAGGAAGACCTAGTCAAATTAGCTAATCAAAAACCTAAGCACACTACATGTCACAATCTCAGTAAAAAGGAGCAGGAAGCTCTGAAAGATCTGTCTGGTAACTCAGATATAGTCATAAAAAATGCTGACAAGGGTGGAGCAGTGGTTATTATGAGTAGAGAATCATATATGAAGGAGGCATACAGACAACTCCTTGATGAAAAAACTTATAGATGTTTGTCCACCAACCCAACCAAGGCCTGTCAAAAGGAGCTCTCTAAATTATTAGATTATGGCATATATGGGGGGATTCTAAATATTGATGAAGTCAAATTTATCTATAGAAAAAATCTATTAATGCCTATCTTCTATTTTCTCCCTAAAGAACATAAGACACTAGTGGACCCTCCGGGTCGCCCTATTATACCAGAGATAGCCAGTCTTGGAGAGGGCCTCTCCGAGTTGGTTGACTTATACCTATTGTGGTGGCCCAAAAAGGCTACATTCGGGATTCCAAACAGGTTTTACAGCAAATGGGATTTCTGACCTGGAAAGAAAGTTATTCCTGGTTATCTCTGGATGTTTCTTCACTCTATTCCTGCATTCCACACGACGAGGGCCTAATTGCTATTTCCTGTTGTTTAAACAGGTTTAGCAATTACTGCCCGCAGACAATACAATTTCTGCTTATGGCAGTCGAATTTCTTCTCACCCATAACTGTTTTTCTTTTGATTCAAAATATTATGTCCAGATACAAGGTACAGCAATGGGGGCGCGTTTCGCGCCGTCATATGCGAACATGTATATGATCTACTGGCAGGAGCAATATATTTTTTTGTAATGAAAACCCCTTTAGGTCAAATATTATATTTTATGGCCGGTACATAGATGACTTACTACTGATTTGGACAGGAGATTGTAGGAAGGTTGAGTCTTTTGTAGATTATGCTAACAGAAACCCATTGAATCTACGTTTTACCTTTGAACATAAAGCGCACACTATTGCCTTTTTGGATTTGGAGCTCAGTGGTAATGTTACTGATAAAAGTATAAGCACCACCGTTTTCCGCAAGGAAGTTGCCGGGAATACGGTACTCCACGCGAAGAGTTGTCACCCCCCTCATGTCATTAGGAGTGTTCCCACTGGCCAATTCACTAGGCTTAAGCGGAACTGCTCCTCGGTAGAGCCGGTCGAATTCGCTTGGTTTTGAATTATTTGTGTTCCACTGCTCTTACCTATTGCTACTTTTAGCTATTTAAATCTTATAGCAGGATTCACCAGTATACACTTTTTTACATGTATTTTTCCCTTTTATTATTGTGATCGTTTGGTTTAATTGTTAAATTGGTACACACCTTGTTAAATCAGGGCACTATATATGGGAGGCTGCTCCAGGTATCAGGATGCCTAAGTGGTACGAAACACGTCAGGCTACTTGTGTGCCCTATCTAGGGCTGGGTTTTTTTTTTGCACTATGGATCTATTTTTTATCTGTTCATGATTTTTCTATTAATAAATATTTTTTTACGTTTTCAACATCCTGAGCAGCCCATTTATGTGTTTTCTCCATTTTTGTATATTGCTGCATTCATTTCACTATTCAATTCGTATGAATGAACATTTCCCCTTTGTTCATTCAATACATAGTATAAGGTTGGGGAATTCGGATGAATTTAAATTTCAACAGTTCAATAGCATAAGGTAGGGGATGAATGAAATTCGAATGAAATTCAGATAAATTTGACTCTTTCAACTGAATTCTCCAATAGGTGAATTACTTCCCATTTGTAGGAATGAATATAATGAAATGAATATAATGAAACGAAAATAATGAACGAATTTCGTCTGAAACAAATGCAGCAATGGACAAAATTCGTTTTGACTGAAATAAATAACATTTTTGTCCGAATGGACGAAAACGAAAATAACATTTTCGTTTTGCCCATCTCTAGTAATCTGCTTAAAGCAGCTGATACCTTTCAGGAACACAAACAGTGTTCCCTACACCACTGAGTTCACCTGTAAATAAATATTGGATGAGCCACGGGCATGGTGCCGGCTGTGGCCCCAGGGGGCCTTTCCTTTATTTAATCAGGGCCATGGGCACAGTGCCAGCCTGTGGCCTCAGGGGGCCATTTCTTAAAAAAAATTGTGACTGCAGGCATGGCGTCATTTTTTTCATGGGGGAGTGGGAAGGTTACTAGGGATGGCTTTTTAAAAAAAAACAGTGATTCATGCAAAACGCTGTTATTCCCTAACTGCAATACCAGTGTTTTAATGAACTGTATTATTGTGGTCCCTGTTTTAGTTGAATCACACGCTATTCCTTAATGGGCAGCATAGAATCGAGGCCATTGTGTTAGCAGGAAAAGCTAAAGCCTAAATTAGGAGAGAAATATGTATTAAATGTGGCTGTGGAGTCTCCAGTTTATGACATCACCTATGGCTTGATATGCAAATGAACTATTTTTCAATGGGAAATGTGTAATTTGCACATTACATCACAGATGATATCATAAGCTGGAGACACCACAGACATCTTGTGTCTCTGCCCAGACGGGGACTCTAAAGCGCAACTGAAGTAGATGCAGCCAGAGTAAATGAGGAGGAGACCAGCTAGAGGGAGAGGAAGAGAGCAGACTAAACCACCCTATCAGCAAAAGTGTGTATAGAATTAAAGAAAATCTGTTTTGCTGCACTGATGCTCCAGTGAGCCTGTTTTATTTTCTGGGGGAGGGGAGTCTTTTGCCCATGCCTTGTTATTTGTTTGTCTCTGAGTATAGCTAGGTGATATTATATTTGCTTATGATGTTTTCTAGATTTGAAATTTTTTACTAAACAAGAAAAATGTTATGCTTTTTGTGTTTTCTTATACTGGATCAGAGTGTGTCATGATGTGATGGGTAAGCTGAACTATGCTTTGTTTCTAAATCATATAATTAGATTAACCCCTTAAGGACAGACCCTTAAGGACAGACAACATTTTTGGCCATTCTAGACAATGGCTATTTTGACATTTCTGTGCTGTTTGTGTTTAGCTGTAATTTTCTTCTTTATCATTTGTTGTACCCAACCCACACAAATTATATATTGTTTTTATCGGGACAAGAAGGGCTTTCTTTAGATGCCATTATTTTGATCATATCCTATAATATAATCTAAAAAAAATAATAAAATATGCTGCCCCCCCCCCTACAAATTTACTGACTTTTATTTGAGGGTAGCTATTAATGGACAAATTATCAGTGGGCTATTAATGGACAAATGTCAGTGGCTATTAATGGACAAATTATCAGTGGGATATTAATGGACAAATGATCAGTGCCTATTAATGGACACATTATCAGTGGGCTATTAATGTGCAAATTATCAGTGGATATTAATGGATAAACTATTGAGGGGGAGGCAGAATTTCTTTCCGTAAGGGGCCCTGAAATTTCTGATGATGGCCCTGCTCTTCACTTCTAAATGCCCCAGAACATGGCAATTTCTATCTTTCTATACAACTGTCTTTCTTTCAATCACTATAATTTATCTGTCAACATATCTGTCTATCTGCGTCTATCTTTGATGATAACGAGTAGGCTGATGTTTTTTCCCCCTGGGCCAAAAGAAACCAGCACTCCTTTGCCATGTCAAAGCCCGATATCCCACCACTGTAACTGACATCTGACAGGCCACCCAGCACTCCAACTGATAGAGGCACGCAAAGCAAAACAAACACACACACCACGCATGAAATGAAAATAATGAATAATACTCTCCCTGCAAACAGGCAGCACCCACAAGAGCGCTCAAAAAACAAGGTACAAATCTTTACAGAGGGGCACACTTATACAGGGGAGAGAAAAATATGAAAAGAAGATAGTGTAGTATTGCAGAATCAAATGGACAAGTGATGGAGGTAATTATTGCACTCACATCTCCAAAAACTCAAGCAGGTTCATCAAACAAATGCTTTCATTCTTCCAGGCTAAAATACATAAAATGCAGAACCCCAAAGTCAAAGTATCACAAACACACATGGTAAGGAATGGTAATTGCACTTACAATCAGGAAGGTGCATATGCGCATTGTCCAAAAACAAATAAATCAGCAACAATGTATGGAAAAGTCCACCAGCCAGCAGTTATATGATATGCACTTTATTGCACTTTATTTGGATCCATCAGATTTGTACCAAGTTACTCCTCCTGAATGAGCAAGATGTGAATATTCTACATTTCCTCTCCTGGGAAAGACAGTTATCCATTGAAACGAGTTGATAACTTATTTCCTGGAACTTTCTGCTGCTGGCTGGTGATCAATGCGCATATACACTTTGCTATATTTTTAAATTTGTTTTTTGCAGTTTACTGCTTAGAGAATAATACCCCTTTATGTTCTAGTGTAAAAAAAAAAAATGTTGCAAATGTAGGGAAGAATATATAGAACACGACCAAAATATTAGATATACAAACCAAAATAAACAGCAAATTAGAGGAGAAGATGATAAAATCCCTGGAAAAGCTGAAGATAAAATACTATTACAAAGGTAACAGGGCAGACAAGTTACTCTCAAATAAAATAAAAACATATTATACTAAAAGAACTATAGATAAACTGATAGTCGACGATAAGGTTCATCTGACCCCTGAAAGTATTGGCACCCAGTTTAATGAATTCTATTATAAACTATACAATTTATCACAAAATTCTAATACCAAAGATATAGACCTATACATAAAAAACACAGCTATTCCTAAGATATCAGAAATACATCAAGTAAATCTGAATAGTCCTTTTACCACGGAAGAACTTGAATTGGCAATAAGAAATCTAGCCACCAATAAAACTCCCGGACCAGACGGCTATACTCATCTATTTTATAAGACCTTTAAAGACGATATTGTAGGCCCATTGACTCAAACATTCAATGAAATGGCCTGTGCCAAAGATATACCAGGCGAGTTACTAAAAGCCAACATTTTACCTATTTTGAAACCTAACAAAGATCCTACAGAACTTAAGAATTACCGACCTATTTCACTTATAAATGCTGATATGAAATTATATGCAACCATCCTAGCCAATAGATTAAAACCAATGCTTGCCTCAGTGATACATCCGGACCAAATTGGTTTCATACCAGGCAGATCATCAACCAACAATACCAGAAGACTATTAGATATAATGGACCAGGCTGAGCTACGGGGAACCCCACTTGCGACCCTAGCGTTAGATGCCGAAAAGGCTTTCGATAGGGTCGGGTGGGATTACCTAGAGAGAGTACTGAAGGCATTCGGCATAGATGGGTGGATCTATAATGCTATTATGGCACTCTATAAGGGCCCAACAGCTAGGACAGTGGGACCTAATATCTGTGCAAATTGGTTTCCATTATCAAATGGAACAAGACAAGGTTGCCCCCTCTCCCCGCTGATATATATTCTTTCAATTGAGCCATTGGCAATTAATATTAGGAACAACAAAGAAATTATCGGTTTCAGAACCAAAGATGCAGACCACAAAATAGCTTTATACGCAGATGACGTACTGATTTCTCTCACATCCCCGTCTCACTCTCTACCTTATCTGATGGATGAAATAAATAGATATGCCTCAATATCAAATTATAAATTAAATTATAAAACAAAGGTTATGACTAAAAATTTACAGAAATACACCCTCGATAATTTAAAAAGAAAATTTAATTTCACGTGGACTTCAAAAGGCTGTGAGTACCTAGGATTACAATTTCCGGATGAGGTGGAGAGAGTGATGGAGGTAAACTTTCTAAGATTATTGAGAGAAACAAACCAGAAGCTGCAAGATTGGAGGAATACCGAAATATCGTGGTGGGGTAGGATTAATTTAGTCAATTACTATATCATGCCAAAATGGTGCTACCTCTTTAAAATGATACCTTGGGGGATACACCGATCCTGGATGGATATGGTCCAAGAAAGTTTTAAAACATTTATTTGGAAAGGAAAACCCCCAAGAATCAATAAATTTAATATGGCAAGAAAAGTAAAACAAGGAGGTCTTAGCTACCCTATTATTGAGAATAATTACCATTCAAGTATGATAGTTCATGCTCACAACCTCCAGAATCTCTCACTCCATAAAGAACCATGGTACCTTATAGAAAAAGAGGCAGCAGACAAAGAGGATCTTGAATACTACCTATGGTTAAATAGTAACAAAATTCACTCTAAAGGTCTGATGGGCAAATCAAGGATTCTAGGCCAGGTGATCAAGGAATGGGACACTATCAAAAAAACTATGAACCTACAAAATAAAATGATTCCTTCATGTAAACTAAAAGCAATACAATATAATATAAAAGACATCACATTAAAGAACTGGGATAAAGCTCATGAATGTCCAATAGGAGATTTGTGTGAACAAGGCAAATTATTGCCTTTTGAAACACTGAGAGAGAAATATTCCCTTCCCTCCAGAGAGATATTTTCGTATCTGAGAATTAAAAATTTTATGAAGAACAATGTGTGTCATAACTTGGATACACTAAAACAAGAGCTAACTAAAATTTTCTCATACAAACAAATACCTAAAATCACAGCAAAGACAAATTCTCTAGTAATGACGAGAAATACATACCCTATAAAAGTGAAGTCGATATGGGAGAGGGAGCTAGCAATCAAAATTACAGATGAGGAGTGGGCAGGCTCCTTTGCCCAGACAAATAAAACAACAAGATGTCTCAATCTAGCAGAAAATCAATTTAAAATAATGTATAGGTGGTACAGAGTCCCATCTGCCCTGACAAAAATGTACCCACAGTTATCATCTAAGTGCTGGAGATGTGGGGTGGAAAACGGCACTTTCCTTCATGTCTGGTGGAGTTGCAAGGCTGTTGCTGTCCTATGGGATTGGGCTTTCGAATTGATTAATAAACTTACCAATAGTAATACGACCTGGAAGCCAGAATCTGCTCTCTTACATTTAAAGCTAAAAGAATCATCTAAAGATAATCAGCAGATAGCCATTCATTGTTGGGTGGCCACAAAGGTTCTAATAGCTAGAGCGTGGAGATCAAGCAAACCCTTTAAAAAAATCCAACTGATAAATCAAGTAACGTATCAGGCAAGGATGGAAAAGAGTTTGAGTAATCTACAACCATCAGCATCTAGAAGACTATGCAAACTCTATACATATATATTAGAGCAGTTAGAACAGATGTAGATAAATAGAAGAGAGATATGGCTATCTAATACCATCTTAATACAACAGGCCCAAACCAATATCAAAATAAAAATTGAAAATAAAAAGGGGAAAGATGGGAAGAACTCCTCAAAAAGGATATGTCTATGAAACCTTGAATGCTCCCCCCTGGGTGGGGCAAAAGTCTCTCGATCGGTCTGTAAGATTACAGTACATTTTATTGACCTGTGCAAGGAGGGGCGGGGAGGGATATTTTGCCGAAAGAGTCCGGAAGATACTTATAAGACTCTTTATAGAAGTGAATCTAAATATAATAAGCACTTTAAGAAGGGATCAGAGTGGCCACCCCTCGTTGCACTGGGACATAATAATTTGTTGTATATATGATGTTTTTTGTATGTCTGTCAATGTCTTTCGTGTTTTATATGTTATGGAGAAAAAGAAAACTAATAAAGATATACTATAAAAAAAAAAAAGAATATATAGAACATGGTTGTATTTGAATTGTTTTTTATTGTTCCACTTTTAAAATATTGATCCAGCATGGCTTTTATTATTGTATAAACCATTATCAGGGGCGCCATCAGGGGGGTACAGCCAGTATCCTGTAAAGCGCCTGAGGATGTCTGTTTGTTACGCCCCCATACTGAAGTCACAGGGTTGTAACTTGTAACCCTGCTTACCTTTCGACATAAAGCTGTGTGCGTGAAGTCAGGATATGTTAGTGGAAACGAGTTATATCAGTTGCGAGGAAAGAGCCTAGGTGCAGGGCCGGACTGGGAACAAAAAACAGCCCTGGAAAAAAATTGTATACCAGCCCCATCGCATAACATTTTTAAACCAGCCCATAGCATAATATAATTTTTTTTGTTCATAGAAGGGAAAATCATGCATTTTAAAAAACACATCTGAACAGTGTTATTTATAGATAAGACTGATATATAAGCCTGCCTAGGGCAATATATATATCTCCAGTATGTACACAGAGTTATATGAATTGCCCTGTGCAGAGGTATATATCAGGGCAGTGTGTGAAACATATCCTGTAGCATGTCTCTCGCATATCTGTAGCCTGTCTCTCTCTCTGTCCTTTCTGTGGCGTCTCTCTCTCTGTCCTTTCTGTGGTGTCTCTCTCTCTGTCCTTTCTGTGGTGTCTCTCTCTCTGTCCTTTCTGTGGTGTCTCTCTCTCTCTGTCCTTTCTGTGGTGTCTCTCTCTCTCTCTCTGTGGCGTGTCTCTCTCTCTGTCCTTTCTGTGGCGTGTCTCTCTCTATCTCTCTCTGTCCTTTCTGTGGCGTCTCTCTCTCTCTCTGTCCTTTCTGTGGCGTCTCTCTCTCTTTCTCTCTGTCCTTTCTGTGGCGTCTCTCTCTCTCTCTTTGTCCTTTCTGTGGCCTCTCTCTCTCTCTCTTTGTCCTTTCTGTGGCGTCTCTCTCTCTCTCTCTTTGTCCTTTCTGTGGCGTCTCTTTCTCTGTCCTTTCTGTGGCGTCTCTCTCTCTCTGTCCTTTCTGTGGCGTCTCTCTCTCTCTGTCCTTTCTGTGGCATCTCTCTCTCTCTCTCTGTCCTTTCTGTGGCGTCTCTCTCTCTCTCTGTCCTTTCTGTGGCGTCTCTCTCTCTCTGTCCTTTCTGTGGTGTCTCTCTCTGTCCTTTCTGTGGCGTCTCTCTCTCTGTCCTTTCTGTGGCGTCTCTCTCTCTGTCCTTTCTGTGGCGTCTCTCTGTCCTTTCTGTGGTGTCTCTCTCTCTCTCTCTGTCCTTTCTGTGGTGTCTCTCTCTCTCTCTCTCTGTCCTTTCTGTGGTGTCTCTCTCTCTCTCTGTCCTTTCTGTGGCGTCTCTCTCTCTCTCTCTGTCCTTTCTGTGGCGTCTCTCTCTCTCTGTCCTTTCTGTGGTGTCTCTCTCTGTCCTTTCTGTGGTGTCTCTCTCTCTGTCCTTTCTGTGGCGTCTCTCTGTCCTTTCTGTGGTGTCTCTCTCTCTCTCTCTGTCCTTTCTGTGGCGTCTCTCTGTCCTTTCTGTGGTGTCTCTCTCTCTCTGTCCTTTCTGTGGTGTCTCTCTCTCTCTCTGTCCTTTCTGTGGCGTCTCTCTCTCTCTCTGTCCTTTCTGTGGTGTCTCTCTCTCTCTCTCTGTCCTTTCTGTGGTGTCTCTCTCTCTCTCTCTGTCCTTTCTGTGGCGTCTCTCTCTCTCTCTGTCCTTTCTGTGGTGTCTCTCTCTCTCTCTGTCCTTTCTGTGGCGTCTCTCTGTCCTTTCTGTGGTGTCTCTCTCTCTCTGTCCTTTCTGTGGTGTCTCTCTCTCTCTCTGTCCTTTCTGTGGCGTCTCTCTCTCTCTCTGTCCTTTCTGTGGTGTCTCTCTCTCTCTCTCTGTCCTTTCTGTGGTGTCTCTCTCTCTCTCTCTGTCCTTTCTGTGGCGTCTCTCTCTCTCTCTGTCCTTTCTGTGGTGTCTCTCTCTCTCTCTGTCCTTTCTGTGGCGTCTCTCTCTCTCTCTGTCCTTTCTGTGGTGTCTCTCTCTCTCTCTGTCCTTTCTGTGGCGTCTCTCTCTCTCTCTGTCCTTTCTGTGGCGTCTCTCTCTCTCTGTCCTTTCTGTGGCGTCTCTCTCTCTCTCTGTCCTTTCTGTGGCGTCTCTCTCTCTCTCTGTCCTTTCTGTGGCGTCTCTCTCTCTGTCATTTCTGTGGCATCTCTCTCTCTGTCCTTTCTGTGGCGTCTCTCTTCCCCCCTTAGTGTCTTTCACCCCCTCCCCCCTGTAGTGTCTTTCACCCCCTTCCCCCTGTAGTGTCTTTCACTCCCTTCCCCCTGTAGTGTCTTTTACCCCCTCCCCTTCCCCCTGTAGTGTCTTTCACCCCCCCTTCCCCCTGTAGTGTCTTTCACCCCCCCTTCCCCCTGTAGTGTCTTTCACCCCCTCCCCTGTATGTCACACTCACCTTGCTTTCTCTGCTCCCCATGCCGCCGCCGGAACTGCTGCTGCAACATCCGGCCGAAGCAGGCGAACTTCTTAAAGCGGCGACGGCCGCCGAATTGCTTAAAGTGGCCCCCCGCCACTTTAAGCAATTCGGCGGCCGTCGCCGCTTTAAGAAATTCGCCTGCTGCGGCCAGTTATTGCTGCAGCCGAACTCTTAAGGTGGCGGCCCACCGGGATTTTTCCCGGTATCCCGGTGGGCCAGTCCGGCCCTGCCTAGGTGAGGGACCTATTTCTTGGAAGGAGTGTGTGCATTATTACGTATTATTTGAAAACCAATTGCAGGGCAATACGTGATGTATTTGCTGGTCACAATACTCCCTGGCCAAACATAAACCTACACGGTCAGCTAGATATACTGACTGCCACAAATTATCTGAGACCCTTACTAAGCCAACACGTTTTTCCACTCATAATTTTATGTCTTGTGGGTGCTGCAGTGTGGCGTGTGGGCATGACCTGTGGGTGCAATATTGTGCTTTTATCAAAGGTGGGCAGAAGAACTTAAATGAAAGGGGACAAAGTAAGGAACCTAGACCACCATGGGGTAAGTGTCAGGGTGGGGGTTTCCAGACCATTTTTTTTTCTGTTAAGGACACCAACATTTCTTATGGCGGCCCTGACGTTTTTTTCTAGTATTTGATGTGGTTAACATTTTCAAAGTTTAAAGGTGTTAAACTCTGTTATTACCAGTCAAAATCCTGTCTTTGTTTTACATTTTATTTTGTGATATAATCAATAGCTCAACATTATTAAGTAATTTGTTAACCTAAAATAGCTGGGTCTATGTTGTAAACGAATACTGAAAATCAACACCCATATAATAAAAGAAATACACAGTTTCTTTTGCAACGTGTATTTAGAACTATTTAAAATATTTTGTAATTATTTTTGACATATGTGCATTAGTAATTATGCAGTAGCTTTGCATGCTATTCCTCAGTCTGGAATTTCATTCTCCAGTGTTTGGGACACAGAGTAATGTAATTTGTTAATATCGCTGAGATTCCCACTCTGAATCCATGACCCCCCTGGTATACTTGTTGAAATGTTGGGAGACTTTGTCCAAAGTGTGCATCAAAAAGACTGCAGAAAGTTAACTTGGCTCTAACGAAAATCCTACCGCTACAGTCTGACAGCTCCCTGGCCAGTCCTTGTAATCACAAACAAAGGTGTGTATTTAGAGTGATTGTCCTGCATAATATTTGTTTTCCAGCATGTAATTGTATTTTTCATGCTGCCATTTACATGTAGGACCTCCGTGTGTAAAGTCTAGCTGACACATTACCCATAGTCAGTAGGCCTATAACAAGTCATCATTCAATATTACAAACATGTCTCAACACAATTAAATTACATCTGTCAGCAACTTTTCATAATACTTGTTCCTATAAAAAAAAAAGTAGAAATGTATGTACACCCTGTGTTTGTTCAGTCCAATATACCATGTCAAATCAAACATCTGGAATAACCATGGTCTCAATAATCAGATTCATCTTGAGTCATTTAAGAAATGTCACTGTTCATTTGGGCGTCTTCATATAAGGGACATGGGTCCACCTCATTATTCACAAAGGGATTTGGGATTGATACATTTTCATACTTTGGTTCTGTGTTGCCTGTCTCCTCTGGGCTTTGGTAGATATGTTCTTCATTTAGGGTTTGTTCAGACTTTACTGGCTCAGTCAAGGTGGAGTACGTATTCTCTAAATTATCTGTGCTCCCCACACACTGAGTCTCCCCGTCACCCTTAGTTACTATTTTTTTTAAGGAGGGAAGGTGTTGTGATAAGTTGTTTTTTTGTTGAGTTGTCCTGCAGTCTAAGATTTGAAGGCATCGTTGAGGAGTCACTTTACCCTCTTCCTCATAAGATATCTTCGATTGAGAAGCTCTAAAATTTGGTGGCTGAAGCAAACTTTTCCTGACTGGTTTTGGAATGCCTTTCTGGAAACTTCCCAAACGTTTCAACACTGCCTGAACTGCTCCATCAACGTTGCCTTCTGACTTTCTACGAGGTTTGTATGGCTTTTTGGGTGGCCCAACGCTCACATAAACAGTTGATATAACAGGGTTTGAACTTTTCATTTCATAAATATTTTCACATAAACCAGATTCTGCCATTTCTGCTTTAAATGCTAATTTTTGGGCATTTGACATAGTCCTCCGGCGCCCGACAGGCATGCTTCGCTGAAGTTTAGGATGATCTTCTAATTCTTGATTCAGTTTTTCATTAGCTTTTTCATACTGTTGTGATTCTTCTCCATTTACTGCTTGTGACTGTATAGAAGGGAGTTTTGGAAGACTTAAAGCAAGTTTTGGTTTTCGGGCAAGATTAGGTGTGTCAGTGGTAGATGATCTTCTGCTCTCAAATTTAGTCCCTTCTGCAAATGATACTGATGGTCTTTTAGCTTTAGCAATGCTGGAGGTCCTGGGGATAGAAAACTGTTGACAGGTGTCTTCTAAGTTAAGAGCCATTGCTTCTGGAAAAACGTTGCACTTAGAACTCATCTCCTGAAATCCATCCATATCTGCTACAGACATTCCTAGAACATAAAATATGGTGCAATAAGATGTTTAGAACATGTATGAATATACAGTTTAGTATCCATTAAGAAGACTCTTGACTTGACACAATTGCATCATGCCTCATGTGATTTATTTTTGCCCAGTACAGGTCCAATGCCTCATTTCACCATACTTATCAGTCCAATAACTGTTTCAAAACATTCACTATGTGGAGAATATAGTAGATTACACTATTGAGTTTTTGGACTGTGACACCAAGAACTATATTGGTGTTATGTAAATCTGGGATAATATATGGCATGATGCACCATGAAAACGGTTTCATTCGCTGTTGAGGAAGTATGGTCCAAATGGTCCATAAATTATAAATATGTTTACTCATTCTGGCATGACAAGAAATAAATATAATTGGCAATCTTGAAATGTTATTCATTATACTGTTCAGTTGTCCATGACCAAAGAAATTTCTTTAATACTCAGTTTGCAATATTCCACAAAATAAAATACTGTGGATGAGAGTTGTTGTAATAGACACAGTAACAAAAAGCTGGTTTCTACAGAATTTACACACAAACACTTGCAGGTTTAAAAACAGCAATAACAAATTAGTAAAGATGTATCAGAAAAAGTACCTAAGCATGGAACTCTCCCTATGACTGACAATACATCTTATGGGCTGATGTAGTAAACATCCACATTAAATGATATCTTCACACACAGGTAGATTTAAGGGCATCATTGTTCATGATAGGCAGTTTCTGGACAATTTAATGATGTTCTATGGACCTTCACAGACTCTGGTGTCCTTGTATAGACACTTTGACTATCACTTATCATTTGTTACCTTGGTGAGGACTGTTTTAGCAAAATGTGAGGAGAGAAGCCAGATTGCATGGGGCCAAGTAAATGATGAAAAGAGAGAAAGTTGGGAATGTGACAGCACTAAACAAATTGATAAATAGATGTGTTAATGTGAGTGTTAGAACATGGAGAGGAGGAAGGTCTGAGGGAACTGAGGTTTTGAGATGACAGAATGATATATGGCAGACCCTTCTGTGACTAG
Organism: Pelodytes ibericus; assembly: GCA_036172795.1. Classification (NCBI taxonomy): domain Eukaryota; kingdom Metazoa; phylum Chordata; class Amphibia; order Anura; family Pelodytidae; genus Pelodytes; species Pelodytes ibericus. Next base: position 52,060,825 of record CM069857.1, on the reverse strand, counting down.
AAGAAAGCACCTGAGTTTATTGTCAGTGTTTTCCAATTTTTCATCATGGGTTATATGTACTCGCATTAACCAGCCAGTCTTTCTACTGAAGTACATGACGACTGAGTGAAAGCATCATGGTTGATCAAATGTTAGTATCCATCAGCTGCTGGCATTACCTTCTCTTGGAGGAACACAGTAGACAGGTTCGCCATCATCTGACTCAAAAGAGGAAAAGGAATTCTCAGATAACCAACCAGTAGAAGGAGACTCAATGAAACTGTGATTAAATGGAACCTCTGTGTCATGATGAGAGACTGAAAGATGAAACACACGTTTGGTCAAGATATCTGTGGATAAGTTAGACAAGAAATAGTATTGAGTGGAAGTTTGTCTTACCAGTAACCCAGGAAAGTTTTGAACTTCCACCTGAACAACACAGTAAAACTGAGCTTATGTTTGCCAGAGCTCCCTGAAAATTGTGCTTCATTCTGGACAAGGAACCTCCATCTCCATTATTTGCCCTGCAATCAAATACATTTGTCACAAAAAGATAAACATTAAAGAAACTAGTACTCTATTTTGAGGTTTGTTAAAGCCAGTACCCACGGACTATGTGCTTTATTCATTAAAGAGGGAACTGAGATGGGAATTTCAAACTTTAAGTAGTTGAGTTGCAAAAATTCTCCAATTCAGCTGCTTTGGAGTATTTTTTTTTTTTACAACTCTGCTACTTTGGCCTTAAGTTTGAAATTTCAGTCAATTTTCCTGCAATTTTTCATTCATATGTCTTCTGTGATCTTCAACCACTAGAGTGGTAGTGTGGCATTTAAGGTTCTCAGCAGTTGGAATAACACAGATTACCTATACCTAACAGCGCTTTTGTTAATGTGTTATAAATAAAGCTATGGGCTTTATTCACGAAAGAGGGATTTGCAGGGGATTCATAAGAAAATTTTTAGTAAGGCCAAAGAAGCCTAGATGGACAAATTCCCCAATTCAGCTGATTCTCCTGACCAATATATACAAAATGTGTACCCATGCACCATAGGGGTCTATTCACAAAATGGTGAGTTGCAGGTGACTTGAGGTGAGATGAACATTTCATCTTACCGATTTAGCTATACATTGTGCAGGTAAAAACCCGGGGAGTTTCCCCCACTAAGCAAATTTACCAGGATTGTTCCTGCATAATGTATAGCTAAACTGGTGAAATTAAATTTTCATCTGATCTCATCTCACCTCAACTAACCTGCAACTCACCTTTTTGTGAATAGCCCCCATAGACTATACATACAACTCTGCGAGTAGACTACTTAAGGGCAGGACCACCATCAGGGGGTGAAGGGCAATACTGGCTTTCCCGTTAGAAAAAAAAATTCTTCCCTCCTGCATTTAAAAAAAAAAAAAAAACTTCATTGAAGCCACGCTGCTTCAATAAAGTTTTTTTTTTTTTTTTTAAATGCGACCAGAGTTTCCCTCCTCTGTGAAGGAGGGAAAACTGCACTGAGGAGACGACCGGAGGGCAAAAGGAGGTAAGTACTGAGGAAGGGAGGAGGAGGGTGGCATAAAACAAGCAAAATCCTGGCATATTAAGCGGCTAAATCCTGGCATATTGAGTGGCTAAATCCTGGCATACTGAGTGGATAAATCCTGGCATACTAAATGGCTAAATCCTGGCATACTGAGTGGCTAAATCATGGCATATTGAGTGACAGAATCCTGGCATATTGAGTGACAAAATCCTGGCATATTGTATGGCTAAATCCTGGAATATTGAGTGGCAAAATCCTGGCATATTGAGTGGCTAAATCCTGGCATATTGAGTGACAAAATACTGGCATATTGAATGGTTAAATACTGGCATATTGAGTGGCAAAATAGTGGCATATTGAATGGCAAAATACTGGCATATTGAATGGCAAAATACTGGCATATTGAGTGGCAAAATACTGGCATATTGAGTGGCTAAATACTGGCATATTGAATGGCAAAATACTGGCATATTGAGTGGCAAAATACTGGCATACTGAGTGGCTAAATCCTGGCATATTAACCAACTGCTCCCAACCTCCCTCCATATTATACTAGACCTGGATAACATGCTTGTGTGGGTAGGTGGGACGAGTGGGAAATATTGTCGTGGGGGGGGGGGGGGGGGCGGATGGGGTATGAGTCTCAGAAAATTTGTTCAGTAAGGGGCCCTGAAATTCCTGGTGACGGCCCTGCTTAGGTGTGTCATGCTCAAGAGGTATCTACCCGTATATGAACTACCAGTAAAGTGTGTAAAAGTTTTGGCTTAACAGAACCCTAAATATATTAACTGTTAAATAACCAGTGCAGAGTGATTGGCTCTTAAATGATCATACCAAGAACTAAGGCATTCAGGTATATCTGGCAACCTGTGCTATATAGCGTAAAGGCAGATTTTTAGGGCATCAGAAAGCCTAAGATAGAGCATAAGAAGATCTGCCATCCAACCAATTTAATTCAAAGATCCAATACTATTTCAGGAAGAATGACCCATGTTTTATGTTTACCCAAACTTCGAGAAAACTTCTAGAAAACATTAACATATAACAGTAATAGTAAGAGTATTTAGTATTTGTGATTGTCACAGTAAGGATGTAGCGTGAAGGGGGAGGGGGTCCTCCCGCTCATAGTGGGATGTCCTGCCACTTGTACATTTCTAGCTTCAGCCCTTTCGCTGCAATCATCCCATGCCCATGAATCAGAGGCAGTGAATAAATGAGCTGCGTAGTTTAACGTTCCATATCCGTGAAGTGGGCTAGATGTTCTATTTGGAAAGATTTATTCTAATGAAGTGTGGCAGAGCCTGAACCCCAATTTCTTCATTTACACCGCTGAGATCTACCTTCTTATGTCATGCGTTGCTTACTGGTTTTTCATTTGTTGAAAGCATCCTGCTGTCTAGTAGGGACCATGCCATGTCTTTCCAGAAACTCCATTTTAGATACAATGTTATTGGAAACCAGGTTGTATTCAATAGAGAAGTGCATCAGATAAAGGTGTCTCAGTGCGTGTGAGGGCCTTGTAAGGATTACCCCAATGTCTTGTGTGCTTGACTGAAGTTTCAGTTTCCATCATTTAGCTCTCTCTTGCTGATATTTTATAAGGGGAGCAAGGCTATTAAGGTGTGGTATCACCAGGGGTTTATGTTTTAGACCTGTATATGACTGCCCCTGTGGGCTGGCAATCTTCAGCTCTCTACTTACTGTGTCCTTTTCTTGTGGGAAAGTGGGTTTCTTAGACCCTCAGTCAAACTGAAACCAACCATGATACTGGTAGAATGTCATAGGAAATGGAGTCAACAGTGAAATGGCAAATACTACAGTTTACATGATGCCCAACAAGCTGAAAGTGTAATCCTCAGTATAAGGTAAAAAAAATCAATTTGCCACCATCCACACTACCGACCTGGTTTTGGGTAAGTGGAGGGAGGTGGGAGTCCATGATGGTCTAATACAGGAAAATCTTGCACCAGCAAAGACTCTCCTCCACTGGTCCTGCACACCTATTTAAACTAAGGACCACTAGTATTAAGTCCGACGCCCTGACCTTCCAGGAAGCGCAGCAGGTGAAGGTGCAGAGGAGGAAGAATCTGTGTCACTGCATAAGACCCAGATCATGAAAGTTGCTAAGCTGATTACGGGAGATGTCGCCAAACAGCCAGCACCTCTGCCCATAATGTCAAAAAGGGTGTTGTTTGTGCCATTCTATACCCCAGCTGAATATTCTGGGGAGGATTTTTCCCTGTCATCCCCTGTGATTCCTACACCCATGCCCAACAGTTTGAACTCACTGCTAGGCTGTAAGTAGACATACCAGTCTTTAGGAGGTGATTGGTTATTTCCACAGCAACAGCAACAACAAAGAATGAAAAGGAGAGTCAAAGGTATGAGAACTCCAGCAATTATGGCTCCTTTCTGGCTGGATGCTAAAGGAAGAAATCCAGAAGGATTAATCAATATATACAATGTATAGGTATATTTTGATATACTTTGTTCACCTGGCTACAAGACACATTGTTACACGTTATTGGGTTTTATTTATTTACTATTGCACATAGGGTTGCAAAATAGTGTATTTAAAAAGACCATAAATTGAAGATGCACATTTGCCCAGGACCACTGCCTTTATACCGCCATTGAGAAGGGAGAAAAAGATTATTGAGCCAGAAGATTGTCAAACGGTATCAATATCATAACTCAAAGGTAAAAGTGGCCCATTCCCATGTAAGCATGGGAGTAGGCACCATCTTTGTACATGGTGGACATTTACAATTGACAGTGGGTAGCGGAGGCATTAATAAATACAAATGTCACCATGTTACAGTGCTGTCACCATCGCAAAGGATTCTGGGTAAACATGCATATATCATCAATAATGATCACCTTTTGTGCCACGATATCCACTTTATACATGGAACTCTTGGAGCATAGATACGCTATTCAGGACAGTCTTTCAAACACATCCCCAACCTGGGGTTTTCCCCCATCCCCTTTACTGCATCATAACTTGTTGTTTGTGCTTCTTGTACAATCCAAGCCCACAAGCTGTAGGCCAGAATGCAATCTCATTGGTCCCACTGAGAACAAATTACCATATATCAGTTTTCTACCTCTGCACCTCTCTGACTTATGTTTAAAGGGCTTTAATGAACAGTGTGCATATGCGCCAAGATGGCCAAGTAGAAAGTGAGTATTGAGGCACAAAAAACTATATATCTTTGGCCTTATTTACATGTGCTTACCCAGAAATGTTTGTAATGGTGATGTCACTGTAAATTAGGGATTTCTGTAGGAAAAATAGTCTTCTGGCTTGGGAGTGTCGGGTGTTTGTATACTTTGATCAGAAACATACAAAATTACCACTCTAGGTCACTCGGTCCACATAGTAAAACTGGCCATAGTGGACAATAGTACCCTCTAGTGGTTGGAAAATAATTCACAAAATCTCATTATACTCTTGCTTTGGTAAACCGAAACCTCACAACCTAAGATAATGATGTTTTTTTCTAACTATGGGGCTAAAAGAAACATCACTGATACAATTGCAGGTACCGGTCAGTATTTAGTCTCCATCTTACTTTTCCTTTACATTTTATGTTACAGTATCTGGCAAGTCCAAACAACATATAAAGAGGTATATACATTTACGATCCAACTTTTTGGGTTTTACAGAACTTTTTGGGGGATTTTACTGGTAAAAACTTCAAAGCATACAGTGTACATTTATATGAACTACATATGTGTACATTTTGGACTGGGTATAATGGTAGTCTGCTGATGTAATGATATTTGTAATCAGGGGACACTGCATTGTGGTCTTTGTTTTGAAAATTTCAAGTTAATTGTTAACTCTGTATTTACATTATTTGTATGTGCTTTCTGACATTTGGGACATTATTTCAATTTTTATCATTTTGATCCTTCAGCCATATATCTTTCTTAGCTATCCAGTATCCACACTGCATTGTAATGGGTTACCATCATGCCATTGAATAATACTGTAGAGAGTCTCAGTGTGACAGTGTTGGCTGTTAACACATGCACTCACACAATACATTGACAAAAAGTCATTGTGAGAAAAAAAGCTCAAATTCATTACATGCATCTTTGTATTTCCACAACTAGTATGCTGCCATTGAATGAATCGAGTAACATCCATGACTGAGTGATATTGCTGATTTATTTATAATATTCCTTATTGTGCCTTAGCTAAGATACACAAATCAGTAACTCCTTTTGGCTTTAATCACTTCCATTCTAATGGATGTTATCAATAATCACAGTCAGAGCATAAATAAGGATTTTTCCCATCCTGGACAAATACATAAATTTCCTAACTTTCCCATATGCCCTTTTCAGTCCTCCTATAGATCATGTCCTCTCTTCAGCCTATTTATTTGCTATCCTTCTGCCATTACCATCCTTCCCTTGGCCAACAATCTCTTGTTTGTTTTCCTATGCTGTCCTACCCATTCTCATAGAAGCGATTGGTGACCTTAGGTCAGCTGCTGAAGACTATAACTCCCAATATGCTGAGCTAGACAGTGCACCTAAAGTGTGAGCCAGGTGGATGGGATTTTTTGTTGGATATGGCTCTGCTTTTACTGTGATCCAATGGTCTTAGGTGCAAGTAAAGCTCTTTCAGCATTTTTATTTAGCAGATCTTATCACAGGTTTGTTTTTTGAGGAATCAAAAGATTCATGTCTCCTACTTGAAACAACATTAGAGTGAAAATAAACTTACCCAGGCAGCAATTTCCACACACAAAGGCTAAATGTGAGTTTGTTGCGTTCTTTTACTTAACCCCAATGGCCACAAGAGAATGCTAGTGCTGGATGGACACTTTGTATGCAGTAAATACTTAGAAGAAAGGTTATATAACACTGCTATGATTTTAAAATAATGCAGTTTTTTATTTTATTTTAACACTAGATAGATACTAATAACGTCATTGATAGAACATGGAACCCCATTTTGTGGATTTACATTAAGGTATTTTGCGTATTTAGAATAGATGCTCGAATTGTTGTTACATTTATTTTTTTCCTCCTAGGTCTACAAAAGCCCTAATACATAGGCAGTATCATGCTTTGTTCTGATCTACATCAGCCTGTGTAAAACATTAAACTAATCTATAGTATTTCTGCTCCACATGACCAGTAATTTATATTACAATTCTATTTAATCATCAACCTTACAGAGTAAATTATTAATAAACATGAGCTAATAATGGCTGGCTTAATGGCTTACTCATCAGTAAAAGCCTTAAAGTTGACTTACTCCATTGACATGTTCCATAGAGGGGACTGCAAGGACCACCACTGCAATTACAGCTGGCTGAACAGTTGGATCCAAAAAATCCATAAGGACACGACTCATTGCAACTGAAAGAAAATAAAGAATGAAATATAAATGGCATATTTGTGTCACTTTATGACACTGGCTATGTCCAGGGCATTACTGGAACATTTTAAGTGTGTTTATGGCCACTTGATAACTATGTAATTTGGTAACACGTTAAGACTAAAGTATGTTACTTATACAAATTAATATGTAAACACATTTACTGCAATTTAACACACACTTTATTGTGTGATTTATTGCTCTGTGGATCTGTGATACACTCCTACAAACCAGAAATGTTCAGGTCCCAGAAAAAAAGGGTCAATAGATGAGAAAAGTGGGACAGAGGGTTTTGGGTGCAAAATAGGTACAGTCCCTCCTAAATAGGGACACTTGGGGGGGATATACTGTTGAATGTTGGACAAAGCTCTTAATAGTGAATTCACCCCTTCTCTCTAATCCTGCCCAGGTGTCCAATAAATACATTAAGACATGGCAAAAATAGAACATTTTCTGTTGCAGTCTATAGAATCCAATGACATGAGATAATTGAACTCAGGTCAATGACTAGACCCCATAGTTGGATACACAATACCGTAGACAAATTAACATCAGAAAGTACATTGTAACTATAATCAATTACAGGACATTGTACAATGACGGCAAGGTATTACCTGTTTTTCCAATATCCCGTGTAACATACACATTCTCCTGTGACTGGGTCACAGCTTCCATGGATGCAGACTGGACACAGGAACTGACATCTTTCACCATACCACCCTAGTGGGCAGGGTGATTCACACCTAAAATGACCAGACTCAGAATTAGCACTCTTGTTCATTCTAACAGCGTCTTAAGGGTCTACTCAGTATAGACTGATTTGGGATGAAATGGGGTGAGATTGGAGTTTCTAGCCGACGCGCATAATTCTGTTTCTCAATATGGCTGATTTTGGTCGGGAATCGGCAATTGTCGCTGATTTCGGGATGATCTTGAGCCATACTTGGGACTAAAGCCCCGTAAATTGTATAAATTCAGCTAAATTAGGTTTATTTTGGGTATTTCAATTCTCCAGATAATCAAGAATTTAATTTAAAAAAGTCTACAAGAATTAAAGTTACCAAATCATAAACACAGAAATATTGATATACAATTATAGCAAGTTAATGTTATATATTCAAATAGTATATTTACAAAAACATATATATTTTTACATTTTAATAAAAACATTTTTATATTATTTTATGTTAATTTACTTTATTTTCATGTATGTAATGTATTATGGGTTTTTTTTAATTGATTTACATTTTTTTTAAACTTCAACTTATTTTGGATCATTTCAGGAGGAGTTCAGCTATAGCCCATTTCCCATTTCCGTAAAAGCTGTTGTCCACCCGACATGGCACCAAAATAAGCCGAAGTCCTCCCAATAGAAGTCTATGGGGAAGGCCGAGGCTACTATTTCAACCACATTGGCTGATTTTTATACTGATTCAAGGTCACTTTGGTGCTCTCTGAGAAGCATAAGTTAAGGACTATTTGGATCACCAACGTAAATCATATTGGTCAAAAACTAGGAGCTCTGATTTTCTTCAGAACAAACGCAGACTGGTGCAAAATAGTGGGTACCTTAAATTAAACACATACAATACTAGTGCAACATTGTTTAACCATATATGTAAATGAAGTAACTAATAGTAGATGCACCAATACAAACATACAAACATACGTGAGTAGCGATCATATCAGATGAAGCGTGGATGTTCGTTCAAATATTTTAATTGGATTCTGAAATAAATAAAAGCAGCACAACATGTGCGGGACCATAATAAACAAAGATATACTGGCCCCCGTTACAAGGTAAACTCACGGACTACAGAAGAAAGACAATCATATAGAGGATGTTCCAAAAACCGTCACATCAACGGAGCCATTCGTCTCCTCCTGAAGAAGCCGTGACGATAGCTCCGGTGAAACGTGTAAAGGTATTGGCAGATTCTGCTTCAGAGCATTGCACTTTCTACCGTTCCTTGGATCAGCTCCGTTGATGTGACGGTCTCTTGGAACATCCTCTATATGATTGTTTTTCTTTCTGAGTGCATCTACTATTAGTCACTTCATTTACATAAATGGTTAAACAATGTTGCACTAATATTGTATGTGTTTAATTTAAGGTACCCACCATTTTGCGCCAGTCTGCGTTTGTTCTGTGTATTGTTACAAGCATTCCGGGAAGTGCTTCAGAAGGCAGCATTGTGTGTGGTACCGCAAGTATTAATATTGATATCAATTTGCACAGGGTTCATTTGCACAGATCACTGTATTTTAGCTCTGATTTGCTCATAGATAATTGGGGCTACCCATGCTGGCCTTTTAGTTTTCATTAAATTAGTTTTAGCCAAAGGTCAGACAATGAAAATCTATATTATATTGAATAACACTGGGAAGAGCAAGATCATGTATGTCAAGTATGAACAAATCTTTTAGAGTTTCAATTACTTTATCCATATTATTTGGTATACAGAGGTAGGAGCAGAGCCAGCGCTACCAATAGGCGAACTAGGTGTTCGCCTAGGGTGCCGACTCTGGGGGGCACCATCTGTTTTGCGGGATACATGTATCCTGCTGCTGGCAGCCCCGTTTTTTTTAATTTTTTATTTCCTTAAATGTGTGTGTCAGGGCGCCTCTTGGATTAGAGGAGCTGGCTCACCAGCCCTCTTTGCGCCCCAACATGCATGAAGGCTACCACGCTCCCCTCCCTTGTGGGGAAGTCAGAGTGTCCGAGGTCACGTGACCTAGTGGCGCTCTGACTACAGTGACTGGCAGGGAGTGCAGCTGCGTGGGAGCTAGGCAGAGTCTGCCGATCTCTGCACCTGGATGCTGGGGCAAGTGAAATTTATTTGATTTGAGTGGCAGAGTATGAGTATAAGTAGCAAAGTGTGTTTGTGTGTGATTAACTATGCGTGTGTGTGTGAGTGATTGGAAGAGAGTCAGTGTGTGTGTGTGTGTGTGTGTGTGTGTGTGTGTGATTGTGTTAATGGCAGAGTGTGTGTGTGATTGGCAGAGTGTAAGTGTGTGTGTCAGTGGCAGAGTGTAAGTGTGTGTGTGATTGGGAGAGTGTGTGTGATTGTGTTAGTAGTAGAGTGTAAGTGTGTGGGATTGGCAGAGTGTAAGTGTGTGTGTGGCAGAGTGTAATAAATGGGTGTATCACAGTGCTCTATTGATTTTGTACCACTGTTACGACAACTGGGTGTGTCCAAATATGTGTCAGTGTGTATATGTGTTGCTGTGCATGTGAGACACTGTGTATGTGTGGCTGCAGGTGCATGTGTGACTCTGTGTGTGTATATGTGCCTGTGTGTGTTCATGTGCCTCTGGTGCTGAGTGCGGGATCAGCAAGGGGCAGCAAAATATATGTTTGCCTAAGACAGCAAAAAGTCTTGCACCGGCCCTGGGTAGAAGTTAGTTAAAGGCAAGGATAAACAACCTGAAGTTGTCATGCTCTTATGTTGAAGTTTATGTACAATATTTATATATTGTACCACATCATTCCATTGTGGTGGTAAACTAAATACCATACCTAGGTCCCATCTTCCCAGCATCACAATTCTGGCAGGAGCCTGTCTCTCCATCACACACCTCATCTCCACGGCACTTTGAACATCTCTGCAAACAGTTTTCCCCATAATATCCAGGCAGACAAGGCTGGTCACAGCGGGTGCCATTCCAGCCGGCATCACAGGACGACATGCAGAAGCCATCTACAGAGGAGCATGTCTCACCCTGTTTACATCTCCCGCACCTGCCATAATAAAACCATTTGTGTGTTATGTATTTGACACTATAATCAAGTTTTTATTAGGAGAGTTATGTAAAGTGAAAATGGCAGATGGATAAGGACATCATGTGCAAGTATCGTTATAGAAATTATTTTTAATAAAACTATCCATGCAAAAATGTGACTGAGGAGCTTTTCCAAAACAGACATTTCCTCATGATATTTAACTCCTAACTACTAGACATGTGCAAAACTAAAATTTTCGTTTAATTTCGCCCATTCGGACGAAAATGTTATTTATTTAGTCTAAAACGAATTTCGTTCATTACTGCATTCGTTTCAGACGAAATTCGTTCATTATTTTCGTTTCGTTTAATTCGTTCGTTTTATAGAATACGTGTAATACTATTGGCTTTCTATAATCCGAACGAGAGCCCCATTCAGAAGAAATTCTTATGAATGGGGCTCTAGTTCGGTTCATAGAAAGGCAATAGTACTACATGTTTTCTATAAGCCGAAAGTCTATAAACCGAACGTTCGGTTTATAGACTTTCGGCTTATGGAATACATGTAATCCTATTGCTATTCTATAAACCGAACGTTCGGTTTATAGAATAGCAATAGGATTACATGTATTACATTCAATGGAGACTTTGTCTCAGTGTAGTGAAATGCCGACAGCCTATAAACCGAACGTTCGGTTTATAGGCTGTCGGCTTATGTAATACATGTAATCCTATTGCTATTCTATAAACCGAACGTTCGGTTTATAGGATGCCAATAGACTTACATGCATTCCATAAACCGAAAGTCGTTCATTATGTCGGTTTATGGAATGTAAGTGTACTATGCTATTGTATTCTATAAACCGACTCTATTTCGGCTTATAGAATGCAATAGTACTACGAATGGATGAATGAACGAATGATTTTCGTTTATTAACCATTCGTTCATTCGGCTTTCGTTAGCTTAGCATTTTCGTTATTCGTTTTTCGGACGAATGGACAAAAATGCTATTTTCGGACGAAAATGCATTCGTCCGAAAACGAATGCACATGTCTACTAACTACTCTGTTATGCCCTTTAACAGTGGGACACAAATGTGAGAGTTCCCTGCTGTTCGGACAAGACATACCTTTGTCAGTGTTGCCAGTTACTAACATTCAATGAGAACATAATAATCAAGAAAGGTGTTGCTCTCAGCACCTGCTAATGGTGATTGTAAACAGTAAAAATATTTCTAGCCTCACTAGCCTTTAGTGATCATTGCGTCTTGTCCAGGGGAGGGCTGGCAACTTGTGGCCCAGGGGGCAAAAACTATTTAATAGCTCAAAGTGCAATTTCACCACTATCACCAGAGATAGACACAAGTACACAGGCAAAATAGATAGGCTGACAGACTGATAGACATACAAGATAGTTGGATAGAAAGAATGAAAGCGCACTTGAGCATTTAGAGGTGAAAGGTGGTGCCGCCACAGGCCAATGAGTCAGGTTATAGATCAGCTCTAGGGCCTCAACTGCACCCTAGCCAGCCCTCCTCTGACCATGTCACATACTTTGTATATAATATAATATAGGATACCCCCAACATACCCTATTCTCCAAGTAGAACTTGATGGGCCTACTGAAGATTTATCATCTGATCAACATTATAGTTTGAAAAATCTTGCAGAGTTTCTTACTTTCTTAATAAATGATACATATATATTATACTTAAAAAGTTTGATTAATGACTTATTTTATATATTTAGATGCTTTTGTGAAATCCAGTGGCCTGGCATCATTGTTATGTTCCTTTTTTGTATTAAAAGTCTCCTTTTTTTTATTATTTATTTTTATTATTGGGTCTTCTTTAAATTTTGTGTCTCTTATTTTGTGTGGATTACAGTGAGTGGTAAGGCATGCAAGGTGGACAATTTAAACATAATTGGGTCTGCCCTGAAATTTTGCAAGAAAAGTAGCTCTATCAGCCACGCACCTGAGCTGGATTATAGAGTGTCTAGTAGAATCCGCTGGGGTGGGTGGGCCGGGAGCACCCGGAAATTGTCTTCCATTTGTGTAGTTCTAGACTGCTTTTCTGGGAAGAGGTGCGTGAGTAGGTGCAGTAGTTTTTTTTACATTTTTTTAAAAACATATTAATGACAGCTGCCTTTTAAAAGTATGTATATTTGACATTTGTTTACAGGTTTACAATCAGATATGATCAAATAATGTGGTCAAAATTATGTAATAAACAGAATGCTATTATGGGGATCGAGTTCCATGTGTTCTAACTGTGAAATGTGGTTTGTTTATGATTGTTTTTTCCTTAACATCAGATTGAAACATTTTCTCAGGCATGCAATATGTATAGCATTGAGCACTGCATATAACTTACTTCTTTTTACATTTCAGTCCATAAAATCCAGGGGGACACGGATCTGCACAGCTGTTTCCTTGAAATCCTGTGTTGCAGTCACACTCCCCAGTGACAGGGCTGCACTTGCCATGCACGCAGTCACACTGGTGTTCACATGAAGTACCCCACTGGCCTTCTTGACATTTGCAATTCCCGTTAGTTTGAAAGCAAGGAGATTTATTGCAATTGCATTTCATACTGCACCTCTGACCCCAATACCCACTGTCACATATACACAGCCCAGTAGTATGACTACAGCGGGAATTATGCAGGTTGCAGTGACACTGTTTGGTGCAATATGGTGCCCACCAGCCAGGCTCACATTCACAGACTCCAGTGAGCTGGTTGCACTTTCCATGGACAGCACAGTAGCAGGTATATTCACAATTAAGACCCCAACGATTGTGATTGCAGGTGCATTGCCCAGTCACAGCATCACAAGTTCCAAAAGGGTAGCAGGTACAGCTTTTCTTGCAGTCTGAACCCCAGTACTGGTTTGGGCAACCTATTGCAGAAAAAAAGATTAAAAATGTAATGTCTTAATAGGCACAGTTAAGTCTATTGACAACAACATATCTAAAAACGAAAAATGCAGTGAGCATGGCTGGGCAGCTGTTGTCTTTCAGCATTTGTTGGACTCTTCTGAGGATACACAGAATTGTAGTCCAACAACAGCTGGTTTCCCAGCCATTCTGTGTTTTATATGAAAAGCACACAAAGTAACAAGATTATGGTGAGGCTAAAGGTGATGACAAAACCCCTCCACTTAAAAATCAGGGGGTAGCAGATGTATTATTAAACACAAATTTACACACACCTGACAAGCCAAAAGACTTCCTTTTCCCACAGAAATCCTAAACTTGCAGTGCTGCCATAAAACAGCAAGGGATTTTGGGAAGGCATATGCAAACAAGGTTAACATTGATCCATTTTATACATTGAACCCTTGGAGCAAATGTCCATTGTACTAGACATAGCCCGGGACAGAGGTGGAGAAGCCAGATAAACACTCATGGAAAGCTGTTTCATGCGTTACCCCTTCCCGCATGGAACATACTACATTAAACAGCTCATTGCAGCCCCCCGTGATGAGCTGTGTGCGGAACTTCCGTCACGTGTGACGTCACAAACGTATCGCGGGATGTCGGCAGGGAGCGACAGGGTCTACCCTGATCAGGTCCCTGCCTGGATGTTCCTGGCTGCCGATCACAAAGTGACGTTGATGGTGTATTGGTTGTTAAGGACCAGAGCACCAACGGTCGGGAAGGGGTTAATTGGAACTCATGAGCATGAGGTTCAGTACTGGCTTTCATGTACTAATCCAAGCCTCATATTAAATATTTTACTATTTCAAATAAAATATATAAACAAATGGAAAAGGTAGTACTCACGAGAGTTGCAGCTGGCGCCAAAAAATCCAGGCTTACACCTGCAGACACCTGGTCGGATACAGACTTCATCTGTTTTGCAGACATCATCTCCTTCACAGATTGCTTGGGATGGAAACATATTAATAGCTATTAGAGCCTGTCCTGAAGACTCTTTCATTGATTTGCAACAGACATTTTATCCATTATTATATTAAGAAACGTTAAATGTCCTAGGGACTAAACTCTCAAACCTGGAGTGTTTGATATGCTTTGTTTGAAAATATACTAGAAACACAGTCTAGCAGACGCACTCTACATAGGCGAATAAGGGCACTTTTGGGATTCTTTGCCTTAACACATCATGACCTCTTCATTTTCTCATCACAATAATACCTATGGACATGGTACCCAAGAAGTAGCATCTTAATATGGTGACCTATCATTCTCCAGTGGCACAATTTTTTTAAAGTTATACTAAAGCAACAAAAATAATCCTGTGAACAACCAGTTCCACCACAAAGGTGCTCTATCGTATTGCATGAGTAAACTGAAATCACCATCATGTTTGTTGAACCAGTTTGAGATAATAGATGCTTTGCGGCAAATAATACTGTTGTTTGCAAATGTTGAGAAACATTGCTAAGCTACAGTGTGGCATTGAAATAATTGGCAATTGGTATAAAAAGGACAGTCTAGTCCCCAAATTTACTTTTGTGTAAGATGAATTTGACTGCTTGTATAGAGGACAGGCGTTATTTCCAGTGTGATTTGCGGCAGGCATTCTGCATAAATCACATTTTTAATATTTGACTCAAGCCCTCCCCCAGTGATTACTCTGCATGTTTACTGCAGGTGCGGCAGCACTGATTATATAGACACTGAGCATATAAAGTTTTGTTTCATTTAGCCACTTCTTGTGCTGCTGGAATAGAATACATTGTGTGGACCTTGCTATTGTATACAGTAAGATCTCTTAACAATGCCACACATTGTCTGATGACATCACTAGAGAAACAGGATTCCATTCATTTGAATGCAATTATTCACACTGGTTCCTGCAGCAAAAAATAAAGGAAATTTACTTTTACTCAGCTAATGTGGACAGTCCTGGTTTCTTGGAAACTGATGTAATTTTACAGTTTCGCCTAGCTATAAATATTTTATATTTTAAGCAATTCAAAATGTAAAACATGCTTTTTAAAGTACTCTGAAAGCACTTTAACATGCATTAATATTTGGAATAGGCATTTTGGGCACCAGAGAGCCCCATTTAAGAAGGCTAATGTGTGCAAAACAAATATCTAACCGGTTGAATGAAGCTCCACTTGGCTCCAGAGAACACAATTAACAGAAGGCAAATGCTGTGAAGATAACTTCATCTGGTTAGGTACTTGCTTCAGAGGCTCCTACATTCATTTGGTTAGAGACTTAATTCAGTGGCTGAGGCACTGTGATGCTGCACGTTGGAAATGTGGGTAGCAGTATTGTTACAATAATTGAAAACTGTATTAAAGTGCTGCAGCTGGTTATATTGTTTAATGTGTGCAAAGACAACATTCTGCAGTCCACCACACCACTACTAGTAGCCTCTACTGATAACAGAAGGCAGGGTGGAAACATGGTTTTATGTGGTTTGTGCAGACATTGTGGCAATGTTTTTCAGTGGTTCAGTGGTGCCTCATCTTCTGTTCTTCGCTGACAGGGGTGGAACCTGGTGAAGTCTTCTTCTGCTGTAGCCCATTCACTCCAGAGGTTGAATCATTGTGTGTTCAGAGGTGCTCTTCTTCTATAAAGAGTGGCTATTTATGTATCTGTGACCTTTTTGTCAACTAAAACAATATGTGCAATTCTCCTCTGATGTTTTCCATTAACAAGGTGTTTTTGCCCATAGAATTGCCGCTCACTGTGAATGCAAGTGAGTTGGAGGGACTGTATCAGCTAAATGTCATTTTTACTGTGCATGTAGAGAATTAAAAAAAAATATTGAAAATTATCTTTACATTGTTTTGGAATAATTTAAATCTGTTTAAAATGTGGTGTCTCCTGTTTATGACATCACCTATGGCTTGTGGCATGATATGCAAAATAACTGCTTTTCAATGGAAAATGTGTCATTTGCATATTAAGTCACGGGTGATGTCATAAACTGCAGACTTCACAGACACATGCAAAACACAATTTTCTCATGATTTAGACATTTGCTTACAATTTTTATAGTTTATATTTTTATTGCGCTCACATGTTTCTCAGTTTGGCTATTTGTGCTTCTCTGCAAGTGTACCTAATAAAGTGACAAATTAGAGCAATTAGTGTTAATCAGGCAACACGACTCGGAATTCATTCGCGCAGTGTGATTGTACAATAGAAAAATCAATGTAAACTTACCAGTTAAACCGACAAAAAGCATTATTTCTATGCACAAGAATCATGAGTCATGAGGTGTATTCCTATTGAAGGAAATGACGTCCAACAAACATGTGAGACTTAGTTATTTCACTTATGAAACGTGTTTCCTGCCACCATTATGCTTGAGACTTGTAATATTTTGCACCAAATTATTAACAAACCATTTGTGATATTGTTGCTTGCTGGGAGAAATACATCAATGCCAATTAATGTTTAGTTCTAGTTTGGCATTCCAGAACTCTCAGACATGTTATATTATCCACTGTATTCAAATATATATTAGAATATTGGAACTATATATACCCACATAAAAAAGGCTTCTTTCTGTAGAAAAAATATAAAGGCCATGTCTTCCTAGGTTGATTGTGGACATGTTTGTAAACAAAGGTGTTTTTTGTCCACATGGTATAATATCACATTTTCAAAACTCTTTAAAATCCAGAAGGGTGCGCTTGTGGCACAATGCTTTGTTAATTAAATCCCTAAATTATTGATACTGACTCCAAATAAATAAATGTAAGTCTGACCAAAGAAGGGAAATGGAAGTATCTGCTTTGATTGCTGCTTTCGTCTCTAACTCGGACATCCTGCCTTATCTACTGAAGCTTTTCTGTAAGCTCTCAAGGATATGTATTATAACTTACCAGAAGTACACGCTCGCCCTTCCTGTTTCCAGCCTGGACAGCACTCCAGCCCCTGAGTGACACTGAGGGAAGGGAGAAGCAGGAAATGGATTAATGCCACCATTTTGTTTTTATCACATCCTGCAGTTCAGGACTAGGCAGAAGATGAGCCTATATAGTATGGTCCAAAAGTCTCCCCAGTGGTTTTGTTTTATAACCTATTTAAAAAGTATTGTAATGAGTTGATACATATTATTTCATAATGATTTATTTAACATGGAGGTAAAATAAATGTTTTTCTCTCTTTGTTAACTTTTTATGTATAATTTCCATTCATATAAATATCCCATTCACCCCAAATGGAGGTCATATAAGATTGCCACCTTTTCTCCCCCCCTCCCCCCCCCCCCCCAAAAAAAAAAAGACCAGTCATGCTATTGCCATAGATTTAATACTCATGTCTAGCCACATTTTTTTTAGCAATCTGCCAATAAAATTCTGGCTCGAGGGCAAACCTGTGATCACACCAAATATTGATCCCTATTTATCATATGTATCACTTTTATTAGTGAAAAGGATCAGTTATTTTGTTTGAGAATGACTGTATATTTTGTCACACACCAGTTTTATGTGAAGTGCTGAAATAAAATTGTAGTAGGGTAATCAGATTTTGGACCCTAGAGTATATGAATATTATTTACACCAAAAAACAAACTGAGTACAATCAGCCACCTCTCAAAGTTAAAAAAATATATAGATTCCAATATATAGATTCCAATGTATAGATTACAATGTTTTGTTACTTGTTCCATGCGCAGCCACTCCTGAAATGCTGCCTATTAATCTGACTAGATTGTACCTTATGCTCTACTTTGTGTATCTGAAGGATTCCAAGTGATGGAGGGGTGATGGAGGCATGTAATGGTGGTGATGGAGGCATGTGATGAGGTCATGTAATGGGGTGATGTGGGTTATGGGGTATGTTGTGAGTGGGTAGGGGGGTGCCAGAATTTTGTATGCCTAGGGCAGCACAAAACCATGATACACCACTGCACATGCATTCAACATTCATGTAAAAGTTAATGGAGTCCTGCAAAAAAATGTCCATTCTAGTAACCCTACCTGTACACTTGGTGGAAAAAATTGGATGAGTGATGTGTACATTGGAATGATAGTTATAATATACTGCATTTCTCCTCTTAGGCTCTAACCAAATGCTAGAGATCTTATGAGATCAGTAGAAGAAATTGTTGACTAAATTAAACAAATTTAGAATACAGCTGTTCAAATTTCAACGAATGCATACATTTTTATAATTATTTAACTTTAATGTGCATTAACCCCTTCCCGACGATAGGACGTACTATGCGGTCCTGATTTTAGTGTACCTAAAAGAGGCTAGGACAGCATAGTACATCCAGCGTTAAACAGCTCATCATAAGGGAGCAGGAACTTGCAGCTGGGTCCTACCTGTCACTTTGACATTTTACCTAATCTCACTGTGCCCGAACTTCCGGGTTCAGGCACCCCTCTGTGATGTCACACATGCCGTCCGGAGGAATCACGCTCTTTTGGCAGGGACCCACAGGATCGGGTCTCTGCCATAGTGTTCCTGGCTCCCAATCAAATTGTGATGGGTGGGCATGAACAAATCTTGACGTGATATGTTGCTGAGAACCTCTGGTCATCTGGGTCAGGTTTGACCCAAATTTCTAAACATCCTGTCTGACCTATTTGACACTTGTCCTTGAATAGTGGAGTTGCAAAGTTTTCTTCACTTGCCTATCTTAATAGCTACTTAGCTATTAATGTCTGATGTTTGCAGTTCACTTGTCAGATCACTTTTAGTGAATAGACCACATTGGAAGACAAAGATGGAGCACTGGAAATTGAAAGGTCATAAAAAGACTACATGTCTAGTGGATAATAGAAAGTGGATGTCATTCTTCAAGAGATTTTGATAAAGCTGTCATGTACAGAAACTGAAACATAATTAAAAAAACATTATTCACTATTTCTGTAATATATTGCGTCATTGACCAAGGTTGTTTGGGGTGAACAGACGCCTGTCTATCTCATTATCATGTAATGTATAACTTCTTTTGGTGACTGATAGTATGCCAGGATTCTCCCTCTCCAGCTATGCCTTGTGTGTTCATGGATGTGTGTTAGAATAAGCTACAACAATGCAAAAATATTTAGTAAAACCCTATTTGGCAGACATCCCTGGCTTTTATCATGGTAGTTACTGCCAAGAGTTAAATACAGTGGTGGCTGTATCAGAAGTTCAATATGTAACAGCCAGACACTGAGAAGGGCTGAGTGAGTGAGGTGCTACCCACTGTTTCCAAGACCTACCCTTATAAGATGATCACAGTGGAAGTATCATGCAGACAAACAATGAGTTGTATGTATTGCTACAGAAATATATTCAAAACCTGTATGGAAATTACTCAGTATGAAAACAAAACAACAGACACTAAGAAATCTATTTTACACAATTGGTAAAATCCAGCCAGGTCATTTGTAGTATAGATGTTTTCCATGGTGTGAAATAAATGACGGATAAGGTTGCCCCTCAGATTACGACTCCAGCGAACCTTCAAAATTGAACATTATGGGGCTATCTGCTAAAAAGGAACTGACAAGTGAACAGCAAAATGCAGGCATTAGTACTGATTTTGAAAGTTAGGCAAGTTGGATACACAACAAGCTGAATACAAGTGGTGCACCGGAGGAGGACTGGCAAATTTTGTTCTGGGGACAAAATCAGTTTAGTGGCCTATGGTACAACTTTATTAACCTACCTGTTATAACCAGAGATAGACAAACATAGGCAAGACAGATATGTTGATAGATAGACAGACAAGACAACAGTGTTTGGGCTTGAATACATTTTTTACATAGTTTCCTCTTTTATTGCCCCTCTACCTCAGATGCAGAAATGGAGAGGCTGTGAAGGTGGAGACAGTGAGGGACTCTCCTCTCATCAAAGGCCAAAATACTGAGCAAACTTGACATTGGGGCTTTGCCCCAACAAGAGTCTCGTTTGAGGATGATGGCTGCCTCGCCTACACACTGGGGCATTAGAAGTTGAAAAGTGTTGTAGCCACAACCCATTGAGTCTGGTTAAAATACAGCCAGAGAGGGCAATTACCCTTTCCATCTGTGGATGAAAAAACTAGCCTTACTTATGGCATTGGGGGACGTCATATCACAAGCATTTATTTAGAAAGCACAACTTCACCTAATTATTCCGATTATATTAATCTCTCAGTTATTTACTTGAACAACAACAAGTACTGAATATAATTCCCAGAATTGTCAGAAAAGACAAGACTGATGAACAGAACACAGGGTTCATATTTGCCAACATCGGTCATGTTTCCCGGGACACATATTTGTTCCACATGCTGCAGAAAGAGCATGCAAAGTGCAGCTTCGCAGTATGTAGGATGGATATACACACAGACACAATCCAATTAATTAATCATGGTAGCTCCTATGAGATCTCCACCCTGATTGATTAATTAATTGGATTGTGTCTGTGTGTATATCCATCCCACATACTGCCGGGCTGCACTTTGCATGCTCTTTCTGCAGCATGTAGAATACATATGTGTCCCTGGAAACATGGCTGATGTTGGCAACTATGAGGGTTCAGTGCAAGGACTGTACCACACACAACGGGTCTTGTATTAAGATAGATAGTGGATTTGGTGACAGAATAAATAATAAGATCTAGCAAAACTTTCCCAGGAAATGGATACATGTAAATTCTGTCTCTTGAATGCAACAAATATTCATCTGGGTGAGGTTATACTGCCCTCCAGCTGTTGAAGTACAGAGCTAAACAAAGGCTGATTGGAGTTATGAGAGTTGCAGTTTAACAAAAAATGAAGTCTTCTTAGTTATTATCCGGCATAGTGTGTTGGGGGCTACAATCTAAATATCTAAATAGAAATCTAGCCAGTGCACTGGCTAAGTGTTTTTGATGGCTGATGGGATTTGCAGCCCTCTTACAATATCTTGGTAACCAATAGTAATATATTATATATATATTGGATTTTACAAACTATTATCTACATTGAGAAAATACCAACTTTTATTTAAATTGTTTTTAGCAAGTTGAATCTTCCTATATTTTGTATGCTTGCCACATTATCAAAGGCATCTCAAATCAGCCACAAAGTAAAACATTGCTACAAAGTCATTTAGATTGATTATTTGGATCATGTTTAACCTTTTGCATTTATGTCAAGAGTGGTTGCTATGGAAACAGCCTGTGATTTCTATAAAGTGCAGTGATGTTAAATTATTCTGCAAATGTGTGATTTAAACCTAAATCAGCAGCAATTCTGCTGCATATCAATGTGTACAGACCAATCAGCTGCAAATATTACAGTTTATATAAAAAGAGTAATTTTAGAGTAATTACTGTAAAATGACCACTGTCTTGTAGACATTAAAATTGACAAGTGAACCGCAAACATCAGGCGTTAGAGGCCAACTGTTAACAAAAAAAATAAGTTATGTTTAACTGAAAGATAGTGCAGACATTTTAAATATAAATTAATTTAAAGATACAAATATGCTTAGAATCGTTGATAATATGGGTCAGATTTTCCTTCATAGTGGGAGGGCCTCCATAGATAAAGTGAAAAGTGATTAAAAATGGTTATTAATTAATATACTGTATATACTGCAAAAAGAAACACTATATTATACACACATATTGCATGACAGTTTCAATTTTATTTGTTGATATTTTTCTTTTCCTTTGAAAATATTACTGGGTGTCTCACAGTACCTATTGCCCAGGGGCCTACATCTGAACCCAGCATTGAGGTAAATGAAAATCTATCCAGTGCCCAATACTGACTTACTGTTTTCAGTGGTTGATGGGATTTGTAGTCATCCTACAATATCTGGGTAACCAGAGTTTGCCAGCTATTGTTTACATTAGAATATTAATAATAGCAATACAAATAGGAACGTCCTGTTGGTTTCCATGGAGATTGCTCTGAATTGATAATATTGCCCTAGGATTATTGTAATATTTTCTGTTGATCGGTCTGTACACATTATGCAGCATCATTTTTGGAGTTTTCTACTTCAGTTCTACTGCCTTGTAGCTTTTCTGTAATTTTATAATGACACAGCTAAGACATTTTTAAATACCTAAACTCAAGAAACTTAGTAACCAAAACTTTTAACCAGGCCTGCTAAATGTATATCAAGCACAGTTTAATGCATATTATTTTATGGCTTCTGAAATATTTTGAGGAAGGAATACTACAATTATCACAATGAGGCAGAGATTGCAATATCCCTTCTTTTGACAGTGATGGCAGTGAGGAATATTATTCCTATGATCCTCAGCTAACCGTATAGCTGTGCATCTTGCGTGCTATGGCTCAACTTTTTGGACTTAAACCAAAGTAAACCACAGTACACAATGTTTACATTTCATAATAGGTAACCATTTTAAGTGAGGATGATTAATTGATGCTGAAGACTGATCACTCACCTTTCAGATTTACAAACATTCATCCCTGTGGGATCCAGATCAGTAGAACACATTCCTTGAAGCCAGCTCCCCAACAGGACAAGGAGCTGTAGTTTCCTCATTTTCCTTGGCATTTTCCAGAGCCTACTTGAAACGCAAGCCAAGTAGGAGAGCCAAGTGTAACTTTAGGCATGAGAGCAAATAGCTATTCAGAAATTCTTCCACCATCTCCACATATCTAGATGCTATTTCCCCCACCGCAGTCCAGTGTGTGTGTGAATGCCCTTCTGCAACAATCTCCTTGATTTTTTTTTTCCTGAGGAAGTAGAGGTGGGTGCACAATTCCTGCCATTGAATCCAAAACAGTGGGAGGGGGGAACAGTGACACACAAGATTGAAGTGTAAGAAAAAATAGCACATGTGTGACTAATATTATTTTACAAATAATTACTTATTTTGGTCCATTGAGATATCTTATTCTATTTATACAATCTGTCAATTATGGGCGTCCACAGTGGGGTGGTAAGAGGAGGCTGCTTTCTTTCCCCTCTGTGGTTTGGACCCCTATGTTGTTCCATACTCTATTTTTTCTATCGCTATTAGTGGTTTTGGCTGTGGCATTTCAGGTGCACAGGGTGATTTGGGAGGTTTTTGTTAGTTCTGAGAGCTCAAAATATGACCCTTAAACTACAGCTTGTGCCTGGTGCCATGTAGCTTTCTATTACCCACAAAGTGTTTGATTCTATAAGGACGTTATGTATAAAAGTAATATGGTCTTATTTTCCTCACTAACAGTGTTTACATATACATATCAAATGTTTCCCGCTATAAAAAAAAAGAATAATTGCTTAATTTGCACCAAAATAGATGTGATTCAATACATCCTATAAAAACCTCATTGAATGTGATAAAAAAAAACACACACACACAAATATACATAAAACTGAGATTAGGTCCAATAGGCTGTGGAGCCCTCATGTCTCACAGGTTATACCTAGCATTATCCATAATTACATGCACGAGGAGAACAGTAACAACAGATGTGCGTTTGGGCCTTCATTAGCCTCGGCAGTTTGGTACGGCTGGTGTCCCTCTAGGCGCAGAGGGCTCTCACTTCTTTGCTTCCTCTCCATGAGTTATAGGTGTATAAACAACCGTGGGTCCCTTTAGGGGCACTTCCAGTACCACATTGACCAGTGAAGGCCGAAACGTACATCTGTGGTTGCTCTGTTCCTCGTGAAGAGGAGACCTGCCACGCATTTTGGATCTGGACTGTCCTTATGGGTGGGACCAGTCTCATATGCAAATGGAGAGGTTTCCTTTGTAATGGTGCAAGCAATCAAAAAATGGTGACCAAATTCATACGTGCAACATAAACAATACAGTAACTACAAATGTCAATGTGGGTCACTGTTGATGACCCAGAGTGTTGCGGTGGATTAAATACCCCCTTGAGCTTGCTTTGGCCCAAACATAGGAGTTGAACTGGGTATGAGAGAGACTGCGACTATCTGTGTGTATTAACAACAAGATTACAGAATTAATAGAATTGAAGCTGTATGTGTTTAATTGTGTCTCTGCTCTATTTCTCCTTTTGTTTTTTTTTTGTGTGTTACTGAAGCTTTTTGTATGACTTGTGTCCAGGGCCGCCACCAGGAATTTCAGGGCCCCTTACTGAACACATTTTCTGGGCCCCCTACGCCCCCCCCACGACAATATCTCCCACTTGCCCCACCTACCCTCACAAGCATGTTATACTGGTCTACTGTAATATGGAGGGTGGTTGGGAGCAGTTGGTCAATATGCCAGTAATATTTTGCCACTCAATAAGTCAGTATTTTGCCCTCAATATGCCATTCTTTTGCCATTTAATATGCCGGTATTTTGCCCCTCAATATGCCATTTATTATGCCAGTATTTTGCCCCTCAATGTGCCATTTAATATGCCAGTATTTTGCCCCTCACTGTGCCATTTAATATGCCAGTATTTTGCCCCTCAATGTGCCATTTAATATGCCAGTATTTTGCCCCTCAATATGCCATTCTTTTTCCAATTAATATGTCAGTATTAAGCCCCTCAATGTGCCATTTAATATGCCAGTATTTTGCCCCTCAATATGCCATTATTTTGCCAATTAATATGCCAGTATTTTGCCCCTCAAAATGCCAGGAATTTGCCAATTAATATGCCAGGATTTTGCCCCTCAATATGCCAGGATTTAGCCACTCAGTATGCCAGGATTTAGCCACTCAATATGCCAGGATTTAGCCATTTAATATGTCAGGATTTTGCCCCTCAATATGCCAGGATTTAGCCCTTCAATATACCAGGATTTTGCCCCTCAATATGCCAGTTAATATGCCAGGATTTTGCCAATTAATATGCCAGGATTATGCCAATTATTATGCCAGGATTTTGTCACTCAATATGTCAGGACTATGCCAGTTAATATGCCAGGGTTATGCCAATTAATATGCCAGGATTATGCCAATTAATATGCCAGGATTTTGTCACTCAATATGCCAGGATTATGCCAATTAATATGCCAGGATTTTGTCACTCAATATGCCAGGATAATGCCAATTAATATTCCAGGATTATGCCAAATAATATGCCAGGAATTTGCCAATTAATATGCCAGAATTTTGTCCCTCAATATGCCAGGATTGTGCCCCTCAGTATGCTCGCGCGGCTGGAGGGGAGTGCAGAATGCTTCCCTCACAGCCGCAGACTGCCGGGCAGAGGTATTACTATGGTTGGTGTCACCTGGTGTGAAAACTCATGATGTCCCCCCCCTGGGTTTCCTCCAATACAATGCCAAACAGATTCCTTAGTAATGCAGTTAGATGGCATATTAGTAATGCCACACGCAAGAGCCCCGTAACTATGACACACACAGGAGCCCCATAAATATGCCACACCAGAGCCCCATAAATTATGCCACACCAGAGCCCCACTATTTATGCCTCACCTCTGCCCACTTAATTATGCCACACACACACACACAGGTGCCCCATAATTATGCCACACACACACAGGTGCCCCATAATTATGCCACACAAAAGAGTCCCTTAATTATGCCACACATGGGGCCCAATAAATATGCCACACACAAGCGCCCCATAATTATGCCACACATGGGACCGCCATTAATTATACAACACACAGGAGCCCCACAAGGTGACAATTGTACAATTCTAAAACAATACATATCTATACATACAGACATCTCTCTCTCTCTCTCTATAACAGACAATTTGCCCAATTATATGCCAGTATCATTTTGTCATTAATAAGCCACATTTTTCCATTAATATGCCAGTATTATTGTGCCATTCAGATGCCAATACCATTGTGCCATTCATATGCCAGTAATATTGTGCCATTCAAATACCAGTAATATTGTGCAATTAAGATACCAGGAAAATTGCGCCATTCAAATACCAGTAATATTGTGCCATTCAGATGCCAGGAGTATTGTGCCATTCAGATGCCAGTAATATTGTGCCATTCAGATACCAGGAATATTGTGCCATTCAAATACCAGTAATATTGTGCCATTCAGATCACTTTTTTTTTACAAATAATTCTTTATCAAATTTTTCTTCCTTTATTTTCAAAAAGATACAAAAAACATTGACAAGGACAATGGTCAATATACCTAAGACACAAGCATGCCCGCCATCAGGGGGTGACGGTTGAGACTGGCGTCACAGGCCCGGCGGGTCCAGGGTGCCCGGCGGCAGTGGCGTCCCGAGGGGTGTGCGGGGTGTGCAGACCGCACCGGCTGACACCTCCCGGGGCGGACCCTGAGTGTGGCACCCCCCCCCCCAAAATAAAAATGCAAGAAAACACCCACAATTTTTTCAATGTTTGAAAATTGTACAATTATAGGTACCAGGAATAGTGTGCCAGTCAGATACCAGTAATATTGTGCCATTCAGATACCAGTAATATTGTGCCATTAAGATACCAGGAATATTGTGCCATTCAAATACCAGTAATATTGTGCCATTCACATGCCAGGAGTATTGTGCCATTCAGATGCCAGTAATATTGTGCCATTCAGATACCAGGAACATTGTGCCATTCAAATACCAGTAATATTGTGCCATTCAAATACCAGTAATATTGTGCCATTCAGATGCCAGGAGTATTGTGCCATTCAGATGCCAGTAATATTGTGCCATTCAGATACCAGGAATATTGTGCCATTCAAATACCAGTAATATTGTGCCATTCAGATGCCATAATTGTGCCATTCAGATGGCAGTAGTATTGTGCCATTCAGATGCCAGTAATATTGTGCCTTTCAGAGCCCAGTAGTATTGTGCCATTCAGATGCCAGTAATATTGTGCCATTCAAATACCAGTAATATTGTGCCATTTAGATGCCAGGAATAGTGGAAAATGGTAAGCAGCACAATGAGGTGCGGGGGGATGCCAGCAGCACGGGTGTGACCCCCACTGGAGGAGTCACCCGGTGTGGTCTGCACCCCCCGCACACCCCTCGGGACGCCACTGCCGCTGGGCACCCTGGACCCGCCGGGCCTGTGACGCCAGTTTCAACCGTCACCCCCTGATGGCGGGCCTGCTTGTGTCTTAGGTATATTGACCATTGTCCTTGTCAATGTTTTTTGTATCTTTTTGAAAATAAAGGAAGAAAAATTTGATAAAGAATTATTTGTAAAAAAAAAGTGATTCCTCTCCCGAGAAGGTTACATACTAAATAGCTGACTATTTGAGCTTTTGTCTGTCAGTGAGAGTGATAGCCATAAAGTGTGATCATTGTTAAATTATATTTTATGTATGCCTACCCAGAATCCCTTGTAGTAGTGATAGCCCTGTGTAAGGTAATAATGCCTCTGCCACCCACAATACTAATACTAATTAGTAGTCTACTCCAGCATTTGGCACCCGGGGCGGACCCTGAGTGTGGCACCCCCCCACCCCACCCCCAAAATAAAAATGCAAGTAAACACCAACAATTTTTTCAATGTTTGGAAATTGTACAATTATAGATACCAGGAATAGTGTGCCAGTCAGATACCAGTAATATTGTGCCAGTCAGATACCAGTAATATTGTGCCAGTCAGAGCCCAGTAATAGTGTGCCAGTCAGATACCAGGAATAGTGTGCCACTCAGACCCCAGTAATGTGCCAGTCAGAGCCCAGTTATAGTGTGCCACTCAGAACCCAGTAATATTGTGCCAGTCAGATGCCCAGTAATATTGTGCCAGTCAGTGCCCAGTAATATTGTGCCAGTCAGAGCCCAGTAATAGTGTGCCAGTCAGATACCAGGAATACTGTAACAGTCAGAGCCCAGTAATATTGTGCCAGCCAGATGCCCAGTAATATAGTGCCAGTCAGAGCCCAGTAATATAGTGCCAGTCAGAACCCAGTAATATAGTGCCAGGGAGGGAAAACACAGTCCCCGGATCGTCACATCCGGTCGCTGTGATATTTTTTTCTTTTCTTTTTTTCACCCGGCGGCCGCATCCAGAGGATTCGGCCGCCTGAAAAAGAAAAAAAAAAAGGTAAGCAGCGCGGGGGTTGCCGGCAGCACCGGTGGCACCCCCCTAGTCAGTGGCACCCGGGGCGGGCCGCCCCCCCCCCCCCGCCCTCCCCTCGGGACGCCACTGCATCAACTCTACATCATCCAGGAATGTTTGAACATCTGAACGTCAAGCTATACACTTTGTAGACAAATGTATTGGGACACACCACTTAGTTATTGAATTCAGACTGAGTGCCACAGGTGTATAAAATCAAGCAGCTAGCCACGCATTCTGCATTTACAAACATGTGTGGGAAAAAATGGGTCTGTCTGAAGAGCTCAGTGAATTCAAGCAAGGTACTGTGATAGGATGTCACCTTTGCAATAAGTTGGTTCGCAAAATGTCATCCCTGCTAGATATTGTCAACTGTATAGTGGAAGTGTTTTGGAATAGCAGCAACTCAGCACTCGGTGACCCAGCTTTGTGACTTTACATGGTCTTCCTCTTCATGGCTCATGGTGTGTAAAAGTTGACAATACTTTCCTGGTTCCATAGCTGAAGAGTTCCAAACTTCCACTGGCATTAATATCCGCACAATAACTGTGCAGTGGGAGCTTCATCTAATGGGTTTCCATGGCTGAGCAGCTGCATGCAAGCCTCACATCACCAAGTACAATGCCAAGCCTTGGATCGAGTGGTATAAAGCACGCCACCACTGGACTCTGGAGCACTTGAAACGTGTTCTATGGAGTGGGGAATCACGCTTCAATGTTTGACAGTCTGATGGGCGAGTCTGGGTTTGGCGGATGCCAGGAGAACATTGCCTGCCTGACTGCATTGTGCCAGCTGTAAAGTTCTGTGGAGGAGGGATATTGGTATGGGGCTTTTAATCGGGGGTGTTTGCTAGCATCTTAATGCTTCAGCATACCAACTACATATTGATGTCTATGTCATAAAAGTCCATTCTCTAGTTTGTAAGCTTGCAAGCAAGGCTCTCTACCTCATGTATCCATCTGTTCTTGTACATGTTCTCTGCCTCTATGCTCTGTACCGAGCGATATGTAAATTGTTGGCGCTATATAAATAACTGTTATTGTCACGTAATGTTGGTGTCTATATAGTGTAGATCTCAGTGATGTCACTGCTAGACTTTTGTTGTTAACATTGTATATATATTTACCTATATATGTACAGTATATATATATGCCATATATGATAAGAAAACAGTACAAAAAAAATAAAATACAAGATAAAGTTTGGTACTGAAAGGGTGTTTTTTTTTTTTGGGGGGGGGGGGGGGCGGGGGTAGAAGCAGAATGACTAGTGTGTGCTTCACTGTGTTAACTGCATGTTCCTATGATTGTTAAATGCCTGCTTGTCCTTGTCATGGTTTATTGCCCAGAGCAGTCAGCAATTTTGTAGGAAACACCTTTTTCCTGAATAGATCAAGTGATAAGGCTGGGTCTTCCTGACAGTAACTTGTGTTTTCAGCTTTACACAGAAGAAAATGCCTTTGGACCCCTCCGTCTGAAGACATATGACATTTAGATTATAAAATGCGCAAGCAATTAGTAAATAGCAAGGGAATCAAAGAAAACAAACTGAATCTAAACATAGCTGATCACATTCACACAGCTTAGCATCCTGTGACTGACTGGACAATTATATAGCGAATATGAAATAGAAAAAAAACAACCTTTTGCTGATAATTTTGTTTCAGCTTATTAATGATAGGAAGATTTGTAATACTTTGCAAAGTGGGCCATACAGAGTTTAAATAAATAAATAAAAATACAAACACAATATTTAGTCAATATGTTTAATGTCATCGTTGCTAGACTGACAATGCATAAAATTGTCTCACTTTAAGTGGATACTCTCACCAAAAAATGAAAAGGGTTTATTATTATTTTTTTTTATTTTGCATTGTTGATTATAGATATGTCTTTTGTTTTTGATATGGGAGTTTATTTTAGGAAATAGTTTATTAAACAATTGTTTTTAGGTGCCACCATTTTGTGACTTTACAGCGCTAGTATCTCACTTTGGGGCTGGGTACACAGAATGCAGTCTATAAGTCAGAATTCTTATCATAGACTTGCATTGAATGGGAGGGTAATGTAACTATTACATCATAAGGGGCAGAGTTATGATCCGGGTTGATCAGGTCAATCTCCTTTCTTAGTGTTGAAAGGCAGGTAAAAAAGGTTGTACACAGCCACCTAGTCCTGCCCACTATGATACACAGGAGCCAGTAAGAGAGCAGGGGTATATCTTATGACATCATCATGCAGGTGAACAGAACTCGGCAGTAGAGTCACCAGATGAGAAGCAGAGTGGAAAAAAATTGCCTCACGTTTCGAACTCCTAGCTAATGGACGTATATATACGTCCTGCAAAGCATGGTCCCTGAGTTTTCATGTAGCGTTGCGCACCTTAGCGCAATGCTACATGACTGCAGTTACTCTCAGAGGCTGCTTCAGATCTGAGAGTGCCTACATGAAAACCCAGAATGCCCCCCCCCCCCCTCCACCCCCCACGTGCATACGATCACCGCAAATTTAGGGTTGGTGTAAATTTAGGGTTGAGGTCAAAAGGTCACTGTAGAAGAAAATGGTTAGGAAACAAAAAAAAACACTAATATTGATTATTGCCCTAATACTTGAAATAAAACATAGACAAACATGGAAACATTGGTATTTCTAAACTTAGGACAAATATTAGGAATATATAGACGCGGTCTTTTTTACCATTTGTAATTGTTTAAAAAAATCAGGTCAAGGTTAAAAAAAAGTTTTTTTATGGCATATTTTCATCATATTTTATATTTTTTAATAGTAAATTATATCAGATAACGAAAATAATAGTATCAAATGAAAGTCCTTTCAGTCCTTTAAAAATGATATATAATTTGTGTGGGTGGACTGAACACAAAGAAAGAAATTCACAGTTCAGCAAACATATGACAAAAATAATGGAATTCTGGTCTTCAAGGTACATCAAATGCAGCATAGCACTCGGTCACTAAGGGGTTAATCATAGGCAGACCAGGATCAACCATTATTTTTTTATTTATTATATAAATATTGAATGTGTCAGCAGATAAGAAACTTCTCGGCCCATCAGATCTGCCCAATTTTCTGAATACCTTTCATAGGTGAAATGAAAACCTTTTATCTTGAACACTTCTCTTGAATGCACACTTTAAGAGTGAGCTGAACTCTTTAACTTTATGGTGGGACAAGAAGGGGCCCAATTGGAGCAGCAGAACAGCTCTGAAATCAGGTAGTTTCTGACTATGATTGCAGAGTCTGCAATATGCAGGATGACATTCCACACTGAATAAGAGTTATCTGAAGAAGGTTGTATGACAAATACAGAGGCAGTCAAAGGTTAGATGGCACACATACCCAATTAATACTGCTGGTTAGTGTGACCAGATAACTCTGGACCTTTTTGAAAAGTGATGAAAATGCCCTTTTTTTGATGGTTGGCTGTCTACATGCCCAGTGGAGAGAAGCTTCCATCCCTATTCCCCAGTGGAGAGAAGCATCTGACTCTATTCCCCAGTGGAGAGAAGATTTCGACTCTATTCCCCAGTAGAGAGAAGATTTCGACTCTATTCCCCAGTGGAGAGAAGAATCGGACTCTATTCTCCAGTGGAGAGAAGCCTCCTACCCTATTTCCCAGTGGAGAGAAGCTTCCAACTCTATTCCCCAGTGGAGAGAAGCTTCATACTCTATTCCCCGGTGGAGAGAGGATTCAGACTCTATTCCCCAGTGGAGAAAAGCATCCGACTCTATTCCCCAGTGGAGAGAAGCATCCGACTCTATTCCCCAGTGGAGAGAAGCATCTGATTCTATTCCCCAGTAGAGAGAAGTTTCAGACTCTATTCCCCAGCGGAGAGAAGATTCAGACTCTATTCCCCAGTGGAGAGAAGATTCAGACTCTATTCCCCAGTGGAGAGAAGATTCAGACTTTATTACCCAGTGGAAAGAAGTTTCAGACTCTATTCTTCAGTGGAGAGAAGATTCAGACTCTATTACCCAGTGGAGAGAAGTTTCAGACTCTATTCCCCACAGGAGAGAAGTTTCAGACTCTATTCCCCAGTGGAGAGAAGATTCAGACTCTATTCCCCAGCGGAGAGAAGATTCAGACTCTATTCCCCAGTGGAGAGAAGATTCAGACTCTATTCCCCAGTGGAGAGAAGATTCAGACTTTATTACCCTGTGGAAAGAAGTTTCAGACTCTATTCCTCAGTGGAGAGAAGATTCAGACTCTATTACCCAGTGGAGAGAAGTTTCAGACTCTATTCCCCACAGGAGAGAAGTTTCAGACTCTATTCCCCAGTGGAGAGAAGATTCAGACTCTATTCCACAATGGAGAGAAGATTCAGACTTTATTACCCAGTGGAGAGAAGTTTCAGACTCTATTCCTCAGTGGAGAGAAGATTCAGACTCTATTACCCAGTGGAGAGAAGTTTCAGACTCTATTCCCCAGTGGAGAGAAGCTTCAGACTCTATTACACAATGGAGAGAAGTTTCAGACTCTATTCCACAATGGAGAGAAGTTTCAGACTCTATTCCTCAGTGGAGAGAAGTTTCAGACTCTATTCCTCAGTGGAGAGAAGATACAGACTCTATTTCCCAGTGGAGAGAAGATTCAGACTCTATTCCCCAGCGGAGAGAAGATTTAGACTTTATTCCCCGGTGGAGAGAAGCTTCAGACTCTATTCCTCAGTGGAGAGAAGATTCAGACTCTATTCCCCAGCAGAGAGAAGTTTCAGACTCTATTCCCCAGTGGAGAGAAGCTTCAGACTCTATTCCTCAGTGGAGAGGAGTTTCAGACTCTATTCCCCACTGGAGAGAAGCTTCAGTTTTGCTGCCAGTACTACTTACTAATACGTGTTTTAATTATTGGACTTCTGATTTAATTGTTGTGTATCAGGATTCTCTTAGGTATATACTTTGCTTCATGTCTTTGACTCTTTGCCTGCCTGTAGCAAAGGCACAGAACACTTGCCCTTAGCTGTGCAATGTATACAGGAGCTGATATTTTGAGATATTTAGTTTTGCAAAATGGAATACTGGAACATCTTGTATATGCGGAACATTTGGAGAATACATGTAAGGATATTTATTTTTTATTCATTTATCTGTTTACATATTTACTGAACTTGGTTTAACCCCTTCCCGACGTTAGGACATACTATGCAATCCTGATTTTCAGTGCCTAAAAGACGCTAGGATGGCATAGTACTTCCAGCGTTAAACAGCTCATCGCAGCTCCCCGCGATGAGCCATGCTCGGATCCCGCTGCAGGCACTTGTAGTGGGATCCCACCTGTCAGATGAGGCCACTTTGAGAGGCCTCAGTCTGACAGGGGAAATGTAGGCAGTGATCAAAGCGAGCACCAGCTACATTTCCCTAAATCGCGCCTTGCCTGAACTTCTGGCGATCTTTTGGCAGGGACCCACAGGGTCTATTAAGACCCGATCGTGTCCCTGCCATACTGTTCCTGGCTACCGATCACCTTGTGATCGGTGGCCAGGAACAAATCGTGATGTTTTGGTGCTGCCGTCATCTGGGACGCAAGCACCATGCATCATGAAAAGGTTAATAAGCCTTGGGAACACTGGTTAAAAACAGGACCACCTTCTCTTTTAGACATGGTGTACTCTTTGGGAGTACCCACCAGTGGCGGATGCTCTATATGTGCTAGGTGTGCGCCACACACCTAACACAGAGCACCCGCGCTGTGTATTTCTGGGGGTTTGTGTGCTCGTCATGCCTCCAAGTGACAGGCGTGCTCCGGGCTGGCAGCGCGCCTGTCACTCAGGGGCACGATATGCCCCTGGTACCCACTAGATATATACCTAATATATATTTACTTGTGTATTAAACAAGCTAAACAAAAACTGGGTATGTCTTCTGTCTTCTTGGATGCTGGGTATTTGCCAGAATAAGTGAGACTGGACCCAGTATTCAAACTGTAGAAAAATCTTCTTTATCAAATGAAATAATCATGAACATACACTGACCACCAAGGAGACCGAATGTCAGGTTCAGCTTGGATCACCTTACGCGTTTCCTCCTCCAATTAGGACTTACTGGTAATCATTGGTCTTCTGGAAACCTCATAATGCTGTGTGCATTTGGAACCCTTCTCCAAACTGACTTGTCTTTTTTGTTTTCTGCACCAATATTAAATTTTTTTTTTTACAAGGATGTAGAATTGGCGGCCAATCAGGAAGAAGAAGCCAGGTGCAGACTGAGGGATATTATGTTTCCAGCACAGACAGGAAATGTAAATTGAAATGTGTAAAATGTTTAAAACTGCTGAACTTTTTTTTTGTTTGTTAACATTAGTATGTTGTAGTTTAGTACAGTGTTCCCCAAATAAAATATTTACACACCCCATAGGTTTTTTAGATATGCGGAGAAATAAACATATTTCTCATTAATTAGTGAAGGTAGATCTGTTAGAATCTGATATGTTGTTTAAGGACTAGATCATAGAAAGCCTGTGTTTTCAAAGAAAACCAATGAATTAAAGAGGGAATCTTATATATCCCCGGACTTTGCTTCCATCTCTCGTCCCGTTGGATTTTCGTTACTGACTCAGCTTCTCTGGACTATGATCCTGAGCTTGGCTTGTCTATGACCTCCATCCATTCCATCTGCCTCCACCTTGGCTTCCTCCAATGATCCCGTCCTGGTCTTCTGCTGTTTGGTTCAGTATTTTTGCTGCTCTTCCTATCCAAACAGCTCTGCAAGACCTTGTTCCAAATTCCAGTTCAGATTCACGATTCTCCTTACCTCCAGATGCTCATTTAGTGGTTTCCTGTTAGCCACTTAGATTGGGTATTCACACATCTCCGTTAAGTTCTCTATCTATAAGTGAAAGCCTTACCCATAGTGTTTCCCTATACCCTGCTACCTACTAAGCTGCATAAGTCCCTGTTATCTGGGGTCTCAACCCTTGGGTTTGTGGCAGTCGGATTGAAAACCCCCGTTTTGGTTTCAGGATTCGGGATTCACTCCTTGGTAGACTATCCATTCCGCACAGAGAATCCAGCCCTTTGTTCCTACACTTTGTGACATCAGGGAGAGCAATATTAGATTTGTTTCATGTCCATGGATGAGAGTTCTTCTTTGGAATGCAAAATGTGAATCCAGGTTTGCAATTGTAGGTGTGAGCTGTGCAGGTCTGAATTGATTGTGTTACATGATCTAATCGCTGTAGCGAGATTGTACACATAAGAATATTTGGCTGCTGAAGTGCCCCCCCCCCCCCCCCCCCCCGCTAATCAGTTGTTAAGTACTTAGAGTGTATAGTCTATGACAGTCATGTCTGAAGTCTGGCCTGCGGGCCAATTGCAGCCCAAAGCCCAGTTTTATATGGCCCTACAGCAGGGGCGTTGCTAGGCTCAAAAATGATCTGCGGCTATAGCCCACAGCTTTAATAATACTTAAAATACAATGATGTCTCATGATCGATAGATAGACAGACAGAGGTACAGAATGCATAGGTATAGATATAGGATAGATGTAGATAGATATAGGTACATGATGATGCATGAGTACATATATGATACAGATGCATATATAGATAAAGATACAGGATGCATAGGTACAGATTTAGGCTATATGGACAGGTACAGGATCCATAGGTACGGATATAAGCTATATGGACAGACACAGGTGCAGGATGCACAGGTACAGATATAAGATACAGGTATAGTAATGCATAGGTACAGGTATAGATATAAGATAAAGGTATAGGATGCATAAGTACAGGTGTGGTCAGTCTTAAATATCCTAATATCTAGGATAACCTTATACCTGTCCCACGCATGCTTAAACTCCTTCGCTGTATTAACCTCTACCTCTTCTACTGGAAGGCTATTCAATGCACCCACTACCCTCTCAGCAAAAAAAAATTACGTTTATAATCACAAAACAAAACCTGTAAAATATTAAATATTTCCAGCCTTTTCAAAAGCTTGATGTAGACCCCAAATAGATGTATATAACTAGTTGCATTTATGCCAGGGCTTGACGAACTTAACTGAGTTTTAGGAGCCAGTAAAAAATCTAGGAGCCAGACAACAGCACATACACACAATCACATGCAGTCATATACAGACACACATATACACTCATACATGCAGTCAGTCACATAGACACACACACTCATACATACAGTCTGTCATATAGACACACACTCATACATACAGTCGGTAACATAGACACATACATTCATAGAGTCAGTCACATAGACACACACACCCATACAGTCTGTCACACAGATACATACATACATACATACAATCTGTCACATAGACACACACACTCATACATAGTCTCACACATACATAGTCTATCACATACACACATACAGTCTGTCACATACACTCATACATACATCCAGTTTGTCACATACACTCATACAAGTGGTGTATTTAAAAATAAAAATAAAAAAAAATGTTGATCATTATGTCCCCCCTCCCTGCTGCTATATCTCATTGCAGGGAAGGGGGCATTTCCGTTCCGCACAGACCATCACTACTTATTAATTATCATTAACAATCATTTGTCAGGGTTGCCAGGGTTAATTTCTCCATCATTTGCCAGGGTTAATTTCTCCATAATATGCCAGGGTTAATTTATCCATCATTTGCCAGGGTTAATTTCCCCACCATTTGCCAGGGTTAATTTCCCCACCATTTGCCAGGGTTAATTTCTCCATCATATGCCAGGGTTATTTATTCATCATTTGACAGGGTTAATTTATACATCATTTGCCAGGGTTAATTTATACATCATTTGCCAGGGTTAATTCATCCATCATTTGCCAGGGTTAATTCATCCATCATTTGCCAGGGTTAATTCATCCATCATTTGCCAGGGTTGATTCAGACATCATTTGCCAGGGTTCATTTATCCATCATTTGCCAGGGTTATTCTGCCCATTAATGTAACCCTCCCTCCACCCCCTTCCCCAGTACTCACCTGTTGGAGATATTTATATAAAAATACATGGAGATCCTACCTTGTGCAGCCTGTTCCTGGATGGGAGGTAAGTGGCAGGTCATAGAGGAGGCTTTTCTGCAGCCCCTGGAGCAGAGAGCAGCCTCTCCACAGCAGCACAGCATCCCTCGTGGTCTGTGCTGTGAGGGAGGACACGTGGGTTCCTGCCGGTCACATGGGTTGGGGGCGGGGTTATCATAGTGACAGAGCAGGAAGCAGGGGAAGCTTCACAGACTCGGGGCTATGGTCAGGAGACTCGGGGCTCCAGCCCCAGTAGCCCCCCCCTAAGGACGCCTCTGCCCTACAGGCAGTGGCATCCCGAGGGTGGTGCGGACCGCACTGGGTGACACCCCAGCAGCACATTGCGCTGCTGAACTTTTTTTTTTTTTCTGGCACCAGCATCCACTGGATTTGGCTGCCAAAAATAAAAAAGTACAAAAAAAAACAGTGCAACTGTGTTTCCCTTCTCTGTGCAGGAGGGAAGACTGCACGGAGGAGACAGCGGGGGATAGAGCAGCCAGGAGGTATGTACTGGGGAAGGGTGGACGAGGGTGGCATGTAACGAGCAAAATACTGGCATATTGAGTGACAAAATACTGGCATACTGAAAGGCAAAATAATGGCATATTGAGTGGCTAAATACTGGCATACTGAAGGGGAAAATAATACTGGCATATTGAGTGGCAAAATAATACTGGCATACTGAATGGCAAAATAATACTGGCATATTGAATGGCAAAATACTGACATATATTTCAGCTTCCTGGATTTTTTTTTTCATCTGGCCTTTAGATATGAAAGGCAGAGTGATTTAACACCTGTTTAGATTCGTCATCCATGTGACGAAATAAAAAGTATGCCGTTTGCAATAAACTTTGCATAAAATAGTTAATATGCATTTAATTTTAATGGTTCAAAGAATGTCAGGCAAAATGGTCGGCCTCACGCATGTTCACTTCATCAAATCTGGCTCTCTTTGAAAAAAGTTTGGACACCCCTGGTCTATGATCTATGAAAAAAGGATAAAAAGATTTTTAAAATGGACTTGCCCCAATAGGGTTTTAAACTAAACGCAACTGCCTACCGCTTTTTGGCAGCCTCCAGCAGGATAGTACTGCAAGCCAGGTATCTGCTAGTTAATTTCATGGTTTAAAAAAAAGACCCCACCAAATTCTGGTTTCAGGGACTCATTTCACCAAGAGTCAACAGCTTTGGCAAGAGCCATCAGTATAGACTATATGTGTATTAGTCTTATAGCATTCACTGTGTGTTCACATTGTACATTCAGACCTCCCCTTGTTTAATCAGTTATTTTATATGCAGCCTTAAATGTTATAGTTGTTATAGCCATGTGTTGCTTGACCTTTTAATTAAAGTGAATTTACTAGGTATAGATTCCTGTTCCTCATAAGATCTTTCTACACATAATTTTGGCATTATATTTATTTTTCAGACAACATATGGAGCACTGGTTTAATTTGTGCATCTAGAATTTTTCTGTAATATTGGTTCATTCTATGGGGGGGTTAATATATTATATGTACGCCATTACAATCCTTAATAGATTCCCCAATGGGAGGCGCTAGAGAGCATATATTCTAGTCTCCCAGGATCAAATAATATTGTTGTCACATGTTGAACGAAACACATCACAGATCCTGTGCTATATTGGAAGGCAGCAAAAGCCATCGTTCTGGGCTGTGTTGTGTTCTATCTCATGTAGCCAAAATTAAGTCAGAGCGGACTTCAAAATTGTCAAACTTATCAAACCACAAAAGCAGTGTTTACCCACTCCTCTGCACAAAAAAAGAGGATTCACAATGTCAAAAATTTGATTTCTCTGGGCTGCAGTGATGGCTGAGCAGGAAGTTATCGTAACTTTATTACCCCTCTGTAGTGTGCTTGGCTGTAGCCTCAGTAAAGCAGACAAAAAAGAGATCAGATAGGCACTCATGCGGTGGCAGAAAATAGATGTTGCTTTATTAAAACCAAATTCAAAAGAAAAAAAAAAATATTAACTCTTGTGCGCAAGACAAAAGTGTACAGCTAAACAACTGCTTATATAATGTCCAATGAATAGTCTTTTCTGCATGGTGCACGGTTTGTGTGTGATATATAATATATTATAATTATTATATATAAACAGTCCACCATTCAGAAAAGACTATTGAGAGAGAGAGAGAGAGAGAGAGAGAGAGATATAAAATATATATTTTTTATCTATCTATCCATGTTAATATCAGGTAGTCCTGACCCCATACCATAATAAATGAGGCTGAGAGCTGGGTAAGTGTCCCCACACAGTCCATCAGATGCCGTTTTCTCTTCAAATTAAATCCCAGCACTCAGAGCAGGTATTCCATTTTGCATCAGTACTCAGCGGAGGACTGATGTATGGACCTCAACTGGATTAATTAAACAAAAATTGGGGTTGCCCCTTTCCCTGGGCCAAAGATGAGCATCAATGCTAAAGAAACAAAAAAAGGTTAAAATAAATAAACATTGTGCGGCCAAGGGAAAAAAAAAAATGCCTGAGGTCCATATCCTATACATGAGTCTGCCACCGAGGACTGATGCGAAATCAAACCCCTGCTCTGGGAGCTGGGATTTCATTTGAAGAGAAGACTGGGTCAGCCAATTCGATGACTTCAATCACAGATTCACTATTTTGAGGGAGCTGGGAGCGACTTGTGTGGCTCCCAGCCTTGCTTTTAATAAGAGGGTGAGGAGTGTCAGGGTTACTTGCCCTAGCCCCCATGATTATTATAGAAGATTTGTTTTTTCTGGGAGGGATTCAGCCATTTCCTTGGAGGTATTTTTTGATTCGTTGTGTTTTGGCCTGTTTTTGTAAGCTGTGTAATAGTCCATGATGGCTGAATTGTGGAACTTTCTGTAGTCACATCATGGCATATTGGGTAGCTTGAAATTCACCTCCCGAAATGTCCCTGTTGTGCCAGAATCATACCGGACTTCAGAGGCATTATTTAGGCCACAAAGTCCGGTCTATAGTAATATGTATTTTCCGCATGTCTCCTTTCATACCAAGTGGCCGAAATATCTGTAATGTGGCAATCATTCCCAAATCCAAATTGTATTCGGGGCGATTTCCGCATATTTTGTAGCCGCAATTCTATGCTCTTAATAGCAAAACTGGTCAGATCTGAATGTCTCTGGGGCTTCAGAATAGCCAAAATAGGGCCTGAAATGCAGGGGATGGGACGGTTCATTGCGGCTGCTTAAAACAAACACTGTCACCGCGCGAGTGGTAATCGCAGACAGTTCATTGCGGGAACGTGTACAAGGTTAGTTAGAGTATGCTTAGGATTATGGCTTAGGAGGTCTAGTATAAGGGTTCGTATTAAGGTTCGAGGTAACTTTTAGCAGGGGTTTAATTAATTTATTAGGGGGGATTACTCTAATTATAAATCGCTGACCGTTGCACTGAACTGTCAGCACTTACATTGCCGCAGTTGCCTTTCACTGCTGACAAACTGCCGCGCTGAACGGTCAGCGATGAAACAGCCGCGAAGAACTGTCCTAGACGCAAAATGCAGCATATTGTGTAGCCAGTTTTCAGGAATCTGTTTGATTCGGCTATTCTAGGGTGCGGGTTAGTGCGCCATTTCACTTTTTGTATGTTTTTTATTTTGCCCTCTTTATTCTAGTTAGTGAGACACTCTTTTGAACCAAAAAATAAATATTTTTTTATAACAAAAATGCACAAAAAAAAAAAAATCCCACACATTTTCATCCATTAGGCTTAGATTTTAAATATTTATTCCCGGTGCCGCGACATCAGATATCAGTGTACACTAGAAATAATATATTTATATATTACACCACTACCAAAAAGTACACTGTATACATAAATATACTTTTTTTTTTTTTTTTAAATTAAAAAAAAAAAAAAAAAAAAAAAAAATCACTTTCCATTATAAAAAGGGACTGGTAGCAAATAAAACATCTTTGGTAGAAAAATATATTTGAATTTTCTCAATGGACAATTAATTTACACGTTTTACAGATTGATAACCATCATACTGGGCTCTCTCATTATGCGAGAACTGTATGAAGTTTTCATTGGATCAGTTTCTACCCTAATCAATGCCAAAATCTCAGCACCAGAGAACAATAGATTACAAGGTTCCCTGGTACTGTGCTGGTCACAGAGTGCCCAGGAAATAATACATCAGTAAAAGAAATCTGGAGATTCAGTCAGTCATTTTCACAATTCGTCCCCTCTTTCTGTACAAGTTTAAGTTCCTTGGAATTAATGATTTCCCAAGTTCCTGCATCTGTTGAAGGTTTTCGGTACCACATTCCAAACCTAGGAGAGAAGAGGAAAAAATAAACACCCAAATATAAAAATACCAAGATAATCTGATAATCTTGCTGCATTGCTTCCTGTTATAAGGAAAAGGATTGCTATAATGGTGTTTTAAATAAATAATTTTTTTTTTTTTAAATCAACATGGCTACTTTGCCCTTTAGTTTGAAACTAGTAACTTTCAGAAAACATAGGACGTATACCTACACCCTTTCAATGGGAAGAAACTTTGAAAGCATTTGCCATAGAACATCCCTTTAATGTCTGTAAAGAATCAAATTTACATTGAAACCCACTAACCAGTAGAGGGCAGTATATGACCAGTTCACATGCAGCATAAAAACAGAAATTTAAAACAGATAAAATCAAAATAGAGTTAATTTATATAAGTTTAAAAAAAAAAAGAAAACTAAAACAAAAGGACATAAAGGAAACGAAATTATCCACGGACAGCAAATCAGTAGAGTTTGATAAAATGCATATTTCAATATTTTAAGTTTTTGCAATAGGATGTGTCAAAGGAAAAAATCAAAAGAAAATAACTCCAGTTAGATGTTCTTTTTCCAAGCCAGTTTCAACATCATTGCAGACTTTGAAGAGGGCGGTTGCATTTGAGTGATTTGTATGAAAGTCTGATCGATCTTGGGTTAAATCAGGGCTTGACAAACTTGATTTAGTTTTAGGAACCAGAATAAAATTTAGAAGCCAGACAATGGGACATCAATCATGCAAACATACACACATAATAATCCTGCACAGGGACAGTCATACACACACACACACACACACACACACACACTTTACAGATATCCAGTCAGCCACATACATACATACATACATACATACATACATACATAGGTTTTTTCCCTCCTCAATGTATCCCCTCTCCCTGCTGCTTTACCTCATCACAGGGAAGGGGGGCATTTGTGCTATTCGCACAGGCTTCCCTCCCCCCCCTTACACTGTGCTGGTACACAGATTTTCAGCAACATTGCTGGGATTTGATCAGGTCCAGACTGGTATTTCATTTTTAGCTTATTGAGATATCTACTAATGACATTAACAGCACAAGGTTTAGTTGTCCACTTTAACAGTGGTGGGATGTGAGTGGATTGGGGGGTTTGATATGTTATTGTTTAAATTTTCATTGTAATATTGGTTTGTTGCCATGTTTGTTTAATTTATGAATGTGTTTCATTGTACGGTAAACACAGTGATCATTCGTGGAGCCAGTATGCTTGAACTTTGACCAGAGTGAATCTCTTAACAGGTACATTTCAGGGAGGTCAGCTGTAACCCGTGTGCCCCTTTTACTCACACTTTACGCAGCGGGACATGTGAATTCCAAAAGCCCAGACTGAAAGTATTAGATTGTACAGTCTAGATCTGGGATTAAGCTTACACCTTCCTGCATTGTGAGGTGAGGCTTCCAGTTTTAATGAAAAAAAGAAATGGAAAAGAAATGAAATGAAATAGGAGATTTTAAAAAAGGAACAAAAAAGAAAGTAAAATGAATAAAAAAAAAAATAACAGAAATGAAAAAGAAATAAAAAAGAAAATGAAAAACAAAAAATTTAAATAGAAAAGAAACAGAAGAGAAATAGAAAAGAAATAAAAATGAACAAAAATAATACAAAAGAAACAGAAATAAAAAGAAACAAAGAGAAATAGAAAATAAAATACATACATTTTGTTGCAATTACGTAATTTAAATGTGTGTGGGAATAGCCAAGTTTATAGTTTCTTTCAGCATTTCAAG
This sequence comes from Pelodytes ibericus, assembly GCA_036172795.1. NCBI lineage: Eukaryota > Metazoa > Chordata > Amphibia > Anura > Pelodytidae > Pelodytes > Pelodytes ibericus. The sequence goes on along the minus strand of CM069857.1, from coordinate 52,017,266 downwards.
CTGATGACAAACTTACAAGCTTTTTATTTTGGAATCTGATGGTTTGGAGTCTACACAGTCAGTGTCTGCTGCCTGTGCCCATGAATTATCCTCATCATCACTGCAGGGAGAGGAAAAATAGTTCCGATTAGAATGTACTGAACAGTTCAAATATAGAATGTTGTAAGCAAAAAAGGAACATAATAGCCTAAAATATGCCACACTAACTTTAATGCACATGCTCTAAATTTATTTATTGGCACATAAATGTTTTGATTCTATTACAGTAATATAGCATCATTCCGAACGCTGTTTAGTGCCATGCAGTACATTTAAAATTGACTTCAGACTTCACGAAAATAGAGACAAAGAATATTTACTTTTTGTAATTTATACCATGTATTTTCACAAATCCATGTAGGCTGCATTGAAGAATTGAATGTGGCATCTTACCAACTCATCTATATACAGTGAGGACCAAACTTGGTGAGCTTCTCCTGCTAGAAGAGCCCAGCAGCCCAAATGCATGGTTTATCTTTGTAATGCTCACTTTTCCAGCAGTGCATTATGCAGAGCCAACATAGGTCTTGCTGGAGCAGCTCACCAGGTTTGTCCTTGCACAATGCATAGTTAAGTACTACAACCTCACACCTGTTGAATGGACCCCTCAGTTTTCACGTCTCATACAGCACAAAAACAAATCCAGGTTATGTAAGAGAGCACTGACCTGCTTGTTGGAGACTCTACAATTCCCAGCATCTTAGCTTTTATCTTCTTTTTTTGCTTCCTTATTGCAGATTTAATCCCACATAACAGGAGGCTTGGGATCCTCTCATCATTCAGCAACTCCCTGAAGAACAGAAGTATAAAGAGTGAAATGCGTGAGGACAGTACACACCAACTGCTAGAACAGCAACAAACCAGATTTACAGACATTAGACGCAGAGAGTGAAAACATTTTGTTGCACATAATTGTGGAAGTCTTTTGTTACCTGCAGTTCCAAATCAAGGTCAAACATGGCAACTGTACCCACAGAGAAAGGTTCATAATAGGTCATTACAAGGGAAAGGCAAAGACACACACACACACACACACGGACACTAGTGTCAGGGTACATAGATCATTAAATTGGCACAAAGACAAGTAAAAAGTCCATCATGAATAATATTGGTGCCTATATCGGGTCATTACTTTGGGTTGCAACTTAGACTTGCGTCTATAAACTAGGGGGGGGGGGGGGGGGTTAAAACGTGTTTTAATATGGTGTATTTCAGTTAGGGTAGCCAGAGGGCTCCAAATCATATACTGCACACTATAAAAGATCATGGCATCCTCCCATACAAAGCAATGCAAGTGTCCAGTATTGCTCTCATTTCTTTTCCTGGAGAAAGAGCCAAAATACCGAACTGTTCAGGTCACAACCTGGATACCTGCAGTTGTAATACAATAGCCGTTACAGATTGAGAGCAGGATCAGTAAAGAGGGATGAGATAGCAGACACGTCTGTTAATGAATCAAGTCAATGTATAACAGCACAGGGACAGCTCACATAGCAGGCTGCCACAATAAGTTTCTTTTCACCTCTGATAATACTGCAGCTCCTCGTTCACAAGAAACAAGTTTGTTTTCAGTTCATTCCGCTCTTGTACAATTTGTTTTACATCTTCCTTGGTGAAACATGGTTGACTCGACGATGCTTCCTCTTGTGATGTGTGCTCAACACAAGTTTCCATTGTGTTCTATACAATTTCAAATAAATTAATGTCAGAACACTATTGACAGACAGAGGATTTGTTTTTATAAATTAAAATGTTTATGGAGTCACAGAAACATTAAACATCAACATTACGTACTTCACAGTAATGATCAATACAAAAAGAGATTGTTGAGGTTTCTCTTAGAATATTAAATATATACATATAAAAGAAAAATATGACTTTTTTTTGTTATTTGTCACAATAAAAACCAGAGGATTTTTTTTTTTTTTTAAATGGTGTTATGAACAGCCTTCCAGTGTGGAGGATAAATGTAAACATTATGCACTTGGATAGTAAAAACGAAAGTGCTACTAATGCGCTCAATGTTTGTGTGTTAGGTAAATCCTCTGTTGGAAAGGGATGGGTGATCTTGTGGGCAACAGAAGGTAAGCAGACTATTTTCATGTATTAAAAAGTAGAAGATGTCTAAAAGATCAGAACATCATATTACCTTAAAATAAAATTGGTAAGACCTCATCTAAGGGTGCAGTTTTGGGCACATATTGGAAAGGGTTCAGAGAAGGGCTACAAAAAGTAAAAGTATGTTCAAGGTCAAATATAAAGATCTTTTTGGAGATCTCTTTATAAATTGCACCCTCCAGACAGCACATGGGCATCTCTTAAGATTGGAAGAAAAGGAGCTTTCATCTTAAACGCAAAGAAAGGCTTCTTTACAGTTAGGGTGGTTAAATTGTGGAATAGACTGCCATCTGAAGTAGTTTGGGCCGATTCAATCAATACATTCCAAAAACTTTTGGATGTTTGTCTAGATATGAAATATAAAGGGTTGTTACCAGTAAAAGTAGATAAGGTAATGTGTATCTAGGGTGAGTGACTGCCTTCGAGTCAAGAAGGAATTTTTTTCCCCCTTTGAGATGACATTACTGTGTTTTTTTTACATTTTTTTATTTATTCTGGATCAACTAATATTGGGGTGTAGAATGGTTGAGCTTGATGGACTTTTTTTCAACCTAATTTATAATGTAACTATTTAAATTAAATAAGTGACCTCAGGGTTACCTGGGACAGACACAAAGTTATCATCACGGAATAAAAAATTTGTTTGCATGGTTATTAAGCAGATTAACATATTGGTCTGTCTGGTTATCTAATGTAGTCTGCAATTCCAGCAAAAATTAAAATCCCATTTGCCCACCAGACTTAGTCAATGCTGCCCCTACCCCCTTCCCTCCCCCAGACTCGCCCATGCTGCCTCTGCCCCCCCCCCCCCCCCCTGTAATTCTCTTGGGTGAATGAAGCCATAAGAATTCTGGGCATGGCACGGATATGTTGAGAATAGGCGAATTAAAAAGGTTTTTTTGCAATCTTCATAAGCAATCCTACATACCATATTGCTGTCAGGGATTCCTGAAAGCACTGCACTCCCATGAGAAAATGTCTCAGGTTCTTTTAGTTTTTCTTGCAGTACATTTTCCAGTTCTATTTTTCTTTGCAGAGAACTTCTCAACTGAGTCTGAACTACAGACATTTTGCGCCGTAGATCTTCATTCATTTTCATGAAACGGTCCAATTGTTCCTGCAGCTGGAATACAAACAGGTTCATCCAATGCTAGTCAACGCAGTATGTTAGTTACATACAACATTTTCAAACAAACATTAATTTAAATTAAAGAATAAATTAAAGTAGTGGGTACTCAGGGGCAATATTGATTTAAAATAATATATTTCAGGTCAAAGGATCTTTTTTTGTAAGGATTTTTCCATATGCAAAAAGAGAGGTGCACTAAAATCACAAAATCGGGGTATATCCCATAGAACAAAATAGATCCAAAATAAAAAATAAAAAAAGAAGAACTCCCCTCACCACCGTGCTGCCTGTTCAGCTCCCCATGCGGTATGACGGGGGTGCTGACAGCGTGTCCGACATCAGAGCACCGGGTCACATGATCTATCTACACTCACCATGTGGGGAGCCGAACAGGCGGCATTGTAGGACACCATTCTGCCTGCCACTAGCCACCAGGGAAAGTCATGGGGTGAGGGGGGATAGGGGCATGTAATGAGTGTGCGACATTGGTAGGGGGTGCCCGAATTGTCTGCCTAGGGCACGACAACACCAAGATACTCCACTGAATATAGGCATTTTGTTGATCCAATGAGAAATCTGATTGACATTTGGAGTCAAGAAGGATTTTTTCTCCCCACTGAAAGCAGAATTCAAAATTACTGAAATAAGGTGTTTTATTTGCCTTCTTTTGACTAAACAACAGTAAACATGGAATAGGAAAAGAGTTGAACTTGATGGACATTAGACTTTTTTCAACTTAAACTACTATGTAACTTGTATAGGTGCCATCACTGCTCCTCTGCAGGCTTTTTGCTCCAGTTCTAGGAGCAAGATTTAACCTTAATTCATCAAAATGGTATGAATACTCTAGAAAAGAGCTTGATAAATATTTATACACTTTAGGACCAAATTTAGAAGCTAGTTTAGTAATTTTAGGAAGGACAAAAAGGGGGGGTGGGTGCACCAATAGTCTGTCCTGTAGGATAATACCTACTTGGGAGGGCAACTCCATTTTTTGCTTGCTTACACCATTTCAGAGGAACCACACCATTAGCATATTGGACTAATCCCATCCAGAAGGGCAGTCCAGACCCGAAATGCATGGCTAGTACCCTCTGCACGAGGAACACAGCAAACTACAGACGTACGTACCCTCTAGGTGCAAGCAAGCCAGGGACCCACGGCCATGGGCATACCCTAATACCTAAGGTGAGCAAAAGGGGGGGGGGGGGGGGGATGGTGCAGTGGTGGTATTGAGCCGGTTCACAAGAACCTGTTCCTAAAATTTTACAGGTAATGTGGGGAAAAAAAGTGGGGGAATTAAGCATTTCATGATCAGTGGCATATTAAGCATATAATTATGGGGTCCTACCGGCTGGGGTGCCCATGGTCTAATAAATCGTTTTAGACCCTGGGCATTGGTGCCCTCTAATGCAGCCCGCTGGACATGGAGATCTGGCCCGCCTGCAGCTGTAACAGCACCCCTGAACCCCTCCTCCGCACCTGTAACAGTGTGGGGAAAATCAGTTTCCACGCTGCATAATCCCTTCCTACCTGACCCTGCAGGTGACATCACGTGCTAAGGTCAGAGGGCGGGTAAACAGGACCACAGGACAGCATGAAGCCCGCAGCCCGGTAAAAAATTGTTTTTAAAAATCTATGTGTGTAAATGTGAGCCTGTGTGTTTGTAAGTGGGAGTCTCTCTGTAAGTGTATGTGTACATGTGCGTAGGTGTGTAGACATGTGCGTAGGTGTGTACAACACACATGTACACACCTGCGTTGGTGTGTACATGTGCTTCTGTGTGCGTCTAAGTGGGAGTGTGTGTCTTGGAGTGTGTGTGCGTGTGAGCCTGTGTGTGTGTGTGTGTGTGTAAGTCTGTGCCTGTGTGATTGTATGTATGTGTGTCTCTTTAGTGAACTGGAATTTGAAATTTAAGACCAGAGTATCCAAACTGAAAGCATAGTTTGCTTAGAGAATTCTTCCAGCTCGTCTACTTTGGCCTTAAATTTGAAATTCACTTTAAATAATCCACAGGATATAAATTGTAGAAAACGTTTTGCCGTTTAGCAAAAAGCAAGTAGTTTTATTTTAATTTTATTTGACATTAGAGAAAAACTACACCATGCTTGAAAGTCGGAACTGGTTACTACATGTTTTGAATCCCACCACTTAGTAATTTAGGAGCCCGGGAGCTGGTACTTCCATAGACTTCTATGCAAGGAGCCAACAGAAGGGATTTGTACACGCTATCCCAGGGCTCGACAACCCGTTGCCCTAATGTTCCCCTTGCCGCTGCCATCCGTCTTTTGCAGCGCGAGGGGACAGACAGCAAGCTCCGCCCCCTCGCGCAACACGTGTGTTAGTGTTCAGCCGAAAGAGCCATGAGGATCAGCTGCGGCATGAACGTTCCCCCTCCCCAGCAATGAGGTAAGGCAGCAGGGAGGGGGAACATTCGTGCCGCAGCCGATCTTCATGGCTCTTTCGGCTAAGTGCTGTGTTGTCAAGAGACGACACCCAGTACTCAGAAGTTATGAAGAGAAAAAAAAACTTATATGTTTGAGTTGTATATGTGAAGTGGGGGGGAGGGATGTATATGTGAAGTGTGGGGGAGATGTATATGTGAAGTGTGGGGGAGATGTATATGTGAAGTGTGGGGGAGATGTATATGTGAAGGGGGGGGTATATATGTGAAGGGGGGGGTATATATGTGAAGTGTGGGGGGGAGGTGTATATGTGAAGGGGGGTATATATGTGAAGTGTGGGGGGGAGGTGTATATGTGAAGGGGGGTATATATGTGAAGTGTGGGGGGGCTGTATATGTGAAGGGGGGGTATATATGTGTGAAGTGTGGGGGGAGGTGTATATGTGAAGGGGGGAGGGATGTATATGTGAAGGGGGGTATATATGTGTGAAGTGTGTGGGGAGGTGTGTATGTGAAGGGGGGGAGGGATGTATATGTGAAGTGTGGGGGGAGATGTATATGTGTGGGGGGAGGTGTATATGTGAAGGGGGTATATATGTGTGGGGGGAGGTGTATATGTGAAGGGGGGGTATATATGTGAGGTGTGGGGGGGAGGTGTATATGTGAAGGGGGGGGTATATATGTGTATATGTGAAATGGGTTGGTGTGTGGGGTGTATATGTGACGTGGGTTGGTGTATGGGGTGTATATGTGACGTGGGTTGGTGTGTGTGGAGTGTATATGTGACGTAGGTTGGTGTGTGTGTTTATGAATTGCGTGTATGTTTGCGTGATTGTCTGGCTCCTAAAAATTTTTGCTGGCTCCTAGAATAAAATTAAATTTGTCAAGCCCTGCGCTATCCTTTCCCGGTCAAGCCCTGTTCTAGACTATATGTCATAATATATTCACTGAGCTGAATGCAAGTTTAATATAGTGTACAGAAATAAGAGTTCCTTGTTACATATTAGCCAATCAAATGTAGAGATCATCCAAACATTACATAGCTGTGTTATTTCAAACATGGCTGGTCTCTAAATGTGCTCACTCTAAACATGGCAGCTTGTCACCTGGTCTGAAGAATTGTTGGTTTATGGATTATTAATGTCACCCAAGGACTACAGTCAAAACATATATTAACGTACCATTCGGAGGGTCACATATTTAAAGTCTAAACTAGCCAAGATCACTAGCAGGTAGATCGAATACTGCTACTACCATATAGAGGGGGTGCCATAAACAATGATTTTTTGGAAGGCAACATATTGTGATACATTTTTTTTTAATATTTAATTTGCTGCCTTTGAGGACTGCCTAAAAGGGAGGATTTTTCGCACTGTATAACCAGTCTGTTTCAAAGAAATGGAATATTTTTTCATGGAAATTGTGCCCCCAAGCTCTAACTTTCAAAAGGAAACAAATGAAGTCTTAGGAGGCCCTCAAACGATAGTCTGGGAAAGTCTGTTATGGCAATATGAGATAAAATGGACACTTGCTTGTTTTAACAGTTAAAACGGTGCTTAGAAGATAGAGACATTTCCTTACAGAATACAACCCCCCTTCTTTCCCCCTGTTGCTTGTGCAGCTTTACTAAGATACGGGTATATTTGCATAAGCACACCTATTGTCCTACATATAACCAATCAACTAGTGGTACAATAGACGCCCCCTTCCTATCTCCTGAAGTGTATATCAAACTGTATCACACCCAATAAAGTAGAGATTTGCTTTGACTCCACAGACGTGTCAGTGTCTTTTCTCTCCGTGCACGTATCATATCTAACTAATTTGGACCAACACATCAACATAACTGACCCTTGATCAGATCCAAAACAAGTCCAATCTTTGTACTTACACAATACAGAAGAATATTTATGGTAATGACAAAAGGCAAATACAATACAAAGAGTACAGAGAACATAAACAGAAACAAGAGAAGTGAGAAATGAAAGTGAAAGACGAAGAATAAAATCAGCAGCTAATGACATAGGCCAAGTACCAATATGCCCTTTTATTCAGTAATAAAAGCAGGTACTTTGTGTGTCCTCTCTGCACACTGAACATCAGTCATAAAGACATCACAAGTCATGTGGCCAATATCTCAAAGTGACACTAAAGGAAGTGTTTAGCTTTTTGCTTCAGGAATAAAGGTAAATGTTAAAGTAACTGGTGCCACATGCCTGGAGTAAACCAGTCATGTACCTTTACAGATGCATGAAGCAACTGATGTGGAGATGGTCTCGAAAACTGGTGTGTGCTAGTAGTGTCAGCCAGGCTGAATGCTGCTGGTGACAGAGACAGAGACTCTCGTTTATAAAAGGTCATCGATACAGGTCCTTCTCAAATGATGGCATGTACTAGCAGCAGAGGCGGCTCTAGACTTTGTGAGGCCTCAGGCGAAACTCGAACATGAGGCCCTCACTGACACTTATAATTAAAAAAAGATATGCAAGCGATAATAAAAAATGATCTGATCAGCATATTAGTGTGTATATGGGTGTTAGTGGTCTCATCTTGGAGACATTTGATCAGATACACTAGAATATATAAACACATTCATAGGCTGATCAGATACACACACACACACATCACAGTACCACATTGTAGCACCCACAGGGCCATCTACGTGCCCAAACAGCTCTTCAGGGCCATTATTGTCTACAAACACTGTCACTGCCATTGTTGTTCTCAAACATCTTATTAGTGTCATATTTGTGCCCAGACAGCTTATCACTGCTATGATTGTCCTTAAACATGACACTGCCTTTGTCCTCAAATAGCTTGGCAGGACCATATCTGTCCCCAAACAGCTTATCAGTGCCATTATTGTGCCCACAGTCATACTCAATCACAAACACAGCCAGACACACTTATTCATAGACACACTCACACAGCAAACACAGACATTCTCACACGCAGCAAACACTCACAGACACACTCAGCCAGCACACCACAACTCACAGATACACTCAGCCAGAACACACACACTCTCACACTCACCAAGCAAACACTCACAGCAAGCACTCACAGACGCACTCAGCAAGCAAACACTGACAGACGCACTCACCAACCATAGACTCACAGACGCACTCACCAACCATAGACTCACAGACGCACTCACCAACCATAGACTCACAGACGCACTCACCAACCATAGACTCACAGACGCACTCACCAACCATAGACTCACAGACGCACTCACCAACCATAGACTCACAGACGCACTCAGGAAACACTCACAGACACATTCAGCAAACACACACTCAGCAAACACTCAAAGACACACTCAGCCAGCACACAGTAACTCACAGACACACTCAGCCAGCACACACTCAGACACTTATCCAGCACACACTCAGACACTCACACACACACCAGCAGTTTTTTATTTATTTATCATCATTAGAGGACTGAGATAATGAGCATCGAGGAACCATTTTTTCTTTTGCACCCAGACAGACATGTCCCCATCCCTCCCTGCTTAGTTTCCTGTCAGGACACCTGCAGGGAGGAGAGGGTAACATTGTCCAGCTTCTGCTGCAGCTCGTTGGTGACAGTGGGAGCGGAGTGCTCCTCTTCAGAAGGTAATAGTGTGCACCTGGGGCGGAAGGTGTAGATATCAAATAATAATCTTTGTGAAAAAAATACATTTCTCATTTTTATTTCCTTCCTAAGTTCCCCTTAATTTCAGCTCTACTGCTCTGTGATACACTAACACTAATTCAGGAGACAGGTAATTGGAAGGTTTGTAGAGTCCTATTTAAAACAATCTAAAATCTCTACTGCTGGCTCCTTTTTTAAATTGTTTTACATAGAACTCTATGGAAGTTCAATTTGCCTGGCTCCTAAAAATAATCAAGCTGGCTCCTGAATTAGTCTGGCACCTAAAATCCACAGAACTAAAGTCCTGCATTACTTCTAGTTGTATTGCAGTGGACAGTGATATACTAATTCACACACTACACATTACTATGAATTTTATTGCTGTGGAGCTCTGTGAAACATTTACACACAATGCACCATGCTGTAAGTTTTATTGTGGAGGAGTTCTGTGCTACATCCATAGACAATAAAAGCATAAGTTTGGATCTAGTGCGTGAAGAAAAATGAATGTGTGAGATATGGCAATTTTCTAGATTATCTGCGTCAAGTAAATTTAAGACAGGGAATGTGGTAAGATTTATAGGAGAGGGGTTGGCTGAGAGTGAAAAGATATAGTGACTATTTACTGTACAGATAACATGATCTGAGGGCTTGTTGCATTAAAAAAAACTTTCACTCTCCTAATAAACAAAGAAAGCATAACTAATAAAATGTTCAACTTAAATAACAAGGCAGATGTGGACTATACTTCCCATTATGCTCATAATGGGAAATGAGGTCCAGGTGCAATATTAAATCTGTTTTATATGTGAAATAAAAAGCTTATATGTCCTTAAGATGATAATCTAAATGGATTTCTTAAAATATGCTACATCTGCCCAAGAAAGAGTTAATCTAAAATCTGTCTCAAATGTGTATAAATGTACTTTATTGCCCCCCAAGTTCCATACCTTTGTGTGTTTGGAGGGTACACCATCCACCCTAGAATGTCATGCTGCAGAGGATTGCAGCTCAGTGTGAGACATCGTGCAGAGGAGGGAGGGGATTCCCCGCTCTCTGCTGTGACAGGCAGCGTGCAGGAGCAGTGTGACAGGGTATGTTCTAACGGAACATACCATTACAGAGCCTAGGGGGGGAGGAAGCAACACCCGAATGTGAGTTTTAAAAAAAAAGATACTGGTGTCTGTCCTGTCAAATGTCAGACACCAGTATTTTCTGCTGCGGTGAGGACCTGAAATCATCCACATGCAGGTCAAGGTGTATCTACCAGGCAATGAGGTTAGTCAGGCAGCATTAAACTCCCCTGTAACCTGGAAGGCTGTTAGGTGAGTTAGGCAGTCGCGAGGCCCCCACTAGTGCGAGGCCTTAGGCGGCCGCCTAACTTGCCTAATTAGAGAGCCGCCTCTGACTAGCAGAGTAGCAGTGACAGTCCACAAGTCAATCACAGGAACACAGAGGCTCTGGTCCGAGGATAACATGGCATGCAACTTAAAAAGTACATGCCAGTTTATGCCCATACTAGGGTCACTGGACTTTTCACTTCTATAAGAAGCACAAGTGGGGGGGGAGAAGTTTAGTTCACTTCACTGGTAAGCACAGTGGGGTTTGGAAATTTAGAAAAAGAAAGTATGTGAAATCAGATGTCTGTAGTCAAAGTTATACATTACTACCCTTTACTAGAGGATGTTTTATACAACTAGCCACCTGGGGTGGGATTAATAATACTCTGAACCAAAACAAATTTATACCACACTAGTAAATTTAGAAATAAAAAGGTCAGTTTAGAAATAAAGGAAAAAAAAAAAGAAAAAAGGGTCAGTGGCCTCATTCAACATAGGTGAAAAGTAGAACTTACTGCTTCAGAATCCTTAGTCTTCTGTGAATTATCATGCGTCAGTGCTCGGATTTGGTCTCTCTGCACATCCACCACTTTCTTCAGTTTCAACATCAAATCCCGCTCCTCTCTTGCGGCACATTCTGGGCAAAAACCAAAAGCATTTAGAGGGTTGTGTATGGCTACACATCCCATAAAACCCCAGGTCAAAGATACACGTTACCTCATTCAACTTTTATATCCACCAATGCAAACATAAAAAATACAAGACAGTCACAAATACAACTATGGAACACCTTGTCCAGGTCTGTAGAAATCCATGACAGCATTACTTGCACCCACAGATTCACAAAAATTTACCAACAACTTATACAATTTATTATATTAGTTGTGTGCTGTCACATTTGGGCAGGTTTTTCTCTAGTAAAGTAGATATACTTCAAAGACAAATACTACCCAACTAGGCAGCTCACATGCAGATTCTAAGTAAACCAGGATACCTTGTTTTGTTTTTTTAAGAAAAGGGGGGACATTGTTTTCCACACAAATGCTACCAGGAATACTAGATGGAAAATGTATTATATATTTTGTGAGTCATTGGCCTTTATTTAAGTCTTTAGCAATTAACTTTTTCATTACATTACAATCAGGTCCCGGTGATGTATAGTTATGCTTAGGTAGAAGCACATCAAGCATATCAGTACTGCAGGAGACCAAGAATGAGGGCTCGTTAGCAGTAGCAAGGGAGATCAAATATTGGAGTCGGTCTCAAAGAAGAAACAGGAGCCTGAAAAAATAGTGGCCTCAAAAGTACCAGTGCAACTGAGCACTAATGCAGTGTTGCCTGGAATTTGAGCCAGGCTACATATCCTGTGCATTAATTAGGAGGTTAGAGGGCCTTCTGTAATGTCCCCATGCATGTGTACAGATCACACAAGGTGCAAGAGCTCCATATGATGCAGGCAAACATCCTTAACAGTACAACACAGCAAATCCACATGCTGCCTCCTCCGCTCGGTGACTGCCACTCAGAGAGTAGGTAAGGCTCATGGGATATTATTTCTAATTTATTGAGCAGGATATACTCTACATATGCAAACAAAATCCGCTCTCTTTCCTTGGTGGAGATCTATAAGAAGAAATAGGGGTATCTAGGATTGTATGTATTTTTCCAACATATAGAATGAACTGTTAATTAAGATAATTTTGGACACTTATGACTTGTATAATGACCAGCCTTCCAGTGCAGACCTTACCTTCCTGGGACTTAGTCTCTGCCAGTTGTCCTAACAGCTTTTGATTCTCCTCCGTGAGCTGGGATAGTTGGTTCTGCAGAGCATGCTCCTTCTTCTGGGCTTCAAGTAACTTCTCCTGCACATCCTATGAAGAAGAGATGATTACAAAAATATCTTTACAGATTGGCTATTTTTTGGTGATGTCATATAATTAACACACTAGAAAACTAAAATAAGATCAGCAAAGAAAGCACAGAGAGGTAGTACTTGAATTGATTAATTGAACCATTTCTATCCACTTTTTGGTTCCTAAGGTGTAGCCTCCACATACCCATAGAGGGGCTGAGCCAACAGACCAGCAGCAGGCCTAATTAACTTCTTGAACTTCTATGAACTGTGGCAATGTTTAATTACACACAAACTCTAGATTTAGTTAATCAAAAATGTCCTATTTCGGTTTAAGTTGTGCATCTGTAGTGGAGAAGGTAAATAAATAAAAAAAAATACCACCGTTATTTATCTCCAGTTGGGAATTCCATAACACCATACACTCCATACACACGGCTTGGACAACATTTGTAAAGGGGGTGGGGGGGGGGGGGGGGGGGGAATAAAAAGGTACTTCATACTCCTGTATAAACCAATCTGCAAAGTTAGGAGCAAGCAGCAACAATTTTAGCCATGTTTCCCTGTTCCTGGGATTCGTCAAGCCTTGGCACACAACTTGCTTCATGAAATTTAGGGTCGATTTATTTCTTGTTGTTTGTGTCAGATGAACGCAGCTACACGGTTCCATGGTTTTCCTTTTAATTCCCACATTACTTCACCAAAAATGTCTTACTTCCCATTTTGTACTCCTACAAGATGGCAATGGCAGTGGGGTTTTTTGTACTACTTTCTTTTCTTTCTGAGAAAGTGGTTTCATAACATGAGCTTATCTGTCAGAAGAAGTAACCAGCACAATCTTTAACAATCCCTTTATGTCATGGGTTCAGAAGAACATAAAAAGCAAATAGACTGAACTGACTAATAAGAAAAGCATGACAGCTGTAAAATGTTGGACTTTGCCAAAATAACAATGAAAATGACTCAGGCCTTTCTTCATGATATATTTGAAGTACCAGTATCGCTTGTGGCACCAATTTCAATAGGGAAACTCCGCAAACTAAAAAGAAAAAAAAAAAAAGGAAAAAAACTAAATAAAACTCAGTTAAACTCAGGTTTGGTAACTGATTCCCCCAGTCTATAAAAGCAGCAGATAATGAAAGAAGGAAGTTGACAAGTTAGTTGCTTTTGTTTTCTCAAGGAAAGGCTGATCAGAAATCTGGGACTTACACAGTGCGGTATTGCAACATTACAAAGACTTGGGGATCTACAGAGAAGCTTGTTTATAAAATGGCAGCACATTGAAAGAAATCACTTTGTTTATTATTATTACTAATCATCAAATCTACAAGAAGCTGGTCATCTCAGAGAGATGGTACACAATTACTGCCTTAATCGATCTTAAGGTAGAATATATCTTCAGATGGTAATTTTGAACCTATATTCACTTCAAGCATATGAAGTTTTTCCTAAGGGATTGCTGTGCAAAATTAAGCTTGCATCACTTTATGTCCTCTAGTCATCTTATCCTCCAAATCAATATTCGTCAGCTACTCCCAAACAGACTTGTGTTGACACAAACCACCTCTACCCACACGTGGTTCAATGGGGCTAATTGAACCAGAGTTCCACAAAGTTATAGGACAGCCCAGTGTTCCGATTCTCATGGACCTAAGCGGTGCCAATAAAGCAGGCCCACATCGTGGTACCTTGCATCATGTATGTATTGCTGGCCTTGTGGCTACCATCCCCACATTAAGCCCCTCGTGACGCATGGTGCTTGCGTCCCAAACGACGCAAGAATCAAATTAAATTTGTCAAGCCCTGGCTTAAGCACTTTTTCCTGTGTCAGCCAATCCCATGTTTGCGGTGACTGTTCCATAACTTCCGGTACCAGGGGATCATCCATCAGTTCTTCCTTAGTTTAAACAGAAGAAAAAAAAAGTAATTTAAAATGTCTGTTTTCTCTTTGTCCTCACTAACCAAATTTCCCATTTGGGATAACAAGGGCCCAACATTGTTTTTCCCCATTTATATACTTATATAAAAAGGTTTTGGGGTTAGTTTTACTCTCCTTAGCAATCATTTTGTCATTTTCCAATTTAGCCATTTTAATTGCCTTTTTGCAGGCTTTGTTGGCATCTTTGTACTCTATAAATGATAATGCTGATCCCTTGCTTTTATGATGTTTGAATGCCATTTTCTTGTTTTGTATTTCCTGTTTCATGTTACCGGTAAGCCACATTAATTTTGATTTGTGTCATTTGCATATGTTTCGCAAAAGGTATATATTGGGATGTGTACTTTTGTCATGTGTACTTAAAGAAATCCCACTTGTCTTCTGTGTTTAGTACAGAAAACAATCCTTCCCAGTCTACATGTTCAATCGATGCCCTAAGTCCATCAAAGTTAGCCCTTCTAAAATTAAGTGTTTTGGTGGCATAGTTACCAATTTCCTTTTTTCATTAATCTCAAAACAAAACCATGTTATGGTCACTATTCCCCAAGTGTTCTCTTATTTGGATGTTTGAGATAAATAGTTGGGTTGTCTACCAATTAGGTCATAAATTTGTTATTAAGCAGGTTCAGAAACTTGCTGCCCTTAGCGTAACTAGTTGTGCCACAATTCCAATCTATATCTTGGTAAATAAAATCTCCCACGATTAAACCTTCATCAGATTTGCAGCCTTTTCAATTTGTAATAAAAAAGGTAAATAACTTTTTTTTTTTTTTTTAATACAGTAGTCCTTTAAATCAGCACTTTTCTCATGCTCTTTAACAAGTGGGGCTTTGTAGAGATTTGTTGCTGAGAGTACGTTTATTTAGATGCATGTGGTAGTACAGAAAGGGAAGTTCTATTCAGACATTATAGTAGGAAGTATGATAGCCATGCATGTGGCCACCATAACCCCCCTGTATTCTGACAAAAGTTCTTTATTGTCCCATTTCTCCTATTTGTATGCTACTTCTGTTTGAAAGGAAAGCCAAACAAAAACAAACAAAAAAAAAACGTTGCAATTAACCATGTCAAAATCAATTATCTTGCATGGACTCAAAACCTTTGGTGCATGACACTGGATTCAATCAGTATGGAGCCTTGTCAAGACATGGGTAGATGAGGATTATGTTTGAACAGGTAGTATTATTTTGATCTATATAGATCAAGACATCTACTTATTGCCGCAGACATTCATAATACTTCCACACCCAGTCACTGTATAAACAAAATCTCATGTGCTTAACAATTTAAACTTGGATAGAAATATTAAAAAAAGAGAGTCCATATACTCAACAACCAAATTTTAAAAAGGAGCAGTTCCACAAATTCAACTTTCAAATTTTTTTTAAATACTACAAAGTACTCAATTACGTGACGTAAACAAAAAGGAAACAACTTGCTATCTCGTAAAAACAGCAAATAAGACGTAATAGATTTGTTGCCGTTGTTAAAGCAAGTCATGCCTCTCTCTGAGGCCTCCTAATTATTTAACTAAAAAAAAGGGACTGTATCACCTAAACAATGTTTTTACTGTGAATGTAGAGAATAAAAAAACGTCTATACATTGTATTAGCAAAATTGCAAGCAAATACCTACATTATGAGAAAAATGTGTTTTAAATGTGCCTGTCGAGTTTCCAGTTTATGACATCACCTGTGGATTGATATGCAAATGTGTCATTGGCATATTAAGCCACAGGTGATGTCAAACTCCACAGACAGAGTCAAAACACATTTCTCTCCTAATTGCTTGCGACTTTGTCAACACAATCTAGAGATCGGGTTACATTATCCAGCACGTTAAGGGTTAACACCATCGATATTACACTGGATGGGGAGGAGCAGAAGTAAATCACCTGATAAAGCTTTTTTGCACGGGCGAAACGTGTAGTGCAGAGTGTGATTTGAGTGATCGTGCACATGCGCTATTCACATGACGGGAACTTCTGAGTTTGCTGAAACATCGGCACCGGAAACTCTGTAATCCCCCCCTCAATACTGGTCCCATCTAACCGAGCGCATTCATGCAAGATCTTTTTTTTTTTTTTTTTTTTAATTGATTGGAATAAATACTTTATTTCTAACCTCTTCTCCACCACCTGCTCTATAATGGAAGGTTGTGCTTAACAAATTCACCCACTTGTAAAGCAGGCATATGCCACTTCCACATGAATTTCGGCCTGTGTATGTCCATTTGATCATGAATACAGCGACATTAGTACGTGGCACTCTGGTTCTCATTTTTGGTTTATGATATACACATCTTGTTTGTGATTAGTGTATTGAGGTCGCACAAACAAGACGCACTATAATCACTCCGTTTTGCACTATGATTCTAGAACCAACAACACCCCCCTGTCTCATTCATAAATATAAGTAATGTTTACTTTGTTTAACACCTGGGTGATTTGTATTTATTTATTTAAATTTGCAGCGCTCCATTAAAACAGGAGAACTGTAAAATAAATAGTTTTAAAGTAAAAAAAAAAAAGTGCATATAGAAATTAAGATAGGTGGAACTGCTGTAAGTAACATGTATGCTTCTGTATGAATAAAAGTATGAATGTAAAAAAATCTTAAAAACAACTATTCTAGATAAAGGGAACTGAACTTTTATTTGTACAATCAGAGTATGTGGATGCAGCAAGGGATTTTCCCTCATAAAACAGGATGTAAAAATATGTAATAGGTAGTATATGTTTTTATAAATATAAAAACACATTACATGTACCAGGTATGGTATTCATGTCCAAAGACACACACACACACGTATATCACATAAGTAATCCACAAGTTGGTCCATGACAAACAGGTTACCATGCGTGCACAGTAAATTTCTGAATTAATTATGAGCCTCTGGCATTTAACATTATAACTTGGCAGCACTGAATTACTGGTCCCGTGGGAAACAGATTATTAATAGGACTCCACTCATATGGAACACACAGCAAAAATCTGAGAAGGCGTAATCATAAATTACCCATGAGTATTATTTCAGGAATGGGGTGTTATTTTACAAGTTCAATGTTTTAAACAGTATCAGCAAGATAGAAACATCATAATACTGCCATGTGGCTTAGCTGGCATTGGTAAAATGTGAGGGGGGAGGGGTGGACTGTTTAATTTCCCTCCTTATTGCTATCTGGTAGGAGATAATTGCGATTTCAGTGCAACCCTAATGTCATTAGACAAAATTACATTCACTCTTATGAAACAGATCATATAGCCAATTGCTGTTTTGGATAAGAACTTGACAAGCTTTAGTACCGAGAGCTTATTTTATATACACCGATCAGCCATACCATTAGGACCACCTGCCCCATATTGTGTAGGTCAACCTTTGCTGGCATGGACTCCATTAGAACTCTGAAGGTGTGCTATGGTATCTGGCACCAAAATGTTAGCAGCAGATAATTTCATTTGTACAGCACATCTCGCAAATGCTTGATTGGACTGAGATCTGGGGAATTTGGAGGCCAAGTCAACACCTTAAACTCATTGTTGTGTTCTTCAAACCATTCCTGGGACATTTTTTGCTTTATGGCAAGTATCAGGAATACAGCTTCCATGAACATGGTCTGCAACAATGCTTAGGTAGGTTGTAAGTGTTAAAGTAACATCCACACGAAGGGCAGGATCCAAGGTTTCTCAGCAGAACATTGCCCAAAGCATCACACTGCCTCCGCCAGCTTGCCACCTGCCAGTGTTCACAGTGTTATAGCTGATCCTGTAGCATTCTATAGGTGTACCTCTTACACACGACATACTTGGCTCCACTAGATAAGTTTGTCAGCTTGTAAATGAAATAAAATACCAACACATCCATGTATAACAGAAGCAGATAACAGTAATAATAAAAATAATAATTGGAGAAAATCTATCTACTAAATCAGAGGAGGGGAAAAATAGGGAATCTGCCAGTTTATGCATTTCTGCCTAGCATCAGTCCCTTTCAACCACATTGTACCACGGGGATTGTACTTAATATTAAGAGCCTAACCTATATAGCATCACATATAAGGCAGCGATGATTAACCATTTGCACGCCAGCTGTTGTGTACTGCCACCACTGCCACGATCCTCAGCCTGCCAAGGGCCTAACCTTTGTCACGCCAGTTGCTGTGCACCCCCAGTGGTGCTCAGCCAGCCATGGGAAATGTGATCAGCACAAGGGGCTGGGACATAGCTGAGCCATCACTGGTGTAGGCGGCAAAATATATCTGCTCTGCTCACCGGGTCAGTGCGCTCCTCCCGGGCGCTCTGCATGTTCTGCACGGCCCGAATCAGCAGCTCTTTCTCCGGGAAGCTCCGCTCTCTCCCGGATTCCACATAGCTCTCCAGCAGCTCCAGAACCCGCACCACCTGTGGGACAACTCCGGACACCGCGTCCGGACCATGCTGCTCGGTCAGGGTCTGCAGCTCGGAGCCCACGCACACCGCCATACGGTATACGTCCTGGACCGTTAGAGACCCCGCGGCCTTGAACCATACAGGCTCCAGAGCGTCCATCACGTTGCACTCGCTGTCATATAATAAATAGCGAGGAGGACAACTGTCATGTGAGAGTAACACCGAGAGGCCACGCCCCCCTCGCGACCTACACACGCAGGCTTCCAATGCACGCCCACTGACAGTGTTTACTCCGCGAGGTTAGTCCCTCCCACAACACCGTGCTGGGCGTGGCTTGCTGTGACAGTCTGATGCTCTGTGGGGTGGGTTCAGTTCTTTTATACCAATATTTAGCAATGTTGTTCTGATAGACAGTGTAAAAATGACAAAAGACAAAGTACAAGAGCTGGGTTCAGATCATAAGTGAAAAACTATTCCAGAAAAAAAGGTTCTTGGTGTAAAAGGCAGAGGATTCTGGCTGGCTGGAAAAGAGGGAGGTACTGTATAATGGGGATGCTCAAACGTCTTGTATTTGGGTACCACTTGCAATAGGAGTTGGCACATGCAGACCTCTTCCCTGCTTTTCGCAATCCTACATAGCACTTATGCATTAATGACACAATTGCAGGGATTTAAAACTGAAAGGCTCTCTGTCAACCTAAATTTTTTTTTAAATGTGTGCAAGTTGTGTCCTGGTTATGAATGATATTCCTTCTGACTTGATATCCAAATGAACTACTTAATCTCAGAACAGGAGACACCTCAGACACATTTAAAAATAAAAAATAAAAAAGGAAAACAAATTCTTACTTTATGCATTTGCATATAACTAAGCTAACACAATGTATACATTGTTCTTAAAGGGACTGTCTAGTGCCCAAAATGCATCTTCCAAATATCAATGTGTTTTCAAATACTTTAAAATGCATGTTTTTCATTGCTTAAAATATAAAATACTTACAGCTAGATGAAACTGGGAAATGACAGCAGTACGCAAGAAACCATGACTGCCCACACTAGATGAATAAAATACATTTCCCTTTTTTTTTTACTGCAGGAACCAATGAGAATAATTTCAGTCAAATTAATTAATTTAATATCTCTCTAGTGATGCCATTATACAATTTGTTACACAGGTTAAGAGATCCTACTGTGTACAAGAGCAAGGTCACTTATAGTCTACACAATGTATTTTATTGCAGCAGCACAGGAAGTGACTAAATGAAACAAAACTTTATATAATCAGTGCTGCCGCACCTGAAGTATGCATGCAGAGTAATCACTGGGGAGGGCTTGAGTCAAATATTAAAAATATGATGTATGCAGAATGCCTGGATAATATCACACTGGGAAAAAAAGCCTGTGCACTATACAAGCAGTAGTCTTCAACTTGCACCAAAGTGAGTTTGGGCACTAGACTTTCCCCTTTAAGTATGTATTTTGTATGCATCAATATAGCCAAGTCACACAATACTTTAATCTTGATCACATAGAGCCTTCCCATTTCGCACATCTATAGAGAAGACAAAATGGTTGCATGGATTAATAACTTTTACAATTTTTACGTAATAGAACCAATTTTAAAATAGCAAGCAGTACCTGCAATGGTACAGAAAGGCCAGTCTTTTATTTGAGATTAAATTAAATCAATTATAAACCAAACTAACACTTTAATTACAATCAAAATATAACAATTGATTTTACTTTAAATAAATCCACCTGTTGGTTTGCCCTCTTAACCTGAACTGAATTGCTAATGTGCTTTTAAGTAGTCATGTGACCATTAACCTAAGCCATCCATCGTGAGACCATCTGGTGTGATTGGTACCTCTGCATAAAACCATTGCATCACCGCTATAACCTTTAGATCATCATTCAGCATATTAAAATCATCATCAGAGAGTTGAGCTCTTCACATAACACTTGCAATGCATTTGCCAACATCATCCATTTTTCCAGGGACACACATTTGTTCCACATGCTGCAGAAAAGAGCATGCAACGTGCAGCCCAGCAATCTGTAGGATGCATATACACACAGACACAATCCAATCAGTTAATCATGGTAGGTCCTATAACCACCCTTATTAACTGGATTCTGTCTGTGTATATCCATCCTACATACTGCCGGGCTGCACTTTGCATGCTCTTTCTGCAGCATATGGAACAAATATGTGTCCCTGGAAACATGGCCGATGTTGGCAACTAGACGTACCTCCCAGATGTATTTACAGATTGTTAATTTTGTATGATAGAAGGATTTAATAACGTTGTATATACTTAACTTCGGCAATTTAGAGTGCATGAAGGTACAATGACTACCCTGTAAGATACAATGTGTTTCATAACATGTCAAATAAATCCACACAAGTTATAATAGTATGGGAGAATTAAAGCATCAATTGAAAGATGATAAATCTCAAAGAATTTGTGAAGATGTTGGGAGGAAAGCTTGTTAATTCTACTCAGCCCTTACATGTGATGTTTACATAACAGTGATCTGAGATCATAATCATATTTTTTTATTAAAGCAAGAACTGAAGCTAAAATATTTGACAAACAACAGCATTCTCTTCTGGTTCAGTTAGAGAACAGTAAAACTATATAGAGTGAAGCAAGGCAGTATTTATAGACACAAAGAACCAGATGGTCAGAGATTACCTGTGTATCAAGGACAGGGATTACTGAACCAGTCCAATAAATGCTCCCAAGTCAAAAACACAGTGTGTTTAAACATGACAAACACACATACCTCCTAGTCAAGGATACTACACTCCAGATAGGTTTATTTAAGAAGCCCAACCATATGTACAGTATGAAAACTCAGCAGCTTTCATATCAATTCCTTTTATTCAAGTCTCTGCAGTCTTTAAAGGACAACTAACCCATTTTTTTATTTTTATATCTTGCTTCCTTCCCTGTCCTTCTGGTCCGGAGTAAACCCGATGTGTATCTTAATAGATATATGCGGGTTTACGCTCTGCTGTTATAGCTGAGACACAGCAGTTCCAGTCTGTCACGTGCTGGCAGTGTCAGCACACACACAGCACATCAGAGGGGACTGGCCCTGCTCCGTCTGATAGACAGCTGCAGAATGGGGTAGTCTCTCGCTGCTTGCAGATTCAGTCACCGACCAAACAGCTGCCTGCTTCCTATGGAAGCATGGCAGCAGCCAGTCAGAGGATAATCTGGCATGTACTGTCATGTTTATCCGCATCCTAGGGACGATTAACCTTCCACTTGTGCTTCTATATTAGTAAAGTTTAGCGACCTTCTAAAAGGGGCAGTTCCACCTGATGTCCTAAAAAAATATGTTTGCAATATATTACTTATCTAAAGAAAGAAATCTCTGCCCATCTCATCTCTCCCAGCCCTCCATATAGGAACTGCAGTAACTCAGCCATGAAGTAGAAGACTTCGTAAAGTCACAGAGCCTATGGTGCGTAAAAGCTGTCAATGCCGATTCCATAGTTTAAGCGTTCCAAACATTGGAATTAATATCAGCACAAAAACTTTGTGACCAGAGTTTCATGGAATGGGTTTCCATGGCCAAGCAACTGCATGCAAGCCTCACATCACCAAGGTGATCATTCTCAGACATGTTTAATGAATCCCCTTTAGTGGGAGCGCACTTTCTAGTCTCCTAATTAAGGTTTGAAAGTTTGTGGATATAAAATTTGCTATAAGAGTCTCAAGAACAGCAGAGACTTTTCACCATAACGCAAGTGTGTGTAGGACTTTTTAACCAAATGCATTAGAACACATCCCTATTAAAAAAAGAATACATAAGAATATTTTAATATGGCAGGTGCACAACAGTGTTGGTCATCTACTCATTATCACAGAACCTTAAACTGATGTGTTGAAAGACTTTTAATTCAAATGGTTAAATGATTTTGAAATGCTAAATTTATTTATTTTTGAAAAGTTATTTAACATTGTGTTTAATCAAGCAATACAAAAGGAAAATGTGTATTTGCCAAGAACAGTGAAATCTTGGCAAATTCAGGTTGGTGCAGTTACAACTTTTTTCTTTCCGTAACACCACCAATAAGTATACCGCTTAAACACAAGTCCACAATAATCCATGTGAGTAATAGAAAATGTCATGTACTTTATTGAAAAACCTCAAACACATGGGACAGGTAGCAGCAAGCCGACCCTGATGAAAGCCAGAAAACTTTGATAATTATGTAAAGACTTAAGACTGGTCAGACAGAACCACTTTAAATCCGGTTAAGAATTATGGTTATGATTGATCTCAGTGTTCAGCATTATGATAATGAGCAAAGGAGAGTCCTGAGCTACTGCCACGGCTGGAGAGTGGTGTGTTGTATTGGACCCTTTGGGAAATGCCGGTACTTTAACTCCTCCACACAGTCATATAATCAGAATTACTAACGCAGGATGCAGCACACTGTTATTTCCATCTGAATTCATTTGTAGAAATGGAACATCAGTAAATGATCACAGAAGCAGTGAGAACCAACAAACCGCTTCCAAATATCAGCTTAAAATGTTACACACACACACACCAAGGGGTTAATCATAAGCTCAAATACAAAAAGCCCAAACAAAATATTGTGCGTTCATTTAAATATTAAGAAGGGGGGTGGTATGCAAAAAGGAGACACTCATGGATGCGTCAATCCTCTGCAATATATTTAGAGAAAAAAAAACAGGAGCTGAAAATTGTTGGTAAACCATGCTTGGCAAAAAGTTATGTATTAAAAGAGGATGCATTAAAATGACACAAATCACTGTTATACGCCATAGCGATTGTGTTTATCTTCCTGACACTTGTGTACACAGCAGTGTTGTTACATATTTTACATTAAGTAAAAACATGTTTTGTATTTGGAATGAAGGAACAAATAATGTGAAATGCACTTAGTTGGGGAACCAATATGCTGTTCTCTAATCATGTTTTTGTTCTAGGTGGAAAACCTGCACAAACATCCTGAATGTATTGTCAATACTATAAAAGCAGAATTAGAATGTGATATAATGAAATCCATAAATAAAAATGGATTGTGATTTTATGGAAAATTATTGAACGCAACCATGGAACTTTTATTTATGGAATACATCTCAAAGTGGACCTGCTACCAGTTTGAATGTTTATATGTAATAAAAAAAGGCACCAAAAAAACATTTATAAAAAAGTTTATTTAATCAATATTGTGAACTACAGACCACAATAGCTCCTTAAGATATTGACAAAGTGGTGTTCAAACAATTTCTGCACTAATGCGGCAAAATGGGAATAGAATGAAAAGGGGGGGGGGGGGGGGGGCACGACCAACATGCCAGCAAAAGATGCTCTAAACCAAAACAAAAAGTAAGCCGCAAGACTGTAGTAGACGAATTATGAACAAACGCATAAAAGCCTTATGTTGAATATCAACAGTCATTCAAGTCCTCTGAAGTGTGACATACAGGATTTATTGGTACAGATCTTCACGGTCAGCCGAATACACCTCACCCTCCTGTAACAGGGCGAAATTCAGGAAGTGCGACGGGCGGTGAACTTCATGGTAAAATTCCTTGGGGTTGGCGAGCTGTAACTCATACTTCATGTTGGGATCGTGCCTCACACCTGAAAGGAGAAATAAGAGGTGTTAAAAGAAGCAGTGTACAGCAGCAACTAGTATGCAGCTAGTCTACTAAACAGTAATAGGCTGTTCTCCCCAATTACTGAAGTTTCTGTTCCATCATTTCACCCTTTGCCCTATGCCATCACATTCCTTCCACTCTACCACCAACTTCTTTCCTTGATCATCTCTCTTTATGGAATGCACTACCACACACTATTACGCCCCCTCTACTTTCCAGACCTTTTTCTAAAAACAAATCCCAGATGACTCCCTTCTTACCCCTTTGTGACGCATACATAGTGCTTGCGTCCCAGAATACGCAAGCACCAAAACGCCACTCTGTTCCTGGCGACCGATCACCTTGGTATACAACTGCAGAGACCCATTCAGAGTCTTAATAGGCCCTGTGGGTCCCTGACAAAAATTTTTTATGAGACCTCCCGATGTCACTGAGGTATGCCTGGCACGATTTTGGAAAAATGTAGCTGGTGCTCGCTTTGAGTGCCAGCTAAATATTTCCCATCAGGCAGACGCGACTCAAAGTGGCCTCATCTGACAGGTGAGATGCTGCTGCTAATCCCTGCAGTGGGATCAGAGCACAACTCATAACAGGAAGCCACAACAAACTGTTAAATGCAGGACGTTCTATGCCATCCTAGCATCTTTTGGGACCAAACTATAAATCAAAATAGGATGGCATAGAACGTACAAGTGTCAGGAACGTGTAATTCAGCTCTAACTGAATTCATTTATTTGGGTACCTCCTCCAAATTCTTCTCTATTTTTGGTTAATCTCTACATTACCTTCCAGCTACTTATCTAAACTATTGCTTACAGCGCTGGACACTGAGCAACCATCATGGCTTCCCAGGAATGGATGGCGCTGTATAAAATAACCACACACAAAAAATCCTTTACATCCTTTTCCTGGGTGGATCAAAGAATATAGTTTAGACCAATTTTCCCCAATACTACCACTGACGTTTATCATATAGGGAAGATCTTACATGTTTATAACAAATTTCTTTTGTTTATAATTTTTCACGCGTGCTCAGATAGAAACACACAGGTTGGTGCTGCTTAGTCACAGATCAAGCGCTAGAATCTATCCTTTGTGTGAAGATCTTAAATGTAGTCTCAAATTACATGTCATAAAACATAATGGCGTGTGTGGAATGCATCATACGTACCCATGAAGTTGTAGTTCCACGATGACTGTGCTGGCACCATGAAGAATCCAAGGAAGCGATCAGACAGCAGCATCTGAACTCTTTCATAATGAGATGGCAGGTAACCTTTGGGATTGTTCCCTTTGTCTGTATTCTGTCTTCCCCACTCATAACCACTGGGTGTGAGTTTATAAGCAGTCAGTGTGCAGGAACCGGGTGTAAAGCTGGGAACCACAAACCATTCCATTATATAACCACCAAACTCACACACATTACATATCCATACATAGCAATCTCCATAGCTCAAAACAGAGACAGACTGGACTAATTCAGCACACATTAAAATAA
The DNA here is from genome assembly GCA_036172795.1 of Pelodytes ibericus. Classification (NCBI taxonomy): domain Eukaryota; kingdom Metazoa; phylum Chordata; class Amphibia; order Anura; family Pelodytidae; genus Pelodytes; species Pelodytes ibericus. Next base: position 51,991,263 of record CM069857.1, on the reverse strand, counting down.
TATATTATATAAGGAGTACAGTGCAGCATAACTAAGGGATCTAGCAAAAGACACTGCATGGGCAGTTAATTGCATTATGTTTACTCTAATTAGTTTTTTAGACCCATCTCTAAACCTACAACACATCCTCTCTAGACCCCAGTCTATTGCAGATGATCACGATCACCTAGGTTATTCAGGAGCATTGTGACCACATGCTCCAAACCCAGATTATTACAAAACAGAATTTAAAATACAGAAATCATTAACAAAGTATGTGTGCACATTAAACATACAAAACTAAACGCATTGGCTGGTATAAGCCCTAGAAATAGATGTTCGTGGGGAGGGAAGAAAAAAAAAAGGGGGAGAGAACGGAAATGAGCTTTGTGACCTGGGAGAATGTAACATGGCTGTACCTGCAGGTGATGATTATGGTTTTCTCTCCATCCCAAGCTGGATTATCAGCCATGACCTTAGCATGAGTGGTGACATCTTGAGGCGACAGCTGTGGAGACTCGTTTGGCTGAGTGTGGACCCATCCCAGAGGTTCCATTTCCTGGAGAAGTAAAAATGTCATTATTAAAGGAACACTTTTCATATACACACACACACACTGTGTAACATAATTTAAGATCTATCTTGCCTTGAGATATTCGTGCTGTGGCAACTGGTTGGGTAGGTGGACAGTCTGATGTGTTCCCCACTGCGGCACCATAACAATACACCGGATTTCTTTTACTTGAGGATTATCGGGTGGGCTCACACCATAGAGATACCCTGCAATCTACAAAGTGTAAACACAAATTAACGTCTTGAAATTTTGCAAGTTTTACTACAAAATGATTATTTCATAACACACACATTAGGCCAAACTTTAAAATTACATAAAAGAACACAAGGGCAGCCACACATTCTCCAGAAATGTCAAACAACATATGAACAAACAGCGCAGATTCAAGCATGTAAAATTAAGATTTTTCATGGCCCACATCTTATTTAATACTTCAAGTTCACACAAGCCCAAGAGTATAACAGCGTGATTATATGCACTGACCTGAGCACGCAGATCAGAGATGCAAATGAACTTCTTTAGGACATTCTTGGGCAAAATGTAAGTGTAACCCGTCTCTTTAATATCATCAGAAGACACATAGATGTGATTGGTTCTCAGGTGCAGGTTAGCTGCAGATATTGCCCTGTTGAGAAATTGCATTGCAAAATGACATTACGTTATGTATTTTTTTTCAATGGATGTAGTTTTGAGAATATATAATCTCAAACTACATGTGTGTATAAAAATAAATGTTCTAAAACATCAACATTACATATATGCAATATATATATATATATATATATATATATATATATATATATATATATATATATATACATACACACACACACACATATATATACATACATACATACATACATACATACACACCACAAATACCGGTGGCTATTTAAAGGTTTTGACAATTCCCAGGAGCCTTTGCTTTCAAAACAATAACTTTAGGCTTTAAAGTTTTTATTGGTTTACATAGCTCTACTGAGGCACAATTTTTCTGCCACCTAAAAAGTGAGCCGGCTCCTGAAGTCTATAAATATTGGTCCATCCTTGTATATCGTGGCATACAAACGGTTTCTAGTATTATGAACGTTGTGTATACCGATAGGATTCTTTTGTTGCCAGGAACAAGCTGTTGTGCCCCAAATCTATAACTGACCCCACCGTAACTAATAACTGTATACATGGCATTAGGCAGTTGGCATTTATAAACTCATTTAACATTGCATCACACTTTCACGATGCTACACTACAAACTACCCATCTCAATGCCCAATGAGAAGAAAAAACACATACCTAACACGCCATTCTGTCTTGGAGGAGAAGGTCTGCGTCTCATAGTTGCTAGTGGTGGATGTGATAATTTCATCCCCGTGCTTGTTCACTGTACGAGTCTGTGTAGCGGTGAGCTGAGACTGCTCCTTGGTCTGTTTCTCAATCTCCGCTATCTGCTGTCTTTGCTGGGATGGGGCGGAAATTTCCATACCCAATATAATGTCTCTGATCTCCGACTGGGTTAGAGAGGCCACATTCACACTGGGGTGAAATAAAATAAATACATTTCATGGAGGTCAGTAAGAAACAAATTATCAGAAATACATTCAAAACCACAGTTGTTTTACTGAAATACCCATATGCATGAAATTCCACATACCACCCCTCAATGAATGTTAAAACCACGCTCAAGGCAGACGTGGGCAACTATTTTTTGGGTTCAGGGCGCATTCGTACGTTAACAAAGTCACACTATATTATATTCTTAATATGCTGGTGATAGTAGCAAATTCAGTACACACATTAAAGAACTTACATAAATCAGAAGACACCATCTTATGTAAACATTAGTTATGACAATTTAATATGTTTATTTGCACAACATCTGCATACACTACAGATCTTAAATCGCAACATTATTCTAAAGTAATGAGAAGGGTTTTTTGGGTGTATAAAATATGCAATTAAAAAAGTGATTCTTACTTGTTTTTCTTGCCATAGTCAGCCAAGATCAGATCCTTCAGTTGAACCTCCACCTTAATCCATTCTTCATCTGTAAGTGTTGGCCAGATATGATGAGGTTCTGTGATTGTCGTCTTGTCTGGTTTCAGGATGACCTTTGCTCTATCATTGTTGACATGCAAAGCTCTCAGAATCAGAATCAAACGAGAGAATGCCTGTAGAGGAGACAGAACAGTTAGAGAAATGTTCATGGGAAAAAAGGATGTTTCAATATCGTTTGGCATACTTTAAGCCTACTATTGCAAAGGGCTATATATACCGTATAGGAAGAAATGGTCTTCAGCCAGTCATCATATAGATTGAAGAGCACCATCTGAGGCTCTGTGGCCTTCAAAATCAAATCTCCAAACTTCTCCACCTTCAGACATGCCTGGAAGGGCAGCTGCAACTCCGATCCTTTGATCACAATGTTGGGGAAATCCAGCAAATGGACCTAAAAAATAAGGGAAAAAAAAAAAAAAAAAAAGTATGGATTAGTCTATAGCCTAAAAAGTAAATATAAAATTTATGAAAAATGGAGGATGCACAAATATTCTCTCCCCCACTCTTACCTCAAGTGGATCCAACATTCCCTTCCTTGTGACAATGATTTGCTTTGGCTGTTCCTCCACAGGCAGAGATCGAATCAGAGCAGCAACTTCTTCAGCAGTTTTCCATTTTGCCAGCTATGAAATGGGAAAACAAAAACTTTACAAACCTTCGGCATGGGCCAGAAAACAGAGCGGCAACGCCCCCTTTAATATTTGGAAAGATGTTGCACTATAAAGCACTGAATTTACATAAACACAATTTAAAATGTCAGACGTACTACATATTAGTATTCAACTATAGCCCTGCCAGCAGTTTCTATACTACAACTACCATGATTCTCAGGAATCTTTCAAAATGGTTGGGTGATTATTCAAGTTGTGGTTCATCAGCAGCTTAGACATTACATGTAGTCAACCTACATAGTCTTCGTAATACAGTTTACATTATAGATTCATACCATTAGGACATGTACAAAAGGTCGATCGTATTAATTATATTTTCATCATTGTGAATATGCTTACCTGACCCAAACGCTTTTGTCCTGCCCACACAGATGTGTGAATAATTTTCAGGAAAAGCTGCCCAGTCCTGGGGTTAAAGATGAAAATGGCTCCATTGATGGGCTTTGTGGTCAAGTTGCCTTCAAAAGTCTGAAGAGGAAGGGGGAAAAAAAGTTAAAGTATTTTTAAAAGAAACATTCCATATGTTGGTAGTAATGTTAGTTAAGGCCCTAAACTTTAGTGTCACACTGGTCTCTTCCAAAACATTATCAGCAGTCAGTGTACATGATGCATTACATATGTAAAGGACACATTACTGGCTCTAGGGGGAAAAGTGCCTAGACTCCTAAAATCTGCGCAGGAACGGATAACAGTGCATAGGAGAGCAGCAATCTGTACTGACTTTGGTAGGATCCTACCAAGAATAACCATTGTGGTGGCTGTGTGCTTTGTAGAATACCCATTTATAATTAAAAAAAATTTTTTAGCAAAGGACTGATCACATTTACAGATTTAGTGAACACACACCTAAGAATGCAGATTATCTAAACCCGAATCCACAGTACACATTAATGACACTTCACACACAGACTGGCTTTATATAGTAAGATGTACCTTGTGGATGGTCACTCTGTAAACATTTGTGTCATCCACAAACCATATGATCTGGTTTGAGAAGAGTTCTCCATAGTTCTGAGAGGACAAGTAAGGTTCAGTGGGCTCAGAGGAGTACAGTTGCAAGCCTTTACGGATGCGCTCACGCAGTACATAGAGGGCAGGGTTTGCCTTCATGATCTTTGCCATTGCTTGCTGTATCAGGGGCTTGCCACCAGGGAACCAGTTTCCATAGGCACTAAAAGTATACAAAACAGCAGGAATCTAATATTAACAAATTGCCACAACCAAAACAGTAAAACAAAAGCAACATTTAAGCATGCATGTAGCTTATGTGCAGAAGCAGAATCTCACCTGTGGAGGTTGTAGGCCAGGTCTATCGCAATGAGCACTCCAGTGGGAGATGGGTAAATACTCATGTTATCAGTTGTGTAGTCCAGGAATTTGGCTCTGGCGTATCGCTCAATGTCGTGAGAGTCATAATCACCCCATCTCAGCTGGATATCAATCCAGTACTTCTGGGTGGTGGTGCTATCCATTACATCCCTAAGAAAGAAAACATTCAATGAAGTATCATGTGTGCAGCGGTGAAATATGAATAGTAAAGGTCCACCTGCAGATCCCTAGAGATTCACAATAAAAATAAGGGAGAGGCCAAAGTAGATACATACTTTGAATCAGCAAGCAGAGAGGGCCGGGACACGTTCCACTTGTAGGAAGCGAAGAGCAGGATATCAGCACAAGATGAATTCATCTTATAAGACTTCCTAGGGTGGATTGTCTCCTTCTGAACAGTTTCAATCTCCAAAGCATCAAGCTCCTGATCAAATACCTAAAATACACACACAGAAAAAAGGTTTATATATAATTTGACAATAGCTTTCATCAACATTGTGCTTAGTTATAAACGGATAAATAGAAGAGAGAAATTTGATCCGGACGAATTTCTAAAGTCTATTTTATTTAATCCAGGAATAACATCAATATGTGGAGACAAATCTCCTCAAGCCAGGCGAAAACTGACACCTTACGCGTTTCACGCCATTAACGGGTGCTTAATCATAAACCGTCTGTGTGCTAGAAGAGTATGAGGTGGCTATGGATAAATCCTGCGCAAGAGCTAGTGTAACTATTTTAACTGTCAAATCAAACGCTCATTAAATAAAAATACAAGACAGCAGCAGTTATTCAAAAGGAATTCACTCACCTGACACAAATCCATAACAATACTCTCATGGATCTTTTGCCACAAATGGGCCCTGAAGATCTGAATCAAGGAGATCTTCAGTGTGGGAATCTTGCCATGCATAAAAATGCCAGTCAAATCCAATTGCACCTGGAATCCGACATAGACCTAGAAGGCAGAGAGACAATGTAATTAGAATTAAAAAGGAAAAAACAAAACACAACAGTCCGTAAACAGTTTCTCAAATGTCATATACATACATTTGCTCTGTTGATTGTGGGAGACCACCAAAGCGTGAATCTTCTGTTTGGAATCTGGTTCAGACCAGACCTCTGAGCATTGGTCAGTTTCTTCCACTTCATAGATTCTTCAAAGCCACTGGCCTTTTCCCTGTAGACAGAAAACAATAGTGTTATAAAGAGAAGAGAATGGCTGAGAACCTGAGTGACAAAATAAATAAAGTTTCCGTACCAGAAGAGACCCTCCCATGTGGGGAAGTATGTGCCTTTGAAAAGGGTATGCTCCAAGATTCCCTCTACTCCACCGAGAGCCTGGATCATATCGGTTCGGTAATTGTTCAGATTCCATAACTTTCCGTCATGGCGTTGGTGAGTCCACCAGAATGGATTCTGTTTGAGTACCTGCAGACCAGCAAATTAGTACGAAGCGTTGTTAGTACAAGGAAACAAAACACACTCCGGTCAAACCTTTCCCAGTATTAAAATGCATTACCTGGTACTGCTTGAAATCAGTTCGAACTCGCCATCCCTTGTCATATGCTAGTGTATGCCTGTCCTTCTGGAACAGAGTGTTAATACGTGGAATACCCCTATCCCATGAATCCTCCAAGTCTTCCAGCGTCAGGCGTCTGAAAGAAGTTTAGTGTAAATGATTAATAAGTCATATTACTAAACATTGAATATGAGGGCAATAGAAACTGAGCTCTGCTTTTACCTGTTTTGGGCAATAGCCTCTTGCCTCTTTAAGGCATATTCAGCCCAGACTCTCTGAGAGTCAATGAATTCACTCTCCCACGGCTGGATGTAACGGTACAAATTAGGAATCAGCTGATCCTCCTCATGGCTCATGCCAGAGCGGAAATGGGTGATGCCAACATCTGTCTGCTTTGACCACCTAAGCAAAAAAAAGAAAAAAATAGTTTAAAGGAACCACTTCAAATGTAATCATTGGCAAGGTTGTATTCCTTGCAGACTGTTTCTAAATAAATGCAATCATTTTTATCTAGAAAGTGTTTTACCAGGAACAATACATTGAGATTTCTCTCATATACAAGTATGTCCGGGGAACCAAGTATCATACAGATTTCATATTTACATCAAATAAATAAATAAAATGCGCATATAATATGGAAGAGGTTAGACGTTCTTTTCAGTCTGTAAAGTTCTGAATTATTTCAGCGTCCAACTAAACTACATTACCTGAGGTCAGACTGTGGAATAAGCACGTGTCCCATTGACAGCATTCCAAGCCCACCAAGCTCCTTAGGGGTGTAGAAGACAACAGGCGGGAACCTGCTTGGCATTTTGGAGTTCAGTCCAATCTTTATTCTGGTTTGAATCTTATTTTCACATTTCACCAAGAGATCAAGTAGTTCCTGAGTGTTGACCACAGCCTCACGGAAATAGGTCATCAGACCAATCAGGGCAGTGTTCCACTTGTTCACAATCTACAGACAAAATGAGCACATTAGAATTCTAAACAGTGTCCGTTTTGTGAACAGAAAAAAGAAAAAAAAACACAAAGAAAAAAACTTGTATACAGCTGGGACAATTTACTCAGCTGTTGGCACATAGCATAAATTTGATATACAAATTACTAGATAAACAGAGAGACTGAATCATAAGCTTAATCTCACCTTAGTAAAGGTAGTGGAACCTGAGGCCATAAGTATCTGACGGACTCTGTTGTGAAATCTCTGCATGGACTCATCATCCACTCTCAGGAAGCACTGAGCTGTGCGCTCCTTTGTCACCTACAGACACAAAACAGACGGTGATCAAAATGTACTATATGAAACAACCTACAGAAAGCTCTCCGTATAGCCTGTGTGGGACATGAAGTGTAGTCTTACCTCATTTTGCAGATTCCACACTCCATCTTTGTGTGTGAACTCTTCGTAACTGGTGCGACACTTGGGAAGAATGCGACATTCAAAGCCACACATGTTGAAAAGCAGGTTGGGATTGTCTTTGCTGTACACAGACACAAAGCTGTTCTCCCACTGCACGGTGGTGACTGAGCGAGGCAGACGGTTTTTGATGTCCCAAAACACAGCACGGCCCCTAAGATACAGCAAAGTGAAGCAAATTGTTGGATAAAACACTTGACTGATTCAGTAGTGTCATATAAACGATATGTATACAGTCCAACGACGGATAAACCAGTTTGCATGTACCTTCAAAGAGACCGTCACCTTCCATAAACACTTATACACTGCGTTAGAATACCAATACCTTTAAAAACTTTTACTCCCAATTTAACAATATCTTATCCAAATCATACATTTCACATGCGATAGTTTACGAGAATACACCAAATAGTTATGGATTGGTAGCACAATAGGGTCAATTCTGGATCTGAGCCGATTCATTACTCTACATAATCCTTAAGAACTGTAGAGAAAGGAGTGTGGAAAAATATTGAAACGGCACCTAAAATACTTACAGGTTAACATCGTGTTTCATAAGCCGCATTCTGGCATCTCTTGGCCAGCACTTCTTGTTATTGTAGCCAACAATGTTCTCATTATTGGGATCAGGATGCTCTGTGAGATATCTCTGGATAAGATCACGTGCTTCGTCAGCAGAGAATCTAAATAAAGCACACATAAAAAGTTATATTTTTTTATTAAAAAAATGCACTTCCTTAGGACTTAACTCACAAATTTACTCAATATCTTCAATTCAGACAAAAAGGTATAAGAATGTTTTTGGATAGGATACCTGAAAAAGATGTGAATGCGATCAATGTATCTGCAGTACAGACGGATGGGATGAGCAGCTTCTGTGGCCACATCCTGGAAACTAAGGAAGTCATTGGGCATCTGTGGAGGCCCAGCCATTTCACTGGCTCTGTGCAAACCAAGCACCAACAAATCCATCACCAGCCCATAGTACTGAACAATAAATGAAGCAAACTGCAGACCACGGATAATTCCATAAGAGTTTGTGTGATTCATGTCCTAAAAAAAAAAAAAAAAAGGGGGGATATTTACTTAGTCCTTAAGAATATAACAGACTAGTTTTTTTTTTTTTTTTTTGAAATGGTCAAATTCTATAAATACATGTAATTACCTTGTAATTGATGACCACGTTATTTTTGGCGGTCATGTAATCAGCAATGTTGTGATCAACAATGAGACGCAGGAGACGATTCAGCAGTGTCAAATCGATCTTCTCATACATCTTCTCAAAGCGGGACTCCAGCATTACATTGCATTCGCCCTCCGTGGTGTCCCACACGTCCTGGAGGTTGTTTACACCTAAAAAGTAATATCAAAGCTTTAGACATCAAAATAACATTCCCACCCATCTGCTTCAAATCACTACACTGATTTTGTATGACACATTGGCACTGAAACTACTGCCAAGCTGCAGATACCCAAATTAGAATTTCAACCAAGACAATTTTTGGCAATAAAGCATTATTTACATTAAATACCCAAACCTGGTAAAAACTAGTTCCCATGAAGAGGCATAAGTGGGTAAGAATAATAGCCAGAATACAATATTTCTAAGAAAAATGCTTAGAGGCTTTCACATTTGGCCACAATGAGAAGACTGTCATTACCTACATCAGTTTTAAAAAGAGGACTGAAAAAAAATACACATGTATTTTAAACTCGGTAGAGGTCAGAAACAGATATGGCCAGAGGGAAAACGTTAAGTGAAATGTAGCATGAACCCTATAAGCGGCAGTAGCGGATATTGCCCACACAATATAGAAAAACACAACCAACCTTGGCACCACTTGTACACAAGAAGAGGAGGGGGCTCTGTATCTGCAGGTTTAATCCATGGGGGGAAAAGTCGCCTTTTGTCTGCTTCATACCACAAGTACTGATCCAAGTAAGCGTCAGTAATCTTCTCCAGAGGCTCCACGTCATAAACTGGGACCAAATGACTGTAAAGATCCATGAACTCTATTCCCACCTAACAGAGAAGCAAAAATTTAGGACTAGATGGCACTTACCATGAACCAAACAAAAACTACTGAAACACACAGCGAAGACTCTCAATTATGACGTTACCTCCTTGAAAGCTCTTTGAGTGAGCAAGTGACGCTTGATCCTGGACAGGGCCTCGTGGGGGTTGTCATATGCCTGCTCAATTAAACCCAGCTCCTCTCTTTGGGACTGGTTCAAACGGGACTTCACACTAGAAAATGGAAAATTTACTCCGTTAAACGTCCTGTAAAAACAGAATTTGAATGTGCAAACTTGCCTCTATTAAGAACAATAGTTACCTGTATGCTTCCTTCAGTCTCTCCAATGCCAGAATGAGTAGTTTGGTATCGTGTTTGTAGGACAGAGGAGGGAATGGGATAGGCGAAAATCTCCTGCTCTCCAACCAATGCACAGTGGTTGTATACACAGCTACTGCCTCCTCTGCTGTGATGTAGGGGCCATCCTTTACAAAGAGGAACAAATAGATTTTAACAAAACAAGATTCAGCCTAAAACCGTTCTGACAGCTAATCAGATATGAAGGAAATGGAATATCACCTTTAGGTAGTTGTGCTGCCTCTCCTGTTCTGCTTTCAAGTAAAGACGGGTCAGACGACCCAAATTCTTCTTACACACAGTTTTGTCCACAGTGGCTCCGCGTCGAATACGCTCTCTGTTGTAATGTGCAGTATTGGTCCACCAGTCAGCTTTTGCCTTCACATACCGAAGAATCATGTTCTCAATAGGAGTGGGAAGACCAGGTACCTAAATTTAAAAATAAATAAATAATAATTTTGTAAAAAAAACACAAAACTGCTGAATGCAACCTGGAATCCATTAATCATAGAAATAAACATCAGTTGTCTACAACACGGCCAAAATAAAATTCAGTGGGCAAATAAAAAAGTAGTTGACTCAATCTCTAACACTGGCAGCTCAACTTCATGCAAGACTAAAAATCTTAAGATTAAAAATAGACAAATAGCGGCCACACAAAAAAACAGAACAAGATGTAAATCTGCATAGTGTGGACCGTTTTTAGATATCTATCCATCCCTCCCTGTATCCCATCCAACCCTATTGCTATGTCAAGTTTGGAGCAAACATGAAGCAATCACTGAAATGGAATGTATCCATTTTGATGCACAAAAATACGTAGCAGGGTTTCTCCCAGTTTCACCTTCCAGGGAATGTTAGCTTTCCAGCATCTCCAGGCTTCACTCAAATGTTGCAGGATGGTACGGGCTTTGTTTTGCTTGATGCCTTCTGGCATCATGTCCAAAATGTCATGCATAACTGCTGCCCTGAGCTCCAGATCAAAGTGAGACTCCACTCTCTGCTTTGTCACAGTTTTCGCTACCCCCTTGGAATGTCGACCTTAGGTAGAAAAAAAATAAGTGTTTAGCAACGAGATATCGTTCAACATCAATATTAAACAGAATAGTGTCTGTGATATGAAACATAATGGAAAAGGCTCACCTTCAAACTGCCTGGCCAGCAAGTTCCCAAGCCATCTCTCCAGCAGAGGGGTAATACCTCGCATAAAGAACAGCCAGACTCTCCAGCCTGCTGCCCAGAATCCACAGCCTGGACCTTTTCCAACAGGGCCCTACAGAGCAAAGAATAAGTTAAAAAAAATCATACATATCTCTTATAAAATTGGATGAACTATGTATTTGCCGCAACATAAAATAATGGTGTACGCACTGTGTTGAACCGGTAGTAGATCAGATGTTTTAAGTCTTTGCACATCCGGATCTGTCTCATAAGTTTGTATTTATATCTGTACATTCCAGTCAGCTGCCCCACGTGTGCAAAGATGTACTGCAATCCATCGGACAACTATATGAAAAACACAAAAACAATATTAATTCACAATATTCAGAATAGGATGTTAATTTAGATAAGCATCAAGGATCACAATAAATTTATAACAAAACAAAACAAAACAAAAAAAAAAAAACACATTCTGGGGTGATTTAGGTCTCCTTACAACAGTAATGCAGCGTTTACCTGAAAAGCATCCACATTTCCCAGTCTGTACTGCACATGGCTGTCCACAACCAATTTGGTCAAACGAAGAACTTCCCGACAAAGATGGAAGGCATTTCCGAATCGAGATTTCTTACGTTCCTACACAGAAAACAAGACATGCAAATGTTATAATTTGAACAATGATCATATCAAATCACCTGCAAGCTAAGCAATTAATTTTATATAAGACCACAATAACATAGATACTTAAAAAAAAAAAAGTCAGACTTCTTGAGATTGAAAAGGATTAGTGAAGCGAAGCAGTCAACAGTCATTGCTCTAACATAGCCAAAGAACGCAATTAATATATCCTAGCCTAGTTGAAAAATTCAATAGAAAGCTGTGGTATGCTCACAGCCTTCAGTATTCTGCTTAGAAGCTTTACCGTGATAAATTATTATATGTTACACCACCACTCTTAACAGCAGAGTACATTAAATACAGAAGGAAATGAGTATATACCTTTGTGGTCAGTGTTTTCACTGGCTTCAAGTTAAAGTTGTAATCCAAGTGAAGATAGTTCAGGTTCTTTCTGTGAATCAACAAGTTCAACATGTTGTAGCCCTGACGACAAACTTGCAGGCCGACTTCCACCCAGTCCAGCTTGGTTGACTGGAAGAACTTGGTAGCTTTGAATGAGCGGAAGAGATACCTGTGGAAAAGTGCAGTTTATATTAGATGTGGGTCAGGCAGCAGATAAGACATAACTTAACAGAACTCAAACAACCATACCTCTTCTTCTGAGCCTTTGGTGGCCTGTGTTTCAGTGCATTGAGCACATAATATTTCAGCAGCTTTTGGTAGGAGACGCGAACTTTAACTGGCTGGCCAGCAGGGCAATGCTCCCGATACCTAAAAAAAAAAAAAAAATAATAGGCTCAGGGTTATAAACACACTTTATATTTCACCGATTGTATAAACAAACTATTACTATGAAAGGCCTCACCAGTTCTTAACCAGAGGAATATCAACAGCTCTTCGTGTTCGGCCAGACCTTAGGTTGAATGGGCGAGGTGCCCATAGCAGGGCAATGCCATTAGCTGTGTTGTCAGAGTACAGTGGAGTATCCTTGAGGAAGGGGTCAACATATTCTGGCAACTCAAACTCTTCATCATCTTCGGGCAGTGGTTCTTGACTCTAATGGGAGATGAACAAGTAGGCAGAAATTCACAACATTTGAAGGGCACAACTGAGTTTTGAACAATATTTACTAGGAATAAGTATTTAAAGTCACTATGGTCACAAAACAAACCATACATTTAACTTTGTTACGGCGTTACAAAAGCACTAAAGATTCATCTGTTTAATGTGTATTAACATTTCCTACAAGCATTAAACCACAGACAGAACTTTAGGAACAAAAACTCACCTTTACAGAGTGTCTGTGAGATATGGGATTGATCAGTGGATCAAAATAGAAAGCTGGCAGATCAGGATCCTCTGTTTTAATGAAAACTACATTTGGGGTGTGATACCTGTCAATACAAGATTTTTTAAATTAAACTTTGCATCCACTAAGTAAATCAAATGAAAACGGTTTACTACATACACTAGGAGGGCAGATATGTCAAGAACGGCCAAACTTTCCTTTCTTTCCTACAAAAAGGGAATTCCCAGACACTTACGGTTATTAAGTTGCCATCCTAAAAAAACAACAGGCAACATCCCTGAAGAGGGAAATTAGTTCAGATGATTGCATGTTTCCTTGTCCCCCATAAACTGTGCATTACAGCATAAAACACAACACTTAATTACGAAAAAGTGTTTAAAGGGAAATTGAAAAAATATTTTTTTGTAATAAAACATCTATATAGGTTTAATAGCGATGGGGATTTGAAATTTGATACAGTCACGCAACTAAAATAAAAACAATATACAGCAATACATTTGCCTGCTAAATATTGCATCATGCAGATTGCATTTATTTCACGTACCATGTTAGATGCACATGGTGAGGAAGGTTATTGTACAGATATGGGAACGCAATCTTGTACTCTGTGCGGATTGGTTGCCTGATAATGATTTTGTTGATATCATTAAATTCATTCCAGTCTTCATCCCTGAAAGGAACATAAAATACAAGTTACCTAGTGATACAAACAAAATAAACTAAGACACAAACCTAAAATCAGAACACCCTCACTTACTGCAGATTAATATCTCGAACCAAGGGCTCAAACTTTGGCCCACCGGGAATTGCCATGTTCAAAGCTTTAGAGGTGAAGAAGGCCTTCAAATCAAACAGGTAGAAGTAGTTATCATCCACAAGATCTGTAAGAAGCTGATTGGCCAGTCGATACAATGTAGACATCATTGGAAGGGTGAATTGCCAACGCTGGTATGTAGTGCCATTCACGTACCTGAAAAGTAGCCATTTAGTTAGCAAAAAGACAATAGATTCCAACTACAGTGAAGGAAAAATACTTGGAAAGGACAAACCAAATAGTTCAAATGATACAGAAAAAAACTATTAGGTGAAAAGAAAGCAGTTGCCTTTTGAAAGGTTGTACAAGTGATCTTACTTTCGATTATCACGTAGAGGTTGGTGGTCATAGAACCAGTCAAGGACAGGAGCATCTTCCTCTAGGTCCAGCTCCAGTTGGATAGCCTCCAGGGGTTCAACATCCAGGATGTTGTCGGCATAATCTAGAGGAGGTTCTTCATCATCAAAGGGAGGAAATCTCATCCTCTTGAAATGCCTTCGGTCTCTCTTTTCTCGTCTCATCATAATCCACATGGACCTGTTATCAGCAAAATAAATTATTGACACAGTGAAATGTTAATGCAAATTAAAAGCATGTACATGTGTTAATGCCAATTGGGCTAACTGCAGAAGTTGTGGTGTGGAGAAAATTATGAGTTGACTTACCCCCACTGTGATATATAGACTGGCTCTATGACCCATGGAATCTCACTGACAAAGGAGATGGCACCAGTTATATGATACAGGACTGGCACATCCCGGATCTGCTCCCAAGGCATGGGCATATTTTCCAGTAATTTCAAGACCGCATGAGGCATGTACTTCAGGGCTCTAAAAAGAACAAAAAATTGAAACACTTATTAACTACTTCAATTTAATGGTGAATGAAAAAAGCAACTTGAAATGTAGAAGACTCATGTTTCTGTCATGAGAGAGGATGGTTAAGAGAGATGTAACGGCTGCATTATGTCAGTCATTAAGTGGCAAGAAAATATGTTTCTTAAAGAACATGAATACATGCTGAAAATGAAATGTTGCAACGGTGACCAGTAAAACAGGTCATTATAACCTGGCATATCCGACTAGGTTAATAAACCACATTCATTGGGTCATATGAAAATGACATTAAGAATACAGTGGAGTAAAATTATGTATAGTCACAATACTAAATTACACCCACAATAGTAGCAAGCCTTCTTACCCAAGGTAGACTCGTTTATCATGTCGAAACTTTCTATTTGTCATGTCTCCATGGTCACGGATTATTTTGCGGACATGCTCTGGGGGCATGTCTTCCTTCTGAGCATCGACAAAACCAAACTTCCGCTTCTCTGCGTAACGTTTTGCTTGTAACTGCTGCCATTTTCGTGCTGTGAAATAAATACTTTGTCAAACATAGCAAAATTATCCCTGGTATTTCACTTTATCTATCCCTGCTCCCATTAACCATCTTAAGACACACAGCTAACCACTCACCTTTCTCCTGCAGCTTCTCCTCAGACATGTAATCTGGAGTCACACCAGGAGGGCCGGGCATGGGGGCTAAGCCCGGTCTGTATGGAAACACCCCGGCCATGGTGTTTCAAACTGGAAATGTTGTTAAAATAAAGAAGTTAACAAATGATAGTAATAGTATACATGCAAACATTATTTCATATTTTTACACAGCTGTAGGCCGTACGCATATAGATAAAATGTATGCTCAAGTATTGCGCATGTAATATTCCAAAAACACAGAGGTGACACATATGCTTCTACATGCAGCACCGGAATGACAAGCACATTCATGTACAAAACATTATAGAATCAGCAGAATGCTGAATGCCAGGAAAAAAAACTCCAAAAAGTTACCAAAAATGTGGCTAGCAAAAAAAATGTGAAATTCAATATCTGAAGAGGATCTTGTACATCAAGAAGTAATTTAATTAATGTGTGCCGTCCGTATGACTTCCCTCTGCGCACTTATATGTTAACGCACTATTACAATCCTCTAGATCGTAATTTTTTTAGTTCTCCCTACCACGTTATGTATTGGTAATTCCCCTTATGAGAAAGATACATGTAATTGATATATAGTGTTGACAATCATTTTTGTCAACAACACCTACAATATATCAGTTAGCTGCCTGGATGTAAACAATGATGATTCCACCCATAATAGCAATTGCACTGCACAGTCATCTATAAACTACAGTGAGGGGGGAATCAGTTTTGTTACAAATTATGGGATGGGAAACTTTTGTACCCTGATGGCCAAGACTGTAAGTTAATATTGCCACATGCTAATCATAGGCTTGCATCAAGAGGTGCACAATGACCGATAATAGCATTGGACAATACTGGATTATAGTTTTCAACATTATTTTTCAACCATGAAAAAAAGCTCTGCTTTAAAACATATCTTGTGAAATCAGCATCAAACTATGTAGCAAAAAATTTATAGTAAACATCAACAGTTGCACGGGAATGCAACAAAAACTAGTTTGCACACACTCTATACTCATTATAATGCAAAGAAAAGATAAGGTATCAAACATAATAACAGATAGCCCATCTAGCGTGCCAATATTTCTATTTAGTGTACCCAATTAATTCCTTGGCCTTTTCTAATATTCCAGCTTATTCCATTCATGCATTGCAATTGGAAAACTGATGGCAAAGACCTACACCAAAGACCTAAGACCATACACCACTATTGCATCAACAGCTCACAAGTTATCACTTTTAAAAAGTAGAGACATGGTATAACATGCCTGATGAAGAGACCCGAGAGGTCTTGAAAGCTTGCACTCTAAACCTACTCAATCAATAAAAGGTACCAAATAGACTCTACTTGTCTCCTGTGTTTCTATGGATAACCCAGTACCAACTCTCACCTTTTAAATAAATAAAAATCAAACCAGGACTGTAATAAAATCAGGACTCTTTCAGAGAATCAACAATTAAAAGGTGTAGTTAAACCTAACCAATGTTGTGTCAAATGTGTAAACCACTTACAAGCAAAGCTATAAATTTTACTTTTTTCTTCTTCAAAATTATGCGCTGCACAGGTATAAATTCACCCCAACACAGGCTAGCAACAAACCAACCTCACAGTGCGATTTAAAAAAAAATCCGTGAATTTAATTTGGGTCTCACGATGTTAATACGCACGAACTCACACTAGTGGAGTTGATGGCTAACATACAGGACTTCAGCTGCTATTGACCATGTTTCCCATGCAGTGTGATCAATCAACAGATTAGCAGTAGCGGTCCCGAAGACCGCAGCATCCAATAAAATAAATTAAAAAAATATACTAGTAAAAAAACTGCACTAGTATAACATGCAGGATGTGTGCTTTAAATGCACTGCTTGTGAGAAAATGTGGTCTGTGATTAAGTTGTTTGACACACATGCCCAGTCTCACTGGCTTAGGCCTCAGATCTGCACGATGCACTGCCGCACTCGTCCCAGAAGTTCCTGCAAACTCGGAGTGCTTCCCGAACGGGGATCCCAGAGCCAATACATAGGCCACTAGCAACACATACCTGTTTGTATCGCTCACGCTCTACTCGGCGGCTGCCGCTGACACTAGAAGCACAATGGCGGATAAACGCGCCGCTTACGATCCGAGTGTTAACCCGGATGTAGACCAATGCCAGTCTCTGACGGAAGTTCGGCTGTTCCGGCTTTCATCCAATAAAAAATCGGAACTGGTAGACATAGGAAGTGACGCAGAAGATGAGCGGCGGAAGTGAAAATTTCTTGAACAGAAAATTAGAACCGTGTCAGTTTTACTATAATGTATAGAAGAAAAATGATGGAAACGATCTATACATGATGTTAGCAAAATTGTATGCAATTGCATAAAATAATAAAAATACATGTTTCAAAAGTGTTTGTGGCATGACCTGGCTGTGGCTTAATTTGCAAATGTGTGTTTTGCTTATCAAATCACAGGGTGATGTTATCAGCAGGAAATACCAGACACATTGAAACACATTTTCTCTTATTTTATGCACTTGTGGATTATTTTTCATAATTTTTTATTCTCTACGTGCACATTAGGAGGATTGTTTAGATTTAAACAAGAATTATGATCACTATGCCTTTGTAGTTAATAATTTTCCTGTAATAATAACAGCAGTACTTATTTTCATTTTTATATCATTAAAATCAGCTTCTGGCATATCACCATAAGCTAGAATTTCCCTGTTATGAACTGTCTTGCTTTGGAAAGACAGTCTCTGTTTTGGCCAGAAATCCCCCTGTTCAGCTTTTATCCTTGGGTGTTCTTTTCTAGAAGCTTAGAATTAGTAGTGTAAGTGCAATAAAGTGTGTTTAAGCTGCAATAAATTAGTTTATTTATCATTTTTTGTAAATAAAATACTTAAATGTTAACCATAAAGTCGCCTACATTGCTTATACGGTGAATGTAGAGAATAATATATTATGAGACAAAAAAGGACTTTAAATGTCTGTCACCTTATACCTTAATTTGCAATCTTCACATTTTCACATCAATATATTTTATTAATTTATGCAATTTTGCTAATACTATGCCTGGATATTTTTTTATTCTTTATTTTATGTGAATTCACAACATCTCACACAGGGATTGATAACCTTGGCACAGCTGATGTCTGGGAACAACATATCCAATGAGTTTAGGTCAGTCTTTAGTCTGACTGATAATCTAAGGATACGTAGGTTCCAAACATCTGCAATGTCAAGGTTAGGCATCACTGACCTTAAATTATCCTGAAAGCACTGGAGGAACCAGGTGCTGAAAAGTGTCAGCAAACCTCTGGCAAATACATTTTAACAGAGATGCGATTTCCCCGCACAGGACAGTGTTTGTATGCATTAAAAAAAAAATGCATAATTGCCTTTACATAAGGCAGGGGCGTCCAACATGCAGCTCGACTGATATGGTGGTGTGGCTCGCCTGAGATTTGATGCGGAAACCGCACCTCCGTGGTGCACCTACATTGGGAGCATAATGCTCAGCGCAGCACGAGGGGCCAGAGCTTTTGGATGATACTGTCGAAGTTCAGAAGATGAAGAATGCCTGGAGGCAGTCGGTGTACCTGATCCATCCCCCTCCCTGCATGGAAAAGGTACATGAGCAGGGAGTGGGATAAACGTCACAAAAAATAAAATAAATGTTTGTGTTAGGGTGTCTGCGTGTGTAAGATTGTCTGCATATGTAATGGTGTGTGTGTAAGGGTAGGTGTGAGTAAAGGTGATTGTGTGTATCTATGTTGCTTTGTATATATGTGTAAATATATATGTGTGGCTGTGTATGTATGTGTATAAGTTTGACTGCCTGTAAGTAATGTGAGTAGGGTTGCCACCTTTTCTTCAGAAAAATACCGACCTTGCTACTGTCTCCATAGACTTAACATTGGCTTAACGCCAATTTGTTAGCGGCCTGCCGGTAAAATACCGGCCAGGTGGCAACCCTAAATGTGAGGTTTTAATTAAATTTTTGCTGTGAGTTTTATTGTATATTGTGCAGTGTAAGTTGTATTGCTTTGGCGTCTGTGATACACCCAATTGATACACATTAATGTTCATTTTATATCTATATGGAAAATTAATGTGACCCACACGCATATACATTTCTGGTGAGGTGGCCCATTGAAGAAAAAACGTGGACACCCGTGACAAATGGTGATTGTGCTATTTTTCTTTTTTCCTGATACTTTTTGTGTGTGGACATAATAAATAGTCCCCTTTGTGTGTTACCTGTACTGCTTTCCAACCTTTTCTAGTTGTTAGATATGAGAGTGAAGGGTCAAACCTCTCATTCCAGTGGCCTGGGGAGATCTCTTTCAGTAGGCCTGTCACAGCTTGAAGAGAAGCTGAACTCTCCTGAAAATTATTTGCCTTAAAGGGTCTATGTATAAAGTGGATATAAAGGCAAGTAGGCGATTATTGTTAACCTCGTTTGAATATGCCTACACAGAATCCCTTGCAATGGTGGTAGCACTGCAAGTTTAGGATCTCTATAGGAAAAGCAAGTCTTTTTACTTGTCTGGTGTATGTAGATTGGTGTTTAATATTTCCACTGCTACCCCTTCAAATCCGCAAAGGGGGCAATTATATATTTCGGATAGTACACACAGCTCATTTCAGATGTTGAATATTTACTCCACCTTTGTAGTAGTCATTCATATTATATACGTTTACACAAAACGTATACACAAAAATTTAACTTATCTGTTGCATCATTTTGTGATTCTCTAAAAGGTGACTTTTCACCTTTTAACTGTACAAACTATTTTCATATTTGCACTATACACGTCTGGAGTGTTTTTATATATATATATTGAGTACAGTTCCTGTGATACCATTTTTTATGTGCTTAAGTTATTTTAATTTCCTAATTAGAGGTGGTAGTTTTACACCATCCTCCTCAATGTGAAATATAAATTAATCAATACAGGTATTTTTGTATATTTCTAACCTGTCTTCAATGAGTGCTGTTTACAGGGTTACTTTTTCTTTATGTTCCTTAGTGTGATATTGGAGACCAGTAAATAGATTATTCGTAGGTGGACTAAAACACCGAGCTGTCACGATTTTTGCAAGGTTGGCTGCATTGTGAAGGGAATGCATGAGGTTCTAGGGATTCACATCTAACCACAGAGCTCTGACACAAGAGACAACCCTTGCTCCGAGTGTAATCAAGCCGGTTCCTAAAGATAACGGATCCAGTTGGCTTACAAAGAATAAAACAAACGGTTTCTATAAATGTGGAAACTGCAAAGCCTGCATCCACCAAGCAAAAAAATGCATTGAATTTAAATCCAACAGCACAGGAAAAAAGTATAAGATAAATAAATTCATCAACTGCAACACCACATTCGTTGTTTATATGGTGGAATGCGGTTGTGGCCTACAATACATAGGCCAAACGAAAAGACCTTTAAAAGTACGTATACTAGAACACCTAGGCATGATTAATAAAGAGTGTGAGAGGTTCAAGTACAGTTTACCCAACCATTGCCATAACTGTCCAAAAGGTAACCAGGACAACATCAAATTTATAGGGATTGAGTCTATCCCCAACACCTGGAAAAGAGGAGATAGACATAAGAAGCTTCTCCAAAGAGAAACATATTGGATATACCAACTACAAACACTAAATCCTAAGGGAATAAACCTAGATTTCGAATTAAAAGCCTTTCTCTAAATCTGCAGGATGTATATATATATATATATATATTTTTTTTTTTCACATTTTTTATATTCACATTTTTTCTAGTTTCTTTTCAGTTTTTATAGCTTTTATATTTCCCCATAATAGGGTCATTTTATCTCTTTTTATCTCTTTTCATACACATCCATGTATATTAATCATTCCACATATATACTTTTTTATATCTGGTGGTATGTACATATATATTTCTTATACATTTTTTTATATATATTTACATTAAATATCGGAAGAGTAATAAGTCATGTAACCGTTTATTGTATGTATTCATGGGCATTATCTTTCTTTATTAAGAGGTATGGAAAATTATACGTTATCACCATAATTGGTTTTTCTCCTTGCATTGAACATTGCAAATAAAAGACTGCCAATTCAGACAGTCCAACAGCCCCTGAGGAAGTCCCGTTCTGATTGGACGAAACGCGTTGGGATTTGTTTTGTTTCATTTTCGGCTCTTCACAGCCACCATCACAGCTGATACACCAGGAAGTCCCACAGCCCCCTAGCGCAAGGTGTGCTGATAGGAGACTTTGCTGCAGCTGAAACGCCGGATCCTAAAAGAAGACTGCAGATACTTTCCTTTTACTGCCATTTGTGGAGATTTGTGTGCTACCTCGGTCTGAGGATCTCTATGGAGACTTTTTAATTGTATCAATAAAAATTCATCTGTTTCACTACAACTGGAGGCACATCGCCTTTTTCACCCAGAAGTTTTTGGATTTAAGGATCCTGATCGGGGGGACGGCAAGTATATTGCTCCACTAATACCATAGGCTGTTGTTTCATGCTCCTTGACTATCAGGAGCTCCACTTGTGAGTGCATTTTAATCAGAGATCTTGGACTGATTCCAAGTGTATTTTGTACTGCACCATCGTTTTTTACTGTTTTTATATCTTTTCAGATCTAACACCAATTATGCAGTATTTAGGACCGTAATATGAGTTTGTATATGTTTGGTATTTCATGTTTTTGGGGTCATTTACACCAGTTTTCTAGCTGTATTAACAGCACATTGTATTCTTAAGTACAGTATTCACTCACCTGGTCTAAGACCAATTATCACAGAATTTGCACCATTTATACTGGTTTGTTTTTTTACTAATTGCTGCAAGGTCACTATATATTATCAACTGTTATTTATTGTGTCATTTGATAACATTATTTATTGCTTATTTGCACATTTTGCACAGCTACACTTAGAGTGTTACATATAATTTATTGTTTAAAAGTGTCCATGCATTGTGCGCCGGTTTCACTCTCCTTTCCACATATCATTTACACAGTTATTAGAGGCCGTCTGTAAGTTTTTTTCCGGCTGCCGATTCTCAGTGGACACCATTTATTCATTTATAATTTATTTTATATCAGTGCCATCGGCTAGATTCTGTGCTCATCCATCCCCCTTGTACACACAAGAGACACACACCTGTGCGGGTCTTGCTATGTCTGTCTCTCTCCAACTCCCTCATATCTGTTCTCTCTTTCCCTCCTCCCCCATATCTGTTCTCCCTCTCCCTTCCCGTTTTCTTAACTCCCCCCTCCTCTGTTCTCTTCTCTCCCCCTCCTGTTCTCTTCTCTCCCCCTCCTGTTCTCTTCTCCCTCTCCCCCACTTCCTCTGTTCTCTCCCCCTCCATCTCTGCTCTATCTCTCCCCTCCTTCCTCTGTTCTCTCCCCCTCCTGTTCTCTTCTCCCTCTCCCCCACTTCCTCTGTTCTCTCCCCCTCCATCTCTGCTCTATCTCTCCTCCCTTCCTCTGTTCTCTCCCCCTTCCTCTGTTCTCTTCTCCCCCACTTCCTCTGTTCTCTCCCCCTCCATCTCTGCTCTATCTCTCCCCCCCTTCCTCTGTTCTCTCCCCTCCATCTCTGCTCTCTCCCCTCCACCTCTGCTCTATCTCTCCCCCTTCCTCTGTTCTCTCCCCCTCCATCTCTGCTCTCTCCCCCCCCCTTCCTCATTTCTCTCCCCCCTTCCTCTGTTCTCTCCCCTCCATCTCTGCTCTCTCCCCTCCATCTCTGCTCTATCTCTTCCCCCCTTCCTCTGTTCTCTCCCTCTGTTCTCTTCTCCCTCTCCCCCACTTCCTCTGTTCTCTGCCCCTCCGTCTCTGCTCTATCTCTCCCCCCCCCTTCCTCTGTTCTCTCCCCCTCCATCTCTGCTCTATCTCTCCCCCTTCCTCTGTTCTCTCCCCCTCCATCTCTGCTCTATCTCTCCCCCCTTCCTCTGTTCTCTCCCCCCTTCCTCTGTTCTCTCCCCCTCCATCTCTGCTCTATCTCTCCCCCCCTTCCTCTGTTCTCTCTGTCCCCCCCTTCCTCTGTTCTCTCTCCCCCCTTCCTCGGTTCTCTCCTACCCCCCCTCCTCTGTTCTCCGCTCCCCCTCCCATTCTAACTTATGGTGAGGGGGCAGAGCTCTGCGGGTGAGAGGTGTAGCTCTGCCCCCACCCCACGGGGAGCCATTGGCAGCATGAGAAAATGCTCTGCTTGGGGGGGGGCGGTGCTACACATCTCATCAGTGCTTGCTGAGCAGAGGGCTGGTGAGGGGGGATCTTTTGATCTCCCCATCCAGTGCCTCTACCAGAAAAAAATACTTTTTTTCGTGGCGGACGGGCGCACCCTGTGTAATGTCAGCTAAGTAGTGTCACTGGATCACCAGGGAAGGTATGTTTAAGATATAAACATCCAGGGGCAGAACAATCCCTGCAACGGCTCTTTAAATGTCGATATCTGCGAGTAATATCGCAGCTAGAGTCACAGTGAGTGTAGAAATCACTTCAGCATGCACAGGTTACCAGGGCTGATAAATCATGGGACCCCCGGTCAATAGATTGTGCCCACCGCTCGTATGTAGAAGCCCCGCACATGTGCAAACCTCCCCCAATAAATGGTTCTATTTATACACCCTTTTTTTATTTGAATTTTACCATGCTGAAAAGGTGGATAAAAAGAAATTAAACTTTAGATTCCACTTTGTATCCACAGGACATGCCCCAGCACCCAATCTGCACACCCAGGACATGACCCAACACCCACATCGCACACCCAGGACTTGCCCCATAACCCCGGGACATTCCTCATCACTCACATTGCACACCAACGAAATGCCCCGTCACCACATTGCACACCCCATCACCCACATTACACACCCAGGGCATGCCTAGTGAGAGTGTATTAGGGAGAGTCATGTGAGTGTGTGCTGGTGCATGTGTATTAGTGATCGTGTGAGTGTCCATGCCAATGGAAGTATATACATATTTCTCTATCATGACAATGAGAGGACACACACTCCAGAATTTAAATGCTGTCACCTTCTTCCCCTCCCTCTCAAACAATTACTACAAACATAGTTAGGCAAGCACATACATATACACATTGTGTATGTGATTATACACACTCACATAATCACACACAGTCAAATACAAGTATGCACAGTAACATAGACACATATGTATACATACTACACATGCAGTCACATAAACACTGCATGCACCAACTAAAGAGTGCCGATTGTGAGGGGGAGGACCTCACGTGGCACTCAGTGGACTACACGCTAGGGGTAAATATATATTTTAAAGAAAATGTAGGGCCCGCACTGAAGGAAGGCATGACTCCCCTTAAAGTGCCAGCACTACTCTCACCCTGCGAGAGATCATCTGCACGTGGGAAAGGGGAAAAAACGGGACAACGGCATAGTAACGAGGATCTCCGTGCCCCCTGTAGCTGAGCCTGGTTGCCACTGTGACCCCGATAATTACGCTCCTGTGTTGGCGGTGGGTCCCCCCTCTGGCAGTGCCCTTATGGTCAGTCCGCTCCTGGACATTACCTGCATGTTGGATCCGTCTGCATGGACATAGCAAGCTGTCTGGAGGCAAACATGGCTCAGGTAAGTTGAGGAGGCTCTTTGGGGGGCTAGGGTGGCAGAGAGAGTCTGTTTGGGGGTTAGGGTGGCAGAGAGAGGCTGTTTTTTAGGGGTTAGGGTGGCAGAGAGAGGCTGTTTGGGGGTTAGGGTGGCAGAGAGAGGCTGTTTGGGGGTTAGGGCGGCAGAGAGAGGCTGTTTGGGGGTTAGGGTGGCAGAGAGAGGCTGTTTGGGGGTTAGGGCGGCAGAGAGAGGCTGTTTGGGGGTTAGGGTGGCAGAGATAGGCTGTTTGGGGGTTAGGGTGGCAGAGAGGCTGTTTGGGGGTTAGGGTGGCAGAGAGAGGCTGTTTGGGGGTTAGGGCGGCAGAGAGAGGCTGTTTGGGGACATGTTGGGGAGGGGGTAGTGGGCAGAGCATTTTTTTTTTTTTTTTTGCACGGGGCCCTGTGGTTTCAGTCTGCTACAAGCTTATATCAGTGCATGACTGGTCAGCACTACATTTCTTAGTATTTATGTTAATATTAAACAACATTCTTCTCCAAATGCCTTTTTCCAAGTGCTATTGCCCACACAACTATGTGGAATATTTCTTTGGAATCTGAGAAATGATCCAGTTGCTGATCTAGGTCTTTCAATCATACGCAGACTTATGGACAGTGCAGAGGATGGAAATGTTACCATGCAAATACCATCTATTGCCAGGGGTTAAACAGGAGCAATGGAAACACTGTTCAGAACATGCATCAAATAATGGCCACTGTTTTAGAGACCAAAGCACTGTGTCCCTAAAAAAATAAAGTAGGTGGCATGGGCAGGGGGAGCTTGCAGAACTGTTATAACATTATATTGCAAATCTACACATCTAGGTAAGGAGTTTAACTCTTTCCATGTTAGAGTCCTGCTCTGTGGTTGGCTTCTCTTGTTTGAGCTATACGGAGTACTCAATAAGATACTTGATTTGTATTCTTTCATTAAAGCATGTCAATTTAGACCTATATGCTTACATACGAGTTAACAAATTAGCTTCATGATTTTATTTTTTTTGCTGTGGACCCAATCATACTAAAACTGGAAAGCCAAAGCCTGGTGCCACTGATCTAGAGTAAACCCAATATTTATCTTTGCAGATACATGCGGGTTTACTCTGAACTCTGCCTCTAAGCTGAGGCAGAGCTGTCGGATGAGTGCGCATGCTGACAGTGCTTAACCAATCAGCACGATCAAGTGTTGGATCGAGACATCTCTCTCTTTGCTGGTGCAGAGAGAGACCTTCATTTTCATATGCCACCATCAGGGAGGACTTATTTAAGGTCCCCTCTGTTGGTGACATGTGATCTACCAGTGAGAGGCTGTCACCAGTGACAGACTGTTCCTACGGAAGCATCATGGCTGCCGGCTAGAGGATAAACTGGCATGTACAAGGAGAGACAGCACAAACACATTT
Source organism: Pelodytes ibericus (assembly GCA_036172795.1). Classification (NCBI taxonomy): domain Eukaryota; kingdom Metazoa; phylum Chordata; class Amphibia; order Anura; family Pelodytidae; genus Pelodytes; species Pelodytes ibericus. The sequence goes on along the minus strand of CM069857.1, from coordinate 51,964,952 downwards.
AAAACACACTTCATTTAAAACATTTTTGTATTGATCAGCAATCTACTCGCAAGAATAACTGATTTAGATTTGCAAGGCTATAAAGTAAAATAATACAATAGAAACCAATGGCGTATCCTCCCATTCAGAAATGTAATATATTAAAAACTTAGAAATAACAATTATACAAAAATAATGAAAAATTAACAAAAGCAATTTAAATATTATTAAAACCAAGTCCCCCAAATTCTTCAATTACACAATTATAATACATATGAAACTCAATCTTATTCAACACAACTAGAACACTGCACTTTATCTTTACATTTACAATTATCAGGACAGATTATTTTGTTGATAACCACAGAGGCTTTACAGATGGATAGCCCCTCCCCCTCTGCCACTAGGACAGGATTTCATTGGATGGCTTGAGAAAAATTTCCCCGGAATCCATGGTCTTTTCCTCCCGTTTAACCCTTGGTGTTATGTCTGTACCACTGTCTCTGCCTAAATGCCTGTGATTCATTATCATAGTGGTCATATGCCCTGAGCAGTCTTCTTCTGGGAACTGGGGGTGCATCCGCAGCTCACATAGCTATAACGTATATATACATCCTGATGGTCCTCCAGGACCATACTACTCCAGACGTACGTACCCGTCTTTTTGGCAGTACAGGCTGAGGGAAAAAACATGATACTTGGAAACCCTGAAATGTATGTTTATGTACAACAGAGACAACTTTCCTTTGGGGATATCGGATGTCTATTCCACTGTTTTCATGGAAGATTGGATATTAATAAGATGTGTATTATCAGTTCTTCTGTTACATTAAAGTTACATTTTTGTTCTTGCCTGTTGTTCAAGACATGTGGTGTCTGGCATCAGCTATGCTTATTCCTTGGGGGTTATATGAAGCCTGACATGTTAATGAATGTTCTTTTTCTAATCTTTTAAACCATTAAACCACCAACAAACTGATAGCCCTCAAAGTCTATTTAATGAGTGGTGTTAATTTATTTCTGGCCATTGACTATAGACCTCAATAGAAAATGTTGAGTTAAAGACCATTGATAAGTGATATTAGAAGTCACAATATATCTCTTTCCATGGACAGAACAATGCCAGGAACCTGTATTAAACAAATAACACTATAGGGTCAACTCAATAAAGAGAGATTTGCAGGGAATTGAGACAGGAATTTAAGGCAATGTAGCCGAGCTGGAAAAATTCTCCAATGCAGCTGAACTCAGCTACTTTGGCCTTAATTTTGAAATTCCTGTCTCAATTCCCAGCAATTGTCTCTTTATTGCATAGACCCTTATATTCAGTATGTGAACACAAACCTACATACATTTTTAGAAGCGTCCTTTCTGAAATTATCAACAGAATATTGAACCTCTCAGTGGAATAATTCATACCATACACAAGCATCACATGATATCCTGGTGACGAATGGGGGGTGGGACTGGGTGGAAGGATTGATCTGATTTCGATTCACACCAGAGCATCAAATCTCTTCTCTAGTCTAGAACACTTTTGAAAAATGTATGTAGCAGTGCTACAACTCTTTCCATTAAAATGTTTTAAAAGTAATCTTTTATAATTGTTCCTAATGTTGCTTATACAAATGTATGTTGCAGGTCTGTATTCTGTAAAATGTCTATAATCTTATTTTACCCAGTGATGCCCTGAAAGTTACATTGTTCATAAAATTTGCTTGGTTAAACGTAGTTACCCTAACACTACGTACTATAATTTCCACTGAAGGCTCATGGGATTTGTAGTTTGTCAGTTGGTGGTTGCTGCTTGCCTATTCCGCTTATATGTATGTGCATAAGTATATTGCTTTGAAATGGGTGGTTCCATCTACAATGTCCGAATAGAGTGTTATTAGTGTTACACCTATCTCTCCAAGATGTCCTTTATTTGATGTCACTGAAGTCAGAGGTCCCCATGTGCTTCTTTTTAATGTAAAACTACATGAAAACTGTACTTTTTTTTTTTTTTTAAGCAAAAGCAAGTGCATTTTACACATACTAGAAACATGTACAACAAGTTATCATTACATTGTATTATGGAACCTGTTTCATGCTCATTTTGAACATACAAATGATATAAGTGCAATATAGGCCCGGGCTTGGTGAAAATGCAAATCATCACTAAGATCCTTGGGAATGTATTAAAATATACATTAGAAAATACATTTCAACATGTGTATTTACCGGATGCTGTCAGAAGCTTTTGCAGACTATGTAGCAGACAGATTTGAAATGCATTGTCAATCAGAATTAAAACAAGATCCACACAAATGTTTCTGATCTATAGATCTTCTGTACAAACGTGTACGGCTGTTAAAATGTCTTGCTGCATTATCTATTCTCCTCTGGAGAAACCTTGGGTCTTTCCAGGAAATTCAAAATGAAGAGTAGATACCAGAATGTTGGTTAGAGCATCTGAGGTAGTATAAATGATAACAGCCCAGTAAACAGATGGTAAATGGACATAAATAGGTTTTAAGACATATATCTGTAATGTGGAAGAGCTTTAGATTGCTCCTACTGGAAGCAGCTGGAATCAATAGCACAGTAGTAAAGAGGTAGAACCAATGCAGCTAACTGTAGACAGTATTAGCATTTCAAACGCTTTAGCCCTTGTTCCTTAAACCTAAGAGATTTCATGTACATTTACACTCATGGGCACAGTTTCTGCCCCAGTGAACTAAGCTATGAAAGGGAAGAAGGTCTGGACATATGTAATGTTACAATGGAGGAAATCCATAGTCACAGGAAGGGCACAAACCACCACTGCATCCTTAGTTTACATATTCTTTATACGTCCCACTTAAAATAGAACATATAAAGAAATAGTTCTAAGAAAGAACCAACTAATCTACAAGATTAGTGCATTTTGTTTCTTAAACGTCCATTAGAGGGCACTGGTTTATCACAGATGTAGGAGATTTAGGTGAAAGGAAATCACATTGGATTGCTGTCCAATCGTAAAAAGAAATTCATAGCGGAGAATGACATTCTGGATTTCTCAGTGACAGGTTTTAATACATGGTAAGACAACACAGATAATTAAGCTGTGTGGTCCAATGGCCATGGTTGTGCCCAATCCATGTGTAAATTATGTGGCTCTATTCCTTAGCTATAACCTTAGCTATGCCAAGTTCCCTGATGATGTAGGAACATCTATGATGCCAAGGAATCAGCACTTTCATATAACCTCACGTGCTTAAGGCTCTGTTGGTTTGTTTGCAGTCCCAAATAAGTAACGGGGCATTTGAGAGCCTTTGAAAACCTTGTGCAATCTACCATCCCTTTGTAAAATTCCCAGGATGCAATATCACGGACAGTGGTTCTAGCATATTGAGTGTAAGACTCAAACAGATATTGTTTCATTAACTAGTTTAGATATAATGTATACTAAGGTCAAGCAAGCCCACTAACTCTGCATGAAAATATATTAAGATGTGTGATAGATAAAAGAGAGGACTGGCCTCAATCCCCATGTAGAGGTTCTCTTGTATGAAGGTTATAAGGGTCAGTGATCTTTATTCCACAAATGATTCCAATTTGTTAAATTTCTTGGTCATCTCAAGTGAGATTTGGAGTGCTGCATGAAGTTACATTACAAAGTTACAAATATAAACTCTGAAAAGGGAGTGGCTTATGATAATGTCCTTCGGTTGCTTCCTGGAACTTTTTCTTTCCAGGACAAAAGAGGATGTGCAAGATGTTGGCATAAAACCTTTCCACACAAAATTCCTTGCTTAGTTGCCAGAGAAGACGGAGACAAAATATTTTTCTTTACTTGTCCTTCTCCCTTGGCAGGTCTCGGGTAGACTTGAGGAAGTCGCTACGCAAAAGGCGGTAGAACAGGACTATGTTCATTACAGTCATGATAGCCATTCCTACACTGCCAATCGTGTAGGTGAGGAGAGGGATCTTATCTCGGTTCAATACCAACCACCTGGTCATCCAGGCCAATGTACTGATCCTGAAGATTACATAGGTGCCCAGGTTTAGCAAGCTGTTGAGCCGGTACGCAGTGGTCTTCAGTAGATTAGCCATGAGTAGGATCTGCCGTAGGTGCAGGAAGATAGAATTAATCTCCACCAATAATGCCACCACAGCAAACCCAACATAGTGGTGAAGGAGCACAGATATTCCAAAGCAAGTAATAACCTGTTAAAAAAAAAAGGCAAGAGAAAAATAGTGGTTAAAATAGTAGACTGTATTTCATCATTAAGAAAATAGTAATAATGAATTTAAGAAATTAAGAAAAAAAATCAAATAATGAATGTATAAGAGCAGAAGTGAAGACCTTGTCTACACTCCATACATAGGTTTGTTCAATAGATACATGGGAGAAATAAAAGATATGTACAAAACAGAAGTATTTTTCCCCCTACTGTTGTCCTTTAAAGTGTAACCTAAGAGAATTTTAAATAAAGTTACGGAGTTCAAAGCCCCGCTTACAGAAATTGTATTAAAGGGACAGTCTAGTCCCCAAACACATTTTAGTGCAAGATGAAGATTGCTCCTTGTATTGCGCACAGGTTTTTTTCCCAGTGTGATGTGATGCAGGCATTCTGCATAAATCACATTTTTACTATTTGACTCAAGCCCTCCCCAGTGATTACGCTGCATGTTTACTGCAGGTGTGGCAGCACTAATTATATAGACAATGAAAATATAAAAGGTTTTGTTTCATTTAGTCACTTCCAGTGCTCTTCAAATTTAATACATTGTGTGGACTGTGATAAACTTGCTCTTGTACACAGTAGTATCTCTTGACAGTGCAACACATTGTCTGATGATTTCACTAGAGAGAGGAAAGAGGATTTCACTCATTCGTTCCTGAAGAAAAAAAAAAAAAGGAAATTACTTTTACTCAGCTAGTGTGGGCAGTCCTGGCTTCTTGCAAACTGTTATAATTTCACAATTTCAAAATATCTAGCTGTATTTAGATATATATTTTTTTTTATTGAAGATTCAGCAGTTGTCAGTTACACGAGCATTACACATGCTCTCTACCTATTTGAGAAAAAAAAAAAAAAAAAATATATATATATATATATATATATATGTAATAAAACCCCACTAATAATCGTGCAAAACACAGCAGTGTAACTATGTTTGTAGTACAGTGTGTTTTGTGCCAGTATTCGTATTTATGCAGTGTCAGGTTAGAGATTAGTTGCTGTGGAAGGGTTGATGTTTGTGTTTATAGTAGTAGAAGGTTGTGATTACCTTGGCTGAATTACAATAGACCATGTGGAGCAAATACATTCCCTGGCAACAAGAATGAGCCTCTAAGAAACAGCCTCTTAGAAAAAGTAGACAGGCTTTTTTTGTTGTTATTTTAAAGTTAAATATGCACAGTTATCGGGAAACATAGCCCTGATATTTTAAATCAGAGGTTGACAAACATAAGTAGAATATAGGAGAGGTAAATCCATCGACTTCTATATCAAATGTGCAACAAATCCAAGCACCAGCAGCATCATTTTAATCATCCTGTCTCCTGTTGTTTGGAAATCATTTGTTAGATCAGTGTTTTCCGTTTGCAGTTACGTTTTCCAATGGTATTAAACTATTTTATAAACCAAAACAGGGTTTCCAGGTTGTACCTCCAGATCACTGTGTAGATTATGAAGTTAACATTTGCTGTAAATAGGATTACTACCTCAGCCTTTCTGTACCAGCCTCAAATACATACTACAAAGCAGTATACAAATGTTATGTCATATGTGATCAGAATTAAATCAATTAACTAAACCAAGATGGGGATCACACAGAACAGAGGGTGGCCACATTTTATTTTTGCCATCCAGGGGCACATTTTATATAATATAAATTATTAGGAAGCCTTTGGAACCATATAGATTTCAGATTGAATAATATACATACAGTCATTATTAGACACCTCTATTAGCATTTAGGCTGTTTGAGATAACTTAACATCCTTAATCCATTACACAAACACACACAGTCTCTCACTCACAAATACACACATACTCTATCAGAGTTCTTACCTGGTTCAGGCAGGCAGCAGCAGCAGCAGCAGCAGCTTTGAGCTAGTGTGAAGGAGGGACTGAGCCATTCTGAACTCAGCCAATCAGGAGAGTTCAGAGGTCACCTCTGATTGGCTGACACCTCCTTCTCTCAGAGCTCTCAAACTGGGACTTTGCATTGTCCTGGATTGAGGCTGTCTGGGACCCGGGACATAAATTCCCATTGTGGCACTGCCTTGGGCATTCCGGGACGTTTGGTCACCCTAAAAGAACCATGTGGATTAGTCACTTGATTCTTTCTGGTCACATATGACTTCAACGTACTGCAAGACAGCATGCAGTTATATGTGACCAGTAAAGGGTGAAGTGGCAACCCTGAGCTGTAAGGAGACCTAACTGGATCTATTTGCCTTTATTTTGCCAAGGTCTTTGACACAGACCATGGCATCCAATTACAAAAACATAAAAGCTCACATATCGGTGATCATTCGCTAACCTGGTTTCAATCTCATGTATTGGATGTCGCTATCCGTTATCCATTTCTGATAGCGGTTCTCTTCCTCTCCCCATAATATTCAAATTATTCATAAATGATCTGCCCAACATCTGCAAAGCCTCCACTGTACACATGTATGCAGACAACACCATAATCTGCAGTAGCAAATCAAATCTACCACAGGCTGTTCTCCAAGACAAATTTCAAGAGGTAGAAAAGTGGATAACAGATAAACTTTTTCCTAAACACCAAAAAATCTGTCTCTTTGGAACTGTACCTAAAATTACAAAATGCTCATTAATGCATCAGAACAAAATCAAATAGCACACTTACCACAGTCCGTTATATAGGTATGTGGCTAGACCCCAATCTATCCTTTGACCTCCACATTGAAAAACACTCATTAAAACTTTATCCAAAACTAGGTGACCTGTACAAAAACAAATTCTGCCTAAGTGCCACAATACGGAAACAGACTGTGCAACAAATGCGAATGCTGATCACTGAATATGGGTGTAGGATGTAAACACCTGCGCCAGAAACCCACCTTCATAAACTTACTACATTGTTTAACTCTTTCTGCCACTTTGTACCACAATGTAGTTAGCTGAACCGCCATTGTGACATGTTAAAAGAGCCAAACTGGCTACTGCTGGAATCCAGACTTCATCTTTCCAGCCTTGGGTATAACAGCTTTTATGGGAAGCTCCCATCCTAACTGAGTAGAATGCTATCCCCAGCTCTTTCCAACCCTATAAGCACCAGCACTTTATTTACTATACTACAATACAAACAGATCTTCACAATTATTGAATAACCTCACAGACACCGTCAAATCTTCTTCCATTCTAAAATCTCGAGAGATCTCTATCAATGTATCTCAACACAGAATGAACCTGTAATCATGGCTGATTATATGTGTTACCTATTTTGTGTTAAATATACAAAATAATCTTAAAATACACATACAAAATTAATATTATATTGTACTCTATTGTAACAATGGACCCAGGACACATTTGAAAACAAGAGGAATGCCAAAGTATCCTTCCTGGTAAAATACTTTGTAAATAAATAAGTGGTAATATTGAAAAACCATGTATGCACCAGTAATACACGGTCTGGCCCCTGGAGGGCATATCTGTTAAAGGGACAACCTAAGAATTACTTCTACATTAAATGTAGATAATAGAAAATAATGAAACATGATCTGTACATGTTGTTGGCAAAATTGCAAGCAAATGCATAAAATCAGATATGTGGTCTCTCCTGACATCACCTTGTGGCCTGATTTCCACATTTTCTATTGAAAATCCATTTAATTTGCCTAATCAAGTCACATGTGATGTCATAAATAGGAGACACCACAGACACATTTATAACATATTTTTTTCACTTATTTTATGCACTTACGTGCAATTTTACTCAATGAGGTAGATTCTATGCCTTACCACATGTTATTCCTGAAGGGCATTTGGTCACCCCTGGCATATTAAGTAAGGGGGTGGCGATTCATTTTATTTGGGGATTAAGGCACAGTCTGGCCACAATACCCCAGGGTTGGTGGAATAGTTTTATTTATATTAATGCCACAGGCATGGTGCTGGCCCGTGGTCCCATGGAGGCCTACATCTTATTTATTATTGAGTCACAGGCATATGCTAGACTGCGTCCCTTTGGGGCAATATTTTAAATTTATATTGGGGCCATGGGCATTGCGACGGACTATGGCCCCAGGGGGCCTATATTTTTATCACTAGGGGCCAGACATTTTCTTTTCATCTTGCCCCAGGGTCCTGCGAATGAAAAAAAAAAAAATGCCCCCCAAAACCATTAACATATATGGGTGACAGGGTCTAACTCCCCCTTTATTATAAATGGTGCTGGCAGCCTGCCAAATGGCTTACTCCCCCCACAATAATACTTTATTTGCTCAAGGTATTTTTCAGAGCAAATGCTCTTACATTGGAGGTTCGTCTTATAATCAGACCTCAAATCGAGATCTGGCTATAAGACTGGGACCCGGATCCCCCTCGCAAGCAGCTGGTGGATGTCTGTGCAAGTGCCGGGCAGCAGCAGAGGATGTCTGCGAGTTTCATGCAGACATCCACCAGCTGCCCCCACTTGCAATTAGGGAGATTTGGGGCAGCCAGTGATCCCATGCAAGAATGAGGGTCTCTCTCTGCGCTAGCAGCAAGATCCGGTCGCCGACCAGATGGCTGCCTGCTTCGTATGGAAGAATGGGAGCTGCCTGGCATGTACTATCAAAAGGCAACGCCAGTTCATCCTCACACTAGGAACAACTTACATTTCACTTGTGCCAAGAAATCCCTACCACTAGCTCTGGGCATCTAATGTATCTGTCTAATTATATATAAACATATTAGGCCCAAAGCAATGACATAAAATATCACTTATCACTGGTTTTTAACTCAAATTGTTCATTAACTCATATCATTGAATTGACCCCATTATACACACACACACACACAAACTACCATTAAATAGGGAGAAAATCCAGTTACAACCTTTCATTGCGTTATGAAATACAGTAATATCAATGTAAACACTGTACATAGCAAATAAATCCCTTTCACTTTGATTCAACTGATATGAGGCATCGTTTGGATGCTCCTTTAGTTTATACATCTCTTGGGTTTAGTGTGGATAAGGGTATTTTCACATTTAACACTATTTTGCACATATAATTACTTACAGCGCCGGGATCATCGGTAACCTTCACTTGGTGTGTCAGGTCAGCACCCGTGGGGGAATCTGAGCGTGCATGGAAAGACTATATCACAGCTTAAGGAGGCCAAACACTAAAACTGTTGCCTTATGTGAAATTTGCAACTTGCGCAATTAACACAATGCCAGTAAATTTGGCTGAATCATGTTAGAAAAAACCATGAGATGATCGAGTCTCCCACCCAAACGTACACTGTGCATTCGTTTTTAATTTCGACATTCTGATTTATTAGGGAATAGGAGTTTTATTGGAGGATTCTTTCAAAACTAGCTAATATAGCCCAGCAGTCTACCTGGAGGAATGTAATGGATTATAGAGGATTAGAAACATCCTGGCTTAGTTTCCATGCAATGAACAATATGAAAAATGGCACAAAGCGAAGGCATGTCAAAATGAAAAAACTTATGTATAAAACCTATACTATCGTATGGAATACAAATAAAATAAAAAAATTGTGCGAAACCTATGATCCAACTAATTTAGAGTCAATTCTCACATAAGGCCAGGAACACGAATCTTGCTCTAAAACCGGGAGAAGCTAAAATCATAAATAAATAACAATAAACTGTGGGCTTTATTCATGAAAGAGAATTTCAAATTTAAGACCAAAGTAGCCGAGCTGGAAACAATTCTCCCCATTCAGCTGAACTACTGCTTTAAGTTTGAAATTTAACTCCATTCAATTCCTAAGGGCAAAGTACTTGTTCAGCTGAATGGGAGAATTGCCTCCAGCTCGGCTACTTTGGTCTTAAATTTGAAATTCCCTGAAATCCTCTCTTTCATTTTTTACAGTGTGACTCCAAGTCCTTTGGTCTACAACCTGGTTAACAAATAATAGATATTATTACCTTATAACTTAATATACTTATTTATCGATCTCTTAGAGGAAGACCACATCTCGCTCGTTACTGAAATCTATACTGCAGGGTGGCAAAAATACGTTAAGTGGAACTGCCCCTTTTTTAAAGGAACAAACACACATTTTCTAAATTCGATTTTTGATTTGTGTCCATTCCCCTCAAGTTATGAACTGACATTTGGTATAGGACTTCACCCTTTTCTGTGGATGGAAATCTATACTGCTCTGTTTGCTGACTAAGACTGTAAACCAAACCCACTTTATTTGAATGGTGAGAGACATCCCTCTGTGATGTGTTTAAGTGAATGATGAGCAATAGTTATATAAAGCCTTTTATTGTGGAAACAACTACCACTTGCTATAGCAGTAAAACCAGTCTTGCAGTTCTTGCTATATACAGAAGACAACTAAAGTCAAATGTCAGGAATTCCTTTTAGAGAGGCTATATTGTAAAATTAACAAGGTTACTATCTCTCTCTTCAAAAAAAAAAAACTAGGGTTGTAGAGCTTTAATATGGCAAAAATCACACTGTGGTGAACAGACAGGGGAAGAGCAAAACTCCGACATTAATAGCAGAGCTGCAAGGTAGCCAAGTTGAGTCTGCCATTATTAGAAACATAGAATGTGTCGGCAGATAAGAACCATTCGGTCCATCTAGTCTGCCCAATTTTTTTTTTTTGAGTACTTTTATTAGTCCCCCGTTACATCTTGCAATTAGAGAAAATACTTGGGCTTGCCAACTCATTTCTCCAAATAATAAATAGGAAAAATTGTAATCCAAATAGGTTTATTGTAATCCGGCAGTCAAGAGAGAAAACAGCTCCCCTGCCTTACGCGCTTAAACCTTATGGATAGTAATAGTCAGTGACTAAGATGCAGAATTGTATCTTAACAGGTGTTCCCTGGGCTCAACTTCTAAATTACACCACACACCCATCTGTTGTGCTATAGTTTGACAGTTCTAAGTAAGAACATAAACCTATAACAGACTGTCATTTTCGAATGATGATACATTTAAAAAAAAACACTTTTTCGAAAAACCGGTTCAGTCACTAAATGTGACTTGTGAATAGACACGAGAATTGAAAAAAAAAAAAAAAAAAAAACTTAGATCGCAAAGGATATTCCACTCACCAGCCAAAATAAAATATGGTGCCCAGCACAGATTGCCTGTTCGGTGTTCCCACCGAAGGGCTCGTCAACTCCTTTCTCCAAATAATAAATAGGCAAAAATCTCAATAGGTTAATTGCAATCTGGCAATCAAGGGAAAAACAATCGCCTCATGGTAATATGCCCTACGCGTTTGGTGCCTACAGTCATAGCTCATTTATGACTAAGCGCCACTTGTAAGCGCAATATGTGTAAAGAATATTACCACAGGGCCATTGTTTTTCCCTTCACTGCCAGATTACAATAAACCTAATTGGATTTCAATATTGCCTATTATTATTTGAGAAAGGAGTTGGCTGGTTGACAGATAGCGATTAGTCATAAGCCTATGAATACTATAGAGTGCAATAGAAAATTCTGAATTAAAAACCATTGCTATGTGATAACCCACATCATGGCATAGACCCCAGTCAGGGCCAGTGCCTCCTATAGGCAAAGTAGGTGCCGGCCTAGGGCGCATTTTTACAGGTGGTGTCCTCGCACTCCTATTTTCCAGCCACAATGTGGCAATGAGCCGGACCTCACCGGGACGAGGCGAAGGGCCGCCCCCTCCTGCCATCGGAGGGAGTTTTTTTTGTTTTTACTGGGGAGCTGCGGGCAGTACAAGCTGTGTACTAAACTAAACAAGCGTGAGCTCCTCACGCGCACTGATTATTCAGAGCATCGTATTGTCTGCTGCTCCGATGGCAGGGGGCGGCCCTTTACCTCGTCCCCGGTGAGGTTAGCCTCATTCCCTCAGTGCCTGATTGTGGAGGTAGAGTAGTAGTTTCTTAAAGGGGCAACATGCCTAGTTGTAGGGATTTCAGAACAGACAAAACAATGTATCGTGCTACAACCTGATATTGACCTAAAACACTTAAATATTTATCTTGCATCCACCACCATATCCAAACCTTCAGACCTCTGCTGTCTCATATCTCTCTTTTCATGACCAAAAAAAATAAATAATAATTTATTAGCTGCATTTAATACCATATAGCAGGAGAGTCTGGTGACACATGTTGTGGATTTCTAAGATTCTCTTTAGAAGTCACTTTCACAAGAGTTTGTGATTGACAACACTTTGTGCCCTGCCCCAAAATCCTGCATAGCATTTCATGTAACTATCGCAGGATCACATGCACTATATGGACAAAAATATTGGGACACACCACTTAATTATTATTGAATTCAGGTGTTTCAAAATCAGACCCATTGCCACAGGTGTTTCACATCACACACCTGGCCATGCAGTCTGCATTTACAAACATTTGTGAGAAAAATAGGTAGTTCTGAAGAGCTCGGTGAAGTCAAGCGTGGTACTGTGATAGTGTCATCCCTGCTAGATATTCCACGGTCAACTGTAAGTGGTATTATTGGAAAGTGGAAGCGTTTAGGAATAACGCAGCCACAAGTCCGGGTCACAGAGTGCTAGGGCACGTGGGGCTTTTATAAAAGTTGCCAATGCTCTGCTGATTCAATATCTGAAGAGTTCCAAGCTTCCATAAATATCAGCACAATAACTGTGCAGTGGGAGCTTCATGCAATGGGTTTCCATGGCTGAACAGCTGCATGCAAGCCTCACATCCCAAAGTACAATGCCAGGCGGTGGATGGAGTGATATAAAGCACGCCGTCACTGGACTCTGGAGCAATGGAAACATACTGTGGAGTGAGGAATTACGCTGCACTGTTTTGCTGTCTGATGGAAGAGTCTGGGTTTGTCGGATGTCAGGAAAGAGACACAGTATACCAATACATTTTGGACAAAGCCATGCTTCCAACCATGTGGGGATAGTTTGGGGAGGGCACTTTTCTATTCCAGCATAACTATGCCCTAGATCACAAAGCAAATTCCATGAAGACATGGTTGACGTTGGCCCTGACCCCACTGAACACCATTGGAATGAACTAAAACAGAGATTGTGAGCCAGGCCTTCTTCCTCACAAATGCTCTGCTGGATGAATGGGCAAAAAACCCGGCATAAAAACACTCCAAAATCCTGTGGAAAGCCGACGAGTGGAAGATATAGCTGCAAAGGGGGACCAACTAAATATTAATGTCTATGAATTTACGTAATGTCATAATAATCTGGTGTCCCAATACTTTTGTCCATATAGTGTATGTCATAGCAGAGGATATCGTTATTTTCCCTAGTTTACGTTGTGTTTATCTTTTACCTTTTCTTTCCAGTAACTCTTGAGAAATACTTTTTCAAAAGTCAGACTGCTGCCAACAAATATTATAATATATTATGAGACGGAGGAAGCTGGGTGTTATTTAAGAAAGGATCGTCCACGTGTCTTGCCTGTGGGTCTGATGAAGCAGTCTGCCAAGTAGGTCACAATTCTTGAAATGAGTATATGAGAATTGATTTGGAAAGGTGGATACACATGTCTCGCCAAGGTATAAAAATGCATGGCTGAGAGCCACATCTATTACAATACATAGCAAACAAGCCCGAGCCTCCCAAACCACAGACTAGTCAGCAGCAGTGGCATCCCAAGAGGGGTGCAGACCGCATCGGGTAACACCCCCAGCGGGGGTGACACCAAGGCTGGCATCCTCTTTGCAGCGTATTAGCGCAGCAGAACTTTTTTTATTTTTTTTAGGTAGTCTGCCTCCGCTGGATCCGAAAAAGAAAAAAGCAAATTGGCTGTGACACTGGCATATTAGTGGGTAAACTAACCGGGGCATATTAATGGGCAAACAAACACTGGAATACTAAATTGCAAACCAAAACTGGCAAATTAATGCCCAAGCTAAAACTGGCATGGTAATGGACAAACTAACAGTAGCATATAAATGGTCACCTAGCTTTGAAATAATTTAATGGGCATACTGTGGCATATTTAGTGGACAAACTATGGCATATTTTAATGGGCAAACTAACAGCGGCATATGTTAATGGCAGTGACTGTGGCATGTTAAAGGAACACTACGTTATATTTCACTTGTTCTTCTATATTAGGAGCACAAATTAGGTTAGTTGTTCCTAGTGGGAGGATAAACTAGCATGTACTTTTGACAGAACATGCCGTTTATCCTCTGATCGGCAGCAGCCATGCTTCCATAGCAACACCAAAAAATTGAGACAAATGTGCAATATACTTATTTTTAGGACAGTCTTTATATTTATAGTAGTAACAGACAATATAATATTTACCAGCATTTACCTAGTCACCTTCAATGCTGCATTATGCAGGTCTATTAAACTCTTCTAGTAGAAGAATCTCACCAGAGGCTTTCCCTTGACAATGCAGTTAATCCAATGAGATTAAATTTTCATTTCACCCGCACATCACTTTTAGTAAATAGCTCCCTTTGTTTTGAAGAATCAGACAAACACAGGTATTTAAAGCTTGGATCCTACAATGCTAAAGAAATTTACTGTGAACATAAATCACTGGGCAGCTAATGTGTCATTTGCGGTTATCTCCGTCATACTCCCTTTAACTTATACAATCTCTTTACATATCATGTACCACTGTGTTTTGAAGGCAGGGCCACTGACCTTTAGCCAAGGACTGCCTGCATTATGTTAATGGTTTAACCATGTTAAAGTAGACAATTCCTAAAAGCATCCCTTTATCGCATGAACTGCTCTTAAAAACGTGCTTGGCAAGGGACTTGGACAAACTTATAACATGTTCAGAGTTATGAAAAGTGATATTTAATGACGTTACACCTTGGGCAGGGGAAAGGAGTGTTGGAACAGGGAACTAAAAATGCCAGGTGAGGGATTTGTGTGGAAAACATTTGGGATAGGGAGAAAATAACTGGTGTAAGGAAGCCCTTATCTGATTTGTTCCCTTAGGGCCCCCAAAACAGCCACTGCACAGCAGGGTAGTGAAGGGGCCTCATAAATCCAAGGAATCACTGCTCCTAATAATAAAAATAAAACAGCTCTTACTGCCAACCAGTCCCCCCTCTTTCCTTTTAGGGACTTCACAAGGAGAGGTAATGCTGTACCGCTTCCACAGCTTCCAGAGTAATATGTTGGCTCCTAAACACTATAAACAGTCAGTCAGTGTTACAGGTCCTGTATTCACACACAATTCCTTCAGTCTCAGCTTAGCTCTGTACAGAACACGCACCTGGAAGCCAAAAGCAGATAAGCTTCACTTGAATTAAACAAACTTTTTTTTAACCCCATGAGTGCCAGCAGCGTGAGAGGCCTGTTGCACTGACATGTGCTACACGTCCCCTTCAAGAAATGAATGAGTTCATTTGAAAGGCAAGAGGGGATCTTATTTTTTTTTTTTTTTAAAAGCATTTCAAGTTTTCTGATCTGAGGACTAGATTGACGAGCGTATGTCCAGAAACAGGAATTGAAAGTCATTACAACAAACAGTTTTTGTGTGTGTGTCTGTCTAGAGACCTGAGGAATATGAGCTCAGTAACAAAGTGCCATCATTCATAATCACACCCCTCTCGGCCTTTGGAGATAACAGGAAGGGTGGAGTGTGTTCCTAAAGCTTAGCACTCCAAGAATTCCACACATGATAAGGAATACTTACAGAACAAGGCTGGCCACTTTCATAACATCCTCCTAACCGCAAAGCCTCCATATATCTAACACACACACACACACACACACACAGGTTTGCAGATCCAGTTTCTGGAAGGCTTGACATTGATCTGAGGTAATTACAATTAATAGATAGTAACATCCCATGGATACTGAGGAAAAACATAAAAGATTATATGAACATTCCTTTCCTGGTGAAACACTTTTTCATAATTATTATCGATGTGAATAGTTACAATATGTAACCAGCCCCCCCCCCTCCCCTTAAAATAAACTTCCTTCTAGAGCAGACATAGCGAAGAGCCTGGCAGCACAGTGTGGGGTGTATTAGTTTGGCTGAGGGCTCTTAGCTTTGTAATGTGCTGGACACCTATGTAGCACAAATATTTAAAAGCAGCCTGCAACTAAAAATAACTTGTTTATAGGTAACAGTAGCTCCTGTTTGGTTTGTTATGTGGTAAATGTTTTGTTTATGCCGTTTCCTATGCAGAAGTTTACTTAGCAAAGCAAATCGCACGCTGGTTGTGGGGAGATCTTCACTATTACTGGCAGACGTGTTTCAGATCAGATCAGGCCTCCTTGAGAAGTATTATCCAAAGACCTGTGGTGACCAGAGGATGACCTTTTAGCTAAACGCGTGAGAGCGATGATCAGATTATCCAACTCAACAACAATGGAGAGCAGCTCGCTGAAGGGCAGAAAGGTCAACAAGTGTCAATTAGATCAGAGCTGTAAGATCTAGTCATATATGAATGGTCACAAACACAGCATGTGACAACAAATAACAACCAAATTGTACATCTCAAGGATTCCTTATCTAAAAAATAAATATGCGGGGGGGGGGGGGGGGGGGCATTGCCATTGTTGGTGGTATATCCTCACCAAATGCAAAGGGTAACCTGGCACTGTGGACAGGGATTAGGTGCAATCTGACATGGTTGTAAGGTATGTGGTGGATATCTGGTGTGGTGGAAAGGTTATGTGTTGAAGGGGTTGGGTGTGTACGAGTTTAGTCAGGCCTAGAGCAACACAAAACCTACATTACACCACTTAATATGCATACGCATCTATTACTGTCATAGTTTTTCACCACTATAACCTTAGGCCTAGAGGTAGGGTTGCCACCTTTTCTGCAAAAAAATACCGGTCTTGGTACTGTCACCATAGACTTAACATTGGCCTGATGACAATTTTTTTACCGGCCTGCCGGTAAAATACCGGCCAGGTGGCAACCCTACCTAGAGGTTGCTTATAGCAAAAGAGTATAAAACTTTATGCGTGGATAAAAAAAACTTTCTATACACTGTCTTTACAAACATGTGCTCAGCAATGGCAAACCTTTGTAAAGAGAGACAGACCAACCGATACAGGAGACTGCCTAATTATTTTTAAGGGGCAGGGAAATGGTAATTGCATAGACCCCAGTGTAGACCTAGAAAAAAAGCAAGTAGTAAGGGAGGAGGGGGGGGCCCCCATCACCATGGCTCTGTGGTTTCTGAGATATGTTAAGCTCTCCACATGCTAGCGATTGTCATTTTTACATAACAGGGAACTTTAATTCCTATTTTTTGTCATTTTCAGTTCACTATTTTTCAGTGTGTAATAAATAAAACATTTAGGGGACAGTATTAGCTAAATTATAAAGACAATTTTATTTTTTAAATCTATTGGTACTCTAAAAGTAAGTTTTGTGCACTAAACAGAATGGGATCCATTTATAATCACAAATTATTGTGATGGGGCAATGTTTTCATAAAGAAAGTTATAATTTTAAGATATTTTTAAGTTTAAATCAAGGCATTGATAAAGATTTCCAGATCTCTCAGCTTGATCATTAACATACGGAAAACCTCTCCTGTTTATTTCAAGATGTGCATCAAATATGTATGTTATTTTTATTACCGCCTTCCTCCCAGGTGGTCAAAGTTTGACATTAAACAATATTCCATGACAAGATCCAGAACACATTAAGCAAAGAATTACAAGGCCATATGATAAGATGAAGAAGGGAAACCAAAGAGCATTACACTAACTGGAGCCTAGGCATCCAATTGCACTCCTAGCATTTAGGTATAAATGTATAATATATAATGAAAGAATACAAATACCTCATTGACCACGTTGTACCTGTACAGCTGACATTTTGTTCAAAATCTTGGGTCAGATGAAAGAATATCTGACCCATCCAAGATGTCTCCCCCCATAGAACTATACAAGCTTTATGAAAGATACTTTATTCATAATCTTTCAGTAAAGAGTTTCTACTTAAAATGCTTACACTACAATGCAATATTTTATTTAAACAGAACTTATTTTTTGCTGACTGTTGTCCTTTTAAATTATATATATTTTCTTTCGTACAATACTGCAATACAATGTATGGACATTTTTGATGTTTCATGATTTATTTCACTGTATATACAAATGTATCAGATCACTGCTTCTGTCCTTATTTGCAATCTAAAATTGGTGGTATGAACCTGTGTCACTCTGCAAAACTCTGTACAAGCCCTAGACACTGATACAAGCAAACACCTAGACACCTAGAAACAAATTACAGACCCTGCCCTATACCGTTTTAGATCTAAAAGTATAAGGAATTAATAGCTGCTTATTAAGTAAAAGTCTCTGGAGCAATGAGACAAGCATAGTAAAAATAACAGTGAACTAACCGTAACCAACACAAAGATCGTAAGAGGAAATAAATAAATTAAAATGCTCATTAAAAAAACAACACACCACACTTTAGGGCTTTCACAGGTACACTAGCAGTAGAGAAAGAAGAAATTATATATATATATATATATACACACACACATATACACACACACACACACATATACACACACACACATATACACACACACACATGTCATACAGGTCAGAAAACTAGCACAAGATTAGGTGCACCGTTCATATCCATGTAGACTTTGTAAGAAGCATTTTACGCTATGCCAGCTTTCTTTTTCTAAGCCTTCTTTTAGGTTTCTTAAGTAAAAAAAAATAGTATGGCCTCTATACACTAAAAGGTGAATTACAAGTGAGTGTGATAAACACTTCTTCATCTAACAGTTTATCCCAGTGACTATGCATTGTGAGCTAACCCTAAACAATATATTGTTAAAATAAAGAATTACAATGCATCATCCATGGCCAGCTGAGGTCTTCTAGCAGAAGACACTCACCAGAATTTGCTCTATACATTGTATAGTTGAGTCCTTGAGATGAAAGGTTCACCTCAACCCACCTTTTTTTGTGAAAATAGCGTAATGGGAGCTATTCATTAAAAGGTAAGTCACCAATTTAGCTATACATTGTACAAGGACAAACCTGGCGAGTTTGCTTAGCAAGGGAAACTTACTAGGTTAATGTATGGCAATATGAAATGTTCATGTCATCTCAACTCACGTTTAGTAAATAACCTCCTATGTGTATACTAGCGTTAATGTATTGCTGCAAATTCCCCTACACAATCTCTGAATTTGAATTTGCAAAACACAGAATAACCTACAACAGTGAGGTAAAACTCTGGCAGATACACCCAAAGGGGGTTTCCCTTAAAGGGTCTGTCTGGTGCACAAAATGCATCTTCCAAATGTTAATGCATATTAATGTGCTCTCAAAGTACTTAAAAATACATGTTTTACATTTGCATTGCTTAAAATATAAAATACTTACAGCTAGACGAAATTGTGAAAGTTTGCAAGAAACCAGGACTGGCCACACTAGCTAAAAGTAACGTCAATTCACTTTTTTTTTTTTCTGCAGTAACCAAGGAGAATAATTTCATTCAAATGAATGGGATTTCCAGTCTTTCTAGTGATGTCATCAGACAATGTGTTGCACTGTTAAGAGATCCTACTGTGTGGGAGGGCTTGAGTCAAATATTAAAAATGATTGATGCAGAATGCCTGCATCAAATCACACTAGAAAAAACAAACGTGCACTAAACAAGCATTAATCTTTATCTTGCATCAAAGTGAGTTTGGGGAATAGACTGTCCCTTTAAAAGGTGTAAGAGGCAGGATAAACCATTAAAGCAATTATGGGTCTGGCACTGAACTGAAAATATAATCGTTGATTCATTTTGTCGGATTATTTTGGTAGTATTAAATTGAACTTTATAGTACACAGACCAAGTTACACAAGCCAATTAAGCTCGAAGCAATACACTGAGGCTTGTTAGCCAAGAGGTCAATGCCCTTCACACCAGGTAGAAGACAGCAATTGGCGTAAAACCTGTGTTAGATCACGGCTGTTGCTGTTTACAGTCCTGGAGAGTCAGTTTCTTAGTATACAATGTCTGTAATGCCTCTGCATTTTTCTTTCAGTTACAGGAAGGAGAATAAGACAATAAGATCTCTATGTTACAGGAAGCAGCATTTATGGAACCTGCTTTATAGCAGCAAGAACTGAATAGTTAAGTGCACATAATGGCCATTTATTTAAAAGAGGAGAGACAATTTAGCATTGCTCCCATTTGGATTGTGCGTATGCATTTCTAACAATACACTGCGTTACATGGTTCTATTATTAATTTATTTTTCATAATACACATTATTTTGAAAGCGGTCATCCACCGACCACAACCTTGGCTCATTTACCCATCTCCAAGAGTGGAGCATCATGTACTTTTAGGTGATAAGTAGCACTCCTGCCCCAGGACCACATTGCATCTGATCAGCAGGCACAGCGTCTGTAGGTGGAGTGCTCACAGTGATAGTTTCTCTCTGTGTTATCGCAGGGATAGGTGAAGGAGCATTCGTTGAAGCTAAATAGTCTCCTCCTTACCCTCTCTTATACTACAGCTGGGAGTACCTTCTGGGTCTGCTACCCTGAATAAGCTGCATAGGATTCCTCTGTGAACCAGTTGGATCTTTAACCCCTTGGTGGGCTCCCTGGATGCTGTATAGACTGAGCAGATCTCTGCTCAGGAAGATGTGAGTGTGTTCTCACTTATTATTTGTTATCAGCACTTTTATGTGATATACTACACTATATTATTTCTGTCCTGTTTTGTTTTATTTTTTTTCCCTTCGGATTGAATATTGAGCTGATTTACTTTAAGGGTAACAATTTATTATTTATTTTTCCTGAGTTGTGTGTTTTGAAGTGTTGGGTCACAGCGCACGTTTTCACTTGTGTGTTGTTTACATAGGGAAATAGGTAATGTATCTTTAAATGTTAGTTCCATATAACTCCATTATTAGACTCAGTCTAAAAATAATTCCTACTTCCATTAAAGTAACAAAAAGTTTGATGAATTGTTTTATTTTTATTATTTCATTTTATGTAGTTACTTTAAATATTTTCCTTCAAAATACACCTTTGGCAGGCTTACTCTTAGGGGTTCTTGTTCTGCTTCAAATGAACATATGCTCAGTTATGCATTTGGGTATGCTGGATGTGATGCTTCACCAAATGTTTAAACCCAACACATCATAAACATAGCCTGATCACGATTCATTTCCTTTAACCCCTTAGATGCGGTTTTCATATTTCTGCTGTGTTTGTGTTTAATTGTAATTTTACTCTTTCTTGTTTAATATACCCACCACATATTATATTCTGTTTTTATTACAATAGAAAGAGCTTTCTTAAGATACCATGGTCATCATATCATATAATTTACTATAAAATGTAAAGAAAAAGCAAAACAAAAAAACTTTTTCTAACTTTTACCAGAAAAATCTTTTACACATCTACAAACATTAAAAAAAGACCCTGGGCTAAATATTTTCTAATATTTGTCCTGAAAAATAGCCAATGTTTACATTTTCCACCCTACAGAGACCTTTGATCCCAACCCCTATGATCAACTTAACCCTAACTCTAAACCTAACATAATTCCAACCCCAGCACCAGTCCTAACCCTAACTACAGGTGTCATTTATTTTCCAGTCTCGCTACTGCAACAGAGCGATGGAAGTGGTGATTCACTGCTTCCAAAGCTCTTACCAATATTGCATGAATATTTACTAATAGATGATGTACAAAACAAGCTGTACTTTAATGGAACAAATATCACGACCTACTCAGTGGAATACATAACTGTAATGGAATTAAGATCATATTATTTCCAATGTGTAGACAAATTAATAATAAATATATATAAATAAATAAAAATAAGACTCCTCACCACAGTGTGATGGAAAAGCAGCTCCCAGGATTGGTGCAGCTTCTGGTTTTGCAGCATATCAACAAAGTCATGAATAAAATATCCTAAAAGAGATAAGTGGTGGATGAGGACTATGTACTAAATACAATTTACATTCTTATTACAGAGCAGAAAAAAGGATTTATATATTTTCTTAGTAGAATTGAAAGAACATATACGCAGATTTGTATCAATAGTCAGTTCAGTGGAGGAGTTGGAGACAGCAGGTTGGGATGGAGTCATTGATGCCAGGTAATGCGATATAAATGGAGGGCAAGGGGACTTTTTAGCTCTTTTTCTTCGGAAAGGCATCATATCTTCTGGTTCTGGGCTACAAACTAAACAATACTTTTTTTTTAATGTTCTACGGTTCATCTAAGAGATAGGAGACCAGCGATTATGTCTGCTTGACAGATGAAGCACGTAAGGCTGTTTTATTTTGCCCGTGGATTACCATTGACATAATAAACGTTAAGTTTTATTTTTTGTTCCCGCATCCTTTATTCATATTTGGATTTTGTCGGCACACTGGGCTACCATTTGTTCAAATTGTTATCACTGGTTAAGGATCTGGTTGGGGACGGTTGGTTAACTTCTTCCCCATTATCTTTACATTGTGAGCTAGGTGCAGCCTAACGGACATAACCTCACATATTACTGTTGATTTAAACAGCTTTTATCCCGTTTGTGTATTACAAATAAGAAATATTTTTCTATTAATAAAATAAATAATGAACTTTTGATCATGTGGCCTCTTTATTCGTGATCATGTGGTCCAGAAAAAACCTCTGCTTTAAGGAGTACACCATTTAAAACAAGAATGAGAGAAATTAAACTACCACAAAACATCTTACAATTTGCTACTGTGATAACTGCATGAAATAACAATAATAAAATAATGCCCCATGAATTCAGAACTCTTTGGGTGTCATGGTGCTGAAAAAAAAAAAGTGAGCACAATTCTAGGCACTCAAACTGTTAACATTTTTTTGTTAAATATTAAAGGGGAAAAAAATAAAGCAAGCTGAGTAGCTATTAAAAAAGGTTATCATTTACAAGCACTGACTGTATATCCACCATGGATACAATGGCATTTACTAAGATACTATATTTTGCTGCTGGTCCCTCTGACATTTATTTATAGGGGAAGTGATGCCATTTAACATACACCATAGAAAAAAATCTGAATATAAAAACGCTTCAAACAAAGATACCACACAGTACAGTACACACAATGGTTATTACATACAGACATTTTTACATAAGGTCAGTACAGCTGTAATTTTTTTTTATTTTTCTTTATAAACAGAGGTCCTGTGATGGGAGTGAGACGGGGATGGGAGTGAGACGGGGAGATGTCACTAGGCAGCCCAACAGGCAGAGGGAGTATTGTGGGACATGATAAAGCATGGAAGTGAATTTAAAAAAAAAAAAAAAGCTGTAAGCTAGAAGGAAAGGCAATTAAATCTCTGGTGCAAATAGAAGGAATGCATCAGTTTTCTTGAATATATTCTACTTGGAAAGAGAATTATGAATTAAAGACCCAGGCGCACAGACAACCTACCATGCTGCGTCTCACGGGGAGCGCTGGAGGCAGCATAGTCGGTTGTCTATGCGCCTGGCGAGCACACAGACACCATGCAGCCTACCACTAGACACAGGGAACCGACGGTGCTACTATGGGTCTACAACGTGCACGATGATGCCTAGGGCAGCACAAACCAAAATGGTTAGGGAGAGGAGAGGGAGAGGGCCAAGGGGTAGGGAGAGGAGAGGGAGGGCCAAGGGGTAGGGAGAGGAGAGGGAGGGCCAAGGGGTAGGGAGAGGAGAAAGAGAGGGTCAAGGGGTAGGGAGAGGAGAAAGAGAGGGCCAAGGGGTAGGGAGAGGAGAAAGAGAGGGCCAAGGGGTAGGGAGAGGAGAAAGAGAGGGCCAAGGGGTAGGGAGAGGAGAAAGAGAGGGCCAAGGGGTAGGGAGAGGAGAAAGAGAGGGCCAAGGGGTAGGGAGAGGAGAAAGAGAGGGCCAAGGGTAGGGAGATGGCCAAGGGTAGGGAGAGGAGAGACGGCCAAGGGTAGGGAGAGGAGAGACGGCCAAGGGAAGGGAGAGGAGAGACGGCCAAGGGAAGGGAGAGGAGAGACGGCCAAGGGAAGGGAGAGGAGAGACGGCCAAGGGTAGGGAGAGGGACAAGGGTAGGGAGAGGGACAAGGGTAGGGAGAGGGACAAGGGTAGGGAGAGGGACAAGGGTAGGGAGAGGGACAAGGGTAGGGAGAGGAGAGATGGCCAAGGGAAGGGAGGGGGACAAGGCAAAGGAGAGACGGCCATGCGAAAGGAGAAAGAGCAGAGAGGATAAAAATTCTATACACCCGCTGCTGAGTGGTTTGGTCAGCTCTAATCCTCTCGCTCTACCTGGCCTCCTCCTCATTCACTCTAGCTGCTGCTACTTCATCGCCCGCCTTGGCAGAGACACAAGGTACTTTATTTCAAACATGAATTGCAGCTAGAGCTAGTTAATACTACTGAGTAGAGTGTATTGGCCCATAAGAGGTTAAAGTATATATTTTAAATTAAACACTGAGTGTTTGGAGGAGCAAAACATTACTTTGCACTGCATTACACATGTGAACAATAATATCTACCCTTTAGCAGAGTTCATGTTCCTGCCTCATGGGGCAGCAGAAATATTATGTAAGGTTATAAATTGGTGCAGCCCTGGCACAAACTCACCTATAGACACTGCAATGAGGCAATGGGAAAACCGGGAGTGTGTAGAGATTAGGTCTTCAGCCATCTCTGGGTGAACGTAAAATCTAAATGTAAAGATGACAATTTAAAGGTAAACCCAGAGTAGAGCTCGTGATGACATTTTCACGCAGGATAAAGATGTGCATTTCATAAAGTCTGGGAAGACAGAATGATCATGTCAAATGTACAAAATATTCCTGCACCCATAAGTCTGCACTGCCATGTAAATGGTAGAGCTTCATACTGTCCCTAACAGAACCCACAATGCACCACAGATCCTGACCACTAACCATAACCCTCCTATAAGACAGTGGCACACTGACCCCGTTCCCGCTTTGAGCTTGACAAATATCTGTAAACTTTAGGATCCAAACCAGATATTTTTAGGAGCCACTTTCAGATACTAATGTACTCCTATGTAAACAAATTCAAAAGTTAGGAGACAGCAGCAGGGATTTTTAGACGCCATGCCTTCCTGGCTTCTACGGATTGTCAAGCCCTGTTCCAACTCAGGAGACTGCACAGCATTATCCCTATTCCCCTCCACAATGCCAAGCATCACTGTCCCAATCCACCCGAATAAAGCAACACAGCACTGTCTCCATTGTAATCTGTACAGAACTGTTCCCATCCCCAAAGGTTGCTCAACTCTGTCTATATCCACCATATAACTATAGATAAACCACCCCTATTCCCACCATAACACTGTACAACACTGTCCCTAATTATTCCATAAATATTGTAGAGTTCACATCCCCATTAAATAATAGCATCCCACCTAGTAACTTCAATAAAGCAAGAGCTGTGCCCAACAGCAATGAGAAAGCCACACTGCACCCCTCCGAACCCCTCTCACCCGAGCAGAGCCCAGCTCCCAGTTAACAGACTGTGTATGAATGATGTCCAGATGTTCCTCCATTTCCAGGGGTTGCGTAGCGCAGAACTCGGGGCGGGGATCAGTCTCTGTATCTCCCTATTCAATAAGCGAAAACCCGCAAAGGATAGTCCAGTGAGCAGAAACCCTGGGTCTATGAGCTCCATATAGTAACGATGTGAACTAAGCTATCAATTTACAAAGCAGAGAGCATCCAACCGATGTCAGGTATTGATGTATTAATCACAGGTTATCCAAGTAATCCGTCGGTGATGAATATTGTCAATGCAACCTAATGTATGGCAGGGAGGACCCGCTCTCTCTAACCGCGTTCTCTTTTGGAACCTTGTGTAACTTTCTGCAGAGAGCCACCAACAAACAACCCGGTCCACGCTCTCTGATTGGCAGTCTTAAGATGCCACTCCCCGTCTATTTCAATTTCCATGGCAACCGCCCCCTCCCAAACTGGGAGCGCCCAAGTGCGGGGTCTACAAGAACACGACCGCAACCACCTGCATGCCTCAAGTTACTCTGGGAATATAAGGGGCAACGTCCAGGTAGTGTGCACCCAAACCATGTTAGCATCTTGTGCAGTTTAGTTATCGTTATACAATTAGATCACGTGTTCTGCACGAACCAATGAAAAAATACCGTTGCATAACTGTACATTTTATGGCTGAGGATTTACGTCTGAATTGTGTATGGAGTCAGTGAATTGACTTCACTATCACAGTTTTTTTTTTTACACTCGCCTCTTTTATTATTTTTGTTAACGACAAAATAAATCCTTGTGACGTTAGATACTTTAGAGGTCTGCTGTTGAGTAAAAATGCAAAAATTGCATTTGTCTCTAAAGCTGAACTGATAAGTGATCTGCAAAAAGCAGTACATTATAGCTGATTAGGAAAGAGAAACAAGTTAGAAATGTTTTTTCCATCTCAGTTACTAAAGTCTGCTTGTTGCATATACCATAGCTCACAACTTCTCCCCTTGGTGAGCCAGATCTTGAGAGGTCGAGTGTCAGAGCTACCACATATGCACTTAAACTGACAGTGCCCCGGTGTTCCAAACACCTGAGAATGAGATCAGGACCACAGGTTTTTGATCCTGAATCCCGCAGTTCCCACTGAGCTCTCTATCTCTGTCACAAAAAGCAGAACTGAGAGGTCTGTTGTTGCAGTTCACATGTTCAGCTTTAGTGAATAGACAACTATATTTAGATACCTCTAATACATTTGGGATCCACTTCTGACAAGTATTGGACTTGTAAAGAAATTATACAAAGTGAGTTTAATTATGAAATGTAATACATAGTCTGGCCAACTTTGGCCTTAATGAGTGTCTGAACTCTTGTGGACATGCTTTCTACCAACTTTCAATATGTCTCAATTGGAATGTGCTTCAACTCCTCCTGCAAGACCTTTGCCAGAGAAAGCTTGAAGCAGGACAGCTTGGCTTGAGCCTGATCCGGCACTCCAGTTCATCCAAAAGATGTTCAGTGGGCTTGAGATCTGAGCTTTGTGCAGGCTAGTCTAGCTTTCCAACTTCACTGACCTCAAATCAGTCTTGTACAACCTTCGCTGTATGACATGGAGCATTGTTGTGCTGGAAATGACAGGGCTCATTCCCATAGTATGCACTGTTGTCCAAACGACTCTGTAGCTCAATTCTTCCATAGTATCCTGCACTACAACTAACGAGCCTAGTCCTTTCCAGCAGGGCCAGCGCCACCATAAGGCTGCCTCGTGTGCGAGGTCCGCCCCCTCCCCATGAAGCCGAGCAGCATGAGCTCTGTGTGTAAAACACACACAGAGCTCAGTAATTGCTGCTTGCGCTCCACGTGTGGAGTGATAATGCAGGGTATTGGAAATCTGATCCCTGCATCTTCACTAAGCATGAGCTCTGTGTGTAAAATACACAGAGCTCAGTAAGTGCTGCTCACGCTCCCCGTGTGGAGTGATAATGCAGGGTACTGGAAATCCGATGCCCTGCATCGTCACTAAGCAATGGGAGCGCGAGCAGCACTTACTGAGTTGTGTGTGTGTTTTACACACAGAGCTCATGCTGCTCAGCTCCCTGTGAAGCAGATGCCGCTCAGCTTCATGGGGAGGGGGCAAACCTCACACCTAGTGACATCCGCCCCCTTCCAGGGTCTGTCCATTAGAATGGGGGGGAAAGGGGAGGGGCAGAGATGGGGTGGAAGGGGAGAGCGCAGATGAGGGGGAGCAAACGGGGGGAGAGAACAGAGATGGGGGACGGAGGGGGTGAGAACGGAGGAAGAGGGGCGGAGAGAATGGAGATGGGGGTAGGAGGGGGAGGCTACAGAGATGGGGAGATAATGGAGGAAGAGGGGGAGAGAACAGAGATGGGGGAGAGGGAAAGAGATATGGGGATGGAGAGATAAGAGATATTGGGTTAGGGAAAGCGATATGGGAGGATAGATAAGGGATATGGGGAGAGTCATGGGATTGGGGGAGGGAGGCACCAAAAAGCACTTCCTCCTGTGTAGAAAAAAATCCTTCCACCGGCCCTGCATTCCAGCAGAAAGAGCCCCAAACCATCAACCTACCACCACCAAACCTCACAGTAAGGATGTTACCGGCTGGTAGGTAATGTTTTCCTGGCATTCCCCACACTCACACATCCATCAGTATTGAACAGTGTGTAATGTGATTTGTTGCTTCACATAACCCTCCACCACTGTTCCAGAGTCCATGACCATCGCGTATGACACTGTTTGCTTCGGTACTGGTGATTTTAGGCATGTGTGCTGCTGCTGTACCCCTGAAACCTAGACAATGCAGCTCCCAACGGATGGTTGAAGTACTGACGGCAGTCCCTGTGCCTCCATGCTCATGTATCTTGATGTTTTCTGCAGAAGCACTACCCTGCATACAACTCGTAGATCACGTTCTGTGAGTTTGTGTGCACTAAGGTATCACCTTCAGTCTTTTGATAACATTTGAATTGGTAGATCTTGGAATGTCCAAGCGAGACACAGTTACAACCACAGAGAGGTTACTAATATGGCATCCAATCACCAGCACATGTTGTAAGTTTGTACATCCAGATCCTCGAACCATGACTGCTTCTAATGCACTGAATAGAGACTATTAGGTCCTTTGCCTTTTAAATCTGCAGCACAGCTATTTGCGATGGATCCCCATGAGTTGTTAAAATCAGGACAATCTGTGTCGTAATATAGGCGCCGTGGCACCTGTGATTTACATCACCAAATAAAATATATTTGTTAAACTATAATCCATACATATATATCAACACAGTAAAGGAAGAGAGTATATTTAAAAGAAGAAAAACTACCACAACTAGAGGACATAGTCTTATATGAGAGGGGCAACGATATCAGGAAGTATTACTTTACTGAGAGGGTAGTGGATGTATGGAATTACTTCCAGCGGAAGTGGTAGAGGTAAACACAGTCAAGGATTTTAAGCATGCGTGGGATAGGCACAAGGCTATCCTCGATATAAGATAGGGAACTGGGGACTAATAAACGTATTTCGAAAATTGGGCAGACTTGGGGAAAAAAATACCCAATAGTTTGGGAAAAGTTGGTGGTAGAATGACATGACATGAAAAGTGTTAAAATACCACCAGATGAAAATCCCTGGGGTGTCTACTTATATATCATACCATATCAAACCTAAATATATGGTTTGATGGGGGTAAATTGAATTGGCCAGCTTCAAAATTTTTTTCAATTAGGTCATGTAAATATCCCAAATTGGAAAACTGAAATGCACACATCCCAAATGTGGCCATATACCACCCAAGCAACCTGACAAACCTATGCATGGGTTTGGCACAGAACAGAATCTAATAAGTCATGCCTAAAGTACGTGTGTGAAAAAAAATAAAAATTACCATCACACATTTTGACACAGGCAGATGAAATGTGTTAAAATACCACCACTGAATACCCTGGGGTCACTACTTCTAAAATGTATGGTTTTGGAGCGTAAACTATATTGTCTGGCATCAAAAATGATCCAAATAGGACATGGGCGCAGCTTGGCTACATTTACATGTTGAAAAACTGAAATGCATACCTCCTATGCACAGGTAGTATCACTGTACTCAGGAGAAATAGTAAAATCTATTTAGCAGTTTTTTCATTAGATTTTGTGGATGAGTAAAATATTTTTCAAACAAAAAATAATTTTTTATTTTTCACCATATTTTATTATTTTTTTTATAGTATATTATAGGATATGATCAAAAGAATGATATTTACAGAAAGTCCTTCTTGTCCTAATAAATATAGCAATATATAATTTGTGTTGGTACAGAAAATGGAAAAGAAGAACATTATAGCTAAACACAAACATTGCAGAAATAGCCATTCTCCAGAATGACCAAAAATGTTCCAAAGGGCCGGTTCTTTCAGAGTTAAAGAGCTTGCACCATGGGTATAAGGACACTGACAGGTGCTTTTTCTCTCATTACAATATTTAAATATTTTTATGATTTCTATCTGTAGAGTGAACTCCCATCTGCTGCTTAACATAGTATGAAAAATCTATGCAGGAAGTCAATGTTCTCATGTGTTTCCTGAATATATAAGTGCAGGAAATGTTCCTTCACAATACTATACTTCCCAACATTTCAAATGATGCAAGAGGACAAGCAAAAGTGTACTAAAGCAAACCTAGTTAATATTTAATATATTTTATTACAAGCAATACAAATATAACAAAATGCACCATATTATATTGGCATAGTACCAAAGTAGAACAAAGCATATGTACATCAAACAAATCCTTAAAAATTTAGAAGACAAGCATGCTACGTTTTAGTAAGGTCTTGTACTTCAGTATTAGGATCCCCAATGTTTAAGCTGTAAAAGCCTTTTTTAAGGATCATTCAATGATGCAAGATGGACACTTTTTTGTTCAATATATTGTGTTTATTGGGTTTTAACAGAAATGTTTATAGAACAATAAGAGAAAGAGTTAACAGTGGAGGAAGGGTACATGATAAGGATTGTACAATAATTCATTAAGAGGAGAAATTCAATCCTTTTTTTCGTCAGTGTACCACTTACAAACATGTAAGTATCATACCTCCCAACTCTGCCCCCCAGGCAAATCAGGACACTGGGTGGGGCGCTCTGGGAAGGGAGTATCAGTGCTACGGCTCATGTGCGGTAACACTGTCAGCCACTTTAGATCTTGGCATCTGAAGCCAAGATCGCTACTGCGCATGTGCATAATGCTGCGCATGCGCAGTAAGCATTTTCTGGTGTCTGGGACACCGGAGAATGCGAACAGGACCGCAGGTCCTGCTGTCTCACTGAGCTCTACCTCTGTCCTGAAAAGCGGGACAGACGTAGACCGTGGCTGGACAGCGAGACATAGCTCCCAAATCGGGACTGTTGGGAGAGATGAAGTATATATAAATGTGATTGATGTGAATGTATCTGCATTGGGACAGGAAAGAGACAATGTGAGATTAGAAAAAGAATAAGGTGGAGAAATAGGTAGCAAGGAAAAAAGAGGACAGTAGAGAGGAAGAGGAGATACAATGACCGCTCAAAGCACAAATTATGTTAATTAGGTGAAGAGTTAAATACATGTATATACAGAACTTGTAGATATGTTTCACGCCAAAAACCTAGACCCGTAAAACCATTGTGAGTAGTAGACCTCTTCCCTGAGAAGAAAGATCTAGATATAGATTGGATGGATTTGATGGAGGATATCGACTCTCGGTATGAAGGGGTGTGCGCTTTCCTCCAGAATTTAGATATCAGGAGTTTGGCAACATTTAACAGATGTACTGTGAGAGATAAACAGAATGGAAGTCACATCTCACACTTAGAATGGACAGCGCTAAAATAGCCTATAGAGTAATACCTACTCAGGAGGGCACATCCCAAGCTGGCCATGTCCCTATATGAAATCAAGAGGTACACTAGCTTGCTTTTGGTGATAGGAATTTTTAAATGACCTTACAAACTAAAACCAGCTATTTATGAAATTGGGTAAGTCATTTACATAACACATTTTTTTGACAAAAACAAGCAATATACATAGTCCCTGATGTTTAAATCCAGATTGGTGTGTTTATTGATGTTAAGATATGCAACAATTAAAGATTATGTGTTTCTAGAAAAAAAAACAGGAGATCAGAGTAGGAATAATGGATTATTTGGGTCCCAAAAAATTACTGCACCTCTAAAATAGGGCCTCATGAGATTTATGCAGTTCTACATCTTCATATATTTTAGTTTTTTTTCTAGAGGGTCTATTCAATAAAGAGATAATTGTAGAGAATTGAGACAGGAATTTCAAATGTAAGACCAAAGTAGCTGAGTTGGAAAAATTCTCCCATTCACCTGCACTGGAGAATGTTTCTCACTCGACTACATTGGGCCAAGGATTGAAATTCCCATCTCAATTGCCTGAAATCCTCTCTTTATTGAGCAGACCTCTGGATGTTATGATTACATAATTCCCTTTTGTTTGAAAACAGACAGTTATGAATATGTATATTAAATTGAAAGGGGAAATCTGGGTACCTTACTGTTAACGCAGCTAGTGACAAGATAGAAATTCTCCCTTAGCACATGTGATTTTAATTACTGTGTCACAATGGGAGGCTCTCTCAATCAAATAGAAAACTGAAGTGAAAACTGTGACTGCATCATCTATTCTAAGCCTGCTCCTTGTTAGTAGAACGGTATTGCCATATCTTAAGTGCCACATCTTAATATCAGATATATTAATATCATAGTGAAGTTACAGGTAATATTCAGCATTCCAGCTGTTGTGCTCTAGATTTCCCATCATACTCAGCTAGTCATATGGCTCAGAATGAAATGAAGTTAGCCATCACAGGATAACCTGTACCCTCCTGATGTTAGATACCCATACAACCCCAAATGTCCCATTGTGCATGGGACAATCCTGATTAGGTGCGTTTGTCCCGCTTTTTCCAATAGAGGTAGAGCTTAGTGGCATTCAGGAACATAATTCCACTCTCCTGGTTGCATTGTCCTGTGTCTGGGACACTGGAGTAGATGAGTAGAGCTGTTAGGACAACTGACAATGCCACAGTGCGTGCGCAGTAGCGCTGGCACTCAACCTCTGCCCCTGTGCTTCGATTCCCTGGGGCGGAAATGTTGGCTTTTTGATACCTATTCAATATTTTGTCACAGAGCCCCTGTATGTGTCCTGTGCATATGCAGTGAATTCAGAGATCGTGCGCACATACAGTCTAGAATTGCAGTCCATCTAATGTTGGGGCGTGGCTTGGGTGGGAATGTGTCAACGCTATTAAACATGCGCATCAACGTTGTCAGTCAACCTGACAGTAGGGTTGCAACCTCTTCTACAAAAACAATACCGGCCATGCTACCACCTCCATAGACTTAACATTGGCCTCAAGCCAGTTTTTTACTGGCCTGCCGGTGGGGAGATGGGCAGACCTCTACACATACCAGTATTCATTCTACAGAGTCACAAACACTGCAGAATGAAAATTGAGGCTGTGGGATGAGCTCTTCCAAAAGTACTATGATTATTCCAGCATATGCAGCGGAAAAAAAAAAAGAGTTTCCAAATCATGCGTAGCTAGGACATTGTTCAGCTCTCAAACATTATAACTCTATTTTACATTTTCCTTTCTCAGACTCTGAACCTGAGAAACTCTCCTACACAGCTGATTACGGCCTAGTGTAAACAAATCACTTACCGGAGGTACAGACAGTTTGCAAGAGAACAAAACAACCTGGGCACATGAACCGCTTTCCTGTCACGTATGTACAGCGTGTACTGTGGGTTCCAGCATGTAATCTCTATTTAGCATGTACTAAACAAGCGCAGTGGGGAAAAAAGTAGGTAAAACATGAGTAAGGCGCAATTTGCGACTATTTTTAACATTCTGCGCTTTTTATTTCCTGATTTGCGCATCTTCCGTTTATTTTTATTTAGCGTGTATTTTTCCGGTTGCACTAATAAATTGCGATTATATTTGTGCATGCTAAAGAGCTTTGCGAATATTTTGTGAAAAATAATTCTTATTTGCGTGTGAAAATTACACCAGCTTTCAGCAAGTGCTATCAAAAGAGGTAGAAAAAATATTAGCAAAATTGCCTGTTTTATTCGCAATTATGCCCGTTTTTATTCGCAGTTTCCTCGTTTGTACCATTTGAGTGTTAAATGTTCAGTACATTGCAGTAGGAGCAAAGTGCAAAAATTGTTTTGCGCATAAAATATGTTTGCGTTTTTTTTTATCACATGCCCCTCTAAATATTTGGATAAAAAAATCTTCTCAGAGCAGCAAGATGATTTCATAGCATGGCTTTCACAGGGAAAGATGAAAGACAATATAAATATAATAAGCTTGGTTCTTGTCATCCCCAGCTGTATTGTTCCAGCAAAAGTTGGCTGCCATTTGAAGACTTTTTTTCCAGCAATAAAATCCTTCAATTTAAAAATTTGATTTATATATATTTATATTATATTTAAATGGGGTTTGGAAGTGGAGGTGGTAGCTTGGACTGTGGCAAATATATATTTTAATATTATATTTATCTGTGGAGTTGTAGGAACTTTCATAGTTGTCTCAGGAGTATTTATGTTGTTCTTTCAAAAACATTGATTCACCCTCATAAACATGTGTTTGCATAAAGTTATTTTTCCTTTAAGCTTTATTTAACCCCTTTAGTTTTCGTGACAATGGCTGTTTGGCAAGATCCAACGGACTGTGTCCAATGTTAGGCAAGGTACAACAGATTGTTTTTGTTACAATGACTTTTTTGACCCTTCTGGTGTGTTTGTGTTTAACTGTAACTCTCTTTCTGATTTGCTGTAACCACACAAATAATATATAGTATTTTTCTGGAGAAGAAAGACTTTCTTTAGATTTTGATCATATCATGTAATTTACTATACAAAAATAGTAAAATATTTTTAAAAAATTGAAAAAAAACAAACACTTTTTCTGACTTTTACTTGAAAAATACTTTACACATCTGCAAAAGCTAATGAAAAAAAAATGCTAAATGGATTCTAATATTTGTCCTCAGTTTAGAAATACCCAATATTTTTAAGATTGTTTGCTTTTTTGTAAATTATAGGGCAATATGAACAAGTAGTGCATTGCTTTTTCCTAACCATTTTTCCCCTCAAAACTACCTATAGTTATATTGTAGTCCCAAACATAACCATAGCCAAAAGGTTATTTTATTTTAACTAAATCTGGAGGGCTGTGGGATGCTTGGGGGACAATGGTTCAAACTGCCCATCATATAATTAAACAGAAATGGAGAAGAGGACAGTGTGAGGAGAATAACATAGGGTTGCCACCCAGCCGGTATTTTAATGTTATGTCTATGGAGACAGTAGCAAGTCCAGTATTTTTCTTAAGAAAAGGTGCATCCCTAGAACAACACCACATACAATTTACTTTTTACTAGGCAAAGGTGGGTGTCAAATGGTGATTAGTCTCTCTAAGGCTGTAAAAGCCAGACATTGGCTTTCACAGCTAAACATATCCACCGTGATTGGCTATCGCAGTGACCAGATGAGATGGGCAGGGGATACGCAGTCATGGCTGATGTGCCTCGATCTCCGCCATGTCAGTTTCAGTCAGATTGCAGCATACTGCGATCAGAACTGCAGCATGTGCCAGTCATGTCCCATGTCGTCAAGGGAGTGGTATCTGTAGCAGAGTCGTCACCAGGGTTGATGTCACCTGGTGCAGTAACTCATGGTGTCACGCCCCTAGATTTACTCCAATACCATGCCAAACAGATTCCTTAGTAATACCAGTCAGATGGCCCATTAAATATGCCACACACAGGAGCCCCACATATAATGTCACACACAGGAGCCAGAGGCATAACTAGAAACCACAGGGCCCCGGTGCGAAAAGTACCCTGGGGCCCCCCCATGCATCTTTTTTTTCCGACCTCCATTACCTCCACATACATAAACACATGCTAATACACAGACACACATTCAGATACACAGAATGACACTTCTAGAGATACAAACACTGACACACATTCAGACAGACACACACGGATAACATGCGGATACCCATACAGACACACAGACAGACACACATTGATACATATGCGGATACCCATACACACATTCAGACAGACACTCATACAGATATAAACAGTGACACACAGTCAGGTACATAGTGGCACACGCTGACACATGCAGACAACCAGATAAACATGCAGACAATCAGAAACACATGCAGACAAACAGATACACATACAGACACAACCATAGACATGCATGCAAATACACAGACACACTTAATGACAAATATTCAGATACACATGCAGACAAACAGATACACATACATACAGGCAAACAGATACACATACAGACACATACAGATACAACTATAGACACGCATGCAAATACACAGACACACTTAATGACAAACATTCAGATACACATACAGACAAACAGATACACATGCAGACACACAGATACACATACAGTATACAGATACACATACAGACACACATGCAGACAAACAGATACACATACAGACACATACAAGTACAACTATAGACACGCATGCAAATACACAGACACACTTAATGACAAACATTCAGATACACATACAAACAGATACCATGCAGACAAAGAGATACACATACAGACACACAGATACACATACAGACATACACACAAACTGTTAAAAAAATGTAGTCACCCTTCTGTTTCCTACATTTTAGGTGCAGGAGGGTAACTTCCCTGGGGTCCAGTGGCTGCCTCATGATGAAGGGAGTCAGAGCTCCCACTCTGACTCCCTTCCTCTCCTCCCCTCCCCGCCGGTCTCTTCTTAGACGGCGCTCTTTTGATGGGAGGAGGAGGAAGTGACGGCATACACGGAGGGGGATTTTAATTTCTGGCAAAATTGGTTTCTTGTGCGCAGATAATGTGGGATTTCAATTTGGATGCTTCTTCGAACAGTAGTCGCCTTTTATGGGGAGTGTTAAGTCCTTTAACATTGATGGACATGCGTTTATGTCTCATTGTGTGTGGTACGTGTGTAGCTCTAGTGAAAGGTGTTTTGTTGATATATATATGGACATTTTGGAGAATTTGACGGCCAGTCCTCTTTTTTTCCTGGTTTCTGGTGTTTCTTTGTTGTGCCATTGATGGAGTGATTTAAGGTAGTTTTAGGAGTATGCATATATGCTGTAAGCTGGAGTAATGTTGTCCAGAGCTTATCTTTTTCGTATTAATACTACCATATTTAAAAGTAATATCAGGAAGTATTACTTTACTGAGAGGGTAGTGGATGTATGGAATAGTCTTCCAGACTAGATGGATGGAATGGTTCTTATCTGCCAACACATTCGATATTATTAATGTTGCGCCAGTTGGTATTGGGGCCATATTCGGTAGCATATGGATGGAAGAAGGCTATCAGAAAATTCCATCAGATGACAGGACACGTCCCTCCAAGTTTATTTTTAGAAATCATACTACCCTACTACTAATGTTGACCCCAGTTTGTTTTAGGGCCATATTCGGTAGTAGATTGATGTATGAAGGCCACCAGAACAATGGAATGGAACACACCGTTATAGATGACGCGAAGGAGAAACCATCGAACCTCTCCTGCTCTTCCGGAAGAATGATGTTCTCTTCTTCTGGTTCGTTTGCTAGGAAAGGCCACCATGTATCCAAACACATTGCACATCTCCTTCATAGATGGTGCTGTCAGTGTGAATGGGGGCGCTAATGCACCATCCTCAAGTTGTTTCCAATCGATGGACTGAAAAAAGGTGTGCAGTCTAATAATGGTAGCTTTTTCCAGACGCTGTCTATCGCAATGCAGCAGCAAAGTGTGTATGACAGCCCTGGTGTCATGGCTGATGCAGTCTGGAAATGTGAGCATTTTGTTAAGCACTGCTGACACAAGTACTGTTCTACCATTGTTGCTGAAGGGGAGCTTTCCAGTTGACATTTGGAATAGGACAATGCCCAGCGCACACCAATCAATGGCTGCGTTGTATCTTCTGCTATTCAGCATTTCTGGGGCAATATATCCAGTTGTTCCGGCCATCTCTTCAGTTCTTCTATCTCCAAACATGCCTGACACGACAAGACCAAAGTCACAGATCTTAATATAACCCTCACCGGCAACTATGAAAAGGGACCAATCAATACGTATGATCACCAAAGATACGTATCCTGTTCCCTAAATAAAAAATATTTGATTTTAGTATATATTCCCTTCTGCAAAACAAATCACAGCCCATTGATCCCAGCTGGTATGTACAGACATTATTGCCAGTTGCTTAAACTAACATAAGTGTAATTAGCCAAAGAGCTGAATACCAGAGGCGTCACTAGGGTTTGTGTCACCCGGTGCGGTAACTCATGGTGTCACCCCCCTGGATTTCCTCCAGTACCATGCCAAACAGATTCCTTAGTAATGCCAGTAAGATGGCCCATTAAATATGCCACATACAGGAGCCCCACAAATTATGTCACACACAATAATAATATGCCAGTATTATTTTGCCGTTAATAAGCCAGACAATTTGCCTAATATGCAAGTAATATTGTGCCATTCAGGGAAACACAGAAATGGAGGAAAACAGACACCATAACGTCACATCCGGTCGCAGAGATTTTTTTTTTTTACTTTTTTTTTTTCCAGTGGCCGAATCCAAGTACAGCAGCGTTATGCGTTGACGGGGTTGCCGGCAGCACGTGTGTCACCCCCGCTGGCGGTGTCACCCAGTGCGGTCCGCAACCCACTCGGGACGCCACTGATCTGGAGTGCCTGGCACGTCCTATTTAGGAAAGGGGTCAGTTAGAGGGGTTATGATAACCTTTTAGAATTACCTGATCTATTTCAACAAGATAACAATGGAAAACAACAAAAATAACATACAGAAGTTTAAAAGCCACAAGCTATAGCCAAAATCTGTAAACTATATACTTTTTAAAGATTTATTTACATCAAGATTTATTTACAAGTCATTGAAATAAAGTTTGCAAAGGCAATAATGATTCACTGTGGAAGGATCCCTGAGGAGATATTCAATAAAAGTGAACTGACAAGTAAACTGCAAAAACCAGACATTGATATTGGAGTTGGAAAGATAAGTAAAATGTAGAATGTCTGATTTTTGCAGTTTAGTTTTCGTGAGTTCCCCCCAGAATATTTAGATTCTTATAGATTAGAATGACTAGGTTCCCCTTTAAGATAATACATGTATTAAAATGGCACTATAATAGTGATTTGAATGCATCCCAGCACTTTATATTAGACTTTTCCATTATGATCACACTATTTCAGCTGCTAATTAAAAAAAAAAAATAAGTTGCATTTTAGAAATATAATGTATTCAATTTCTAGCATTATATAGGGGTTTTCATAATAAGTTTACCAAAAATGTAAAAAAATAAACAAATGTATTTTTTTTAAATGTCAGTTTTAATATGCCTTTATTTCTTCATTTTTTTTCCAGAATGGAATATTCATGTATTTGTTTTCAATCAAATTTTTGCTTTCATTGTTATTGATAGAGAAAAGAGATGTAGATTGCACTATGGTTACTATAAGATCCTGCAGTGTTGCCATGGTTTGTGAATTAAGTCAGCGTTTCTTTGACAACTAGGTGTCTTGGAAATGTGCTTCTATACATAAAGACGGCTTCCTCCTTAGGTTTCTCAGTGCATAAATACATTTTTTTTTATTTTTTTATTAAATTATGTTGTAAATAAATACGAGATAAAATGTATGAAAAGAATAAACTTTTTTTTTTATTGTACCAATTGGGGTCGGTTGCTGCCTCCGGTAATTTTCAGAACCGCACGCTAATCCATCAGGAATATTGTGCAATCCGAGTGCAACAGGGACCGCAAAAATACCATGCGTTAAAGCAAATAGCCACCTCCCTTCCCTTTGACATGAAATCACTGTTTACCTGGTCCAAAGTATGGAGGTCCGGTCATTTTTAGTGGGTCCGGTCATTTTTTTAACCAGGTAAAGGTGTTAGTGACATTAAATCAAAAATGCCTATTAATTTACTGCTAATGGCAGTTTTTTTTTTTATTACTGAGGGCCATAGAATCTGGGCCATTTTCTATTGACTTTTATTATTTCAGGTGGGGTACTGTTAATTCATTAATGTTCATATAATCTAAATTGAAAATTTGCCGTATTTACAAGTCATTTTGCCTTCGATTGAAAAAGCTACAGTGACACCTGCTGTTCAGAATAATAAACACATGCACTAGAGAAGATACAATTACAGGTTGAGAACCCTTTATTCAGAAATCCCTTATCTTAAATGATCTGTTATCCAAAATGTTTTATAATTTTTCCACAAGCTGCAATATAGTGTTTCCATGTATGCTCAGATTCCCCCACGCACGCAGAGGGTAATACAATGGCACATGTGCAGGACTGACACACCAACTGCAGGTTCTCAAAGATGCCTCACATCACAGCTCCATCACAATAATAGTCATTTATTTGCTATGTATTTGATACTACTGTATTTCATGAGTGCTGAGAGGCTTTAATGTATCTTATTGGTGAAAATGATCCATTATCCAGAATAACCTGTTATCAAAAATAATTATCCCAAGCATTTTGGATAAGGTAGTCTAAACCTGTATTACTCTGAATGTTTACCTAAAATCTGTATTCCAGGAGAGGGCAGGATGAAAGAGGCTGGGAGTGGCAGACAAAAAAAACCCATCATGTGATATTGACAGACACCCGATACACCAAATATAAGGCATATAACTTACCTTTAAGAAACGTCCTGTCATGTAGCTTCCAACTTTTGGAATAAGATATTGGTGCTATTGGTCTTTTTGTGACTCCACATTCATCAATTCTCACAAAAGATCAGGTGACTCAGGGATGAAGACAATCAGTTAAGGAAAGTATAGTATTACATTTAAAGAGACTGTCTAGTGCCCAAAATCCATCCTCCAAATGTTAATGCATAATATGCTTTCAAAGTACTTTAAAATACATGTTTTATATTTGCATTGCTTAAAATATAAAATACTTACAGCTAGATGAAATTGTGAGATTACAGCAGTTTGCAAGAAACCAGGACTGTCCACTCTAGCGTACTAGAGTAAAAGTCCTTTCCTTTTTTTTTGCTGCAGGAACCAATGAGAATAATTTCATTCAAATGAATGGAATTTAATGTCTCTCTAGTGATGTCATCAGACAATGTAATGCACTGTTAAGAGATCCTACTCCGTACAAGAGCAAGGTAACTCAGAGTCCACACAATGTATTCAATCAGA
The DNA here is from genome assembly GCA_036172795.1 of Pelodytes ibericus. Classification (NCBI taxonomy): domain Eukaryota; kingdom Metazoa; phylum Chordata; class Amphibia; order Anura; family Pelodytidae; genus Pelodytes; species Pelodytes ibericus. The sequence continues at coordinate 51,924,104 of CM069857.1, read as the reverse complement.
GGAGCACAGGAAGTGACTACATGAAACTAAACTTTATATCCTCAGTGTCTATATAATTAAGTGCTGCCACACTTGCAGAGTAATCACTGGGGAGTGCTAGAGTAAAATATTTAAAATGTGATTTATGCAGAATGCCTACATCAAATCACACTGGAAAAAAGCCTGTGCACTATACAAGCAGTAATCTTCATCTTGCACCAACGTGAGTTTGGCTACAGCTGGAAAAAATTCAAACTTTAAAATCACCTATAATAAAGGACATATTTAACAATATGGACAAAATTAGATGCAGCATGGGAACATGTATCCTCCTTGAGAAAGAGGCACCAATTGACTCGTTTAAATTCTATATCCCAGATTTAGATCTTTCAGTATGGAGAGATAGTGCTATAACCTATATATCCCACCTGCTGAATGGAGATAAATTACCGTATTTGCTCGAATATAAGACAAGGTTTTTTTCAGAGCAAATGCTCTGAAAAATACCCCTCGTCTTATATTCGAGGTCGTCTTATAATCTGACCTCAAATTGAGGTCAGACTATTAGACATGGATCCAGGTCCCCAGCAGAGCTGCAGGGGACCTGGATCCCCCTCTCTGACAGCAGGGGAAGTCTGCGCAATGAGCACAGACTCCCCTGCTTCCGCCCGGCACGACCGCCGGGGCTTCTGTGAAGAAGCCGGGTACTTCCGCTTTCGTCACAGAAGTCCCGGTGAGCGTGCCGGGCGGCAGCAGGGGAGGTCTGCGCTTATCGCGCAGACTTCCTCTGCTGCCCCACTAGCCACCAGGGTGAATCGGGCAGCTGGGGGATGTCTGCACTATACGTGCAGACATCCTCCATGCTGCCCGACACCTCTGTCTATTATGACGGACCAGCTGTCCGTCATAATAGACGGAGGTGTCGGGCAGCATGGAGGATGTATGCACGTATCGTGCAGACATCCCCCAGCTGCCCCCACTAGCCACCAGGGAAAAAAATCAAGGTGAGGGGGACGGAGAGGGAATTAGACAGACAAGGGGAGGGAGGGGGGAATTAGACAAGAGGAGGGAGGGGGGAAATAGACAGACAAGGGGAGGGAGGGGGGAATTAGACAGACAAGGGGAGGGAGGGGGGAATTAGACAGACAAGGGGAGGGAGGAGGGAGATAGACAGACAAGGGGAGGGAGGGAGAGGGGAAATAGACAGACAAAGGGAGGGGGGGATAGACAGACAAGGGGATGGGGAGAGAGGGGCCGCATTGGCACATAAAAGGAAATAAAAACAACAAATGCATTTGTATAATATAATTTTTTTATTAAATATTAAAAAGCAATTTACATATATACAAGTTAAACTTTTTTTCCTATAGGGTAGTCTTATATTCAGGCTTTTAGTTTTTTTCCTAAAGGAATATACAAAGTTTGGGGGGTCGTCTTATAATCAGGGTCGTCTTATAATCGAGCAAATACGGTAATCACCTTTGTAGAGGTTCAGAGATCTTTGCATTTACCATAATCCGGAGTTACCTTAAGAGGAACCTGGTGGCCCCTCAAGACACCTTGGATGTCTTTATCGGGGCACAACATAACTCAAAACTAATATCAAAACTAACTGAATATATGGACGAGACTCAAGATCTTATTCCAAAGAGCAAATGGTATAAAGCCGTGGAGTTCAATAGATCTGCAGTACACTGTGTTTCCCTACAAGAAGTCTGTTATAAGTTTTTGTACAGGTGGTACATGGTTCCCGTGCGTCTGAGCAAATACCAGCACAACACTTTGAATTTGTACTGGAGATGTGGGGAGGCTTCTGGGACCATGTACCAAATCTAGTGGGATTGTGGGAAATTCGGAGAGATGAAAAGTAAATTGCAGCATCTCCTGGTGGAAACTTGTGACTTTCAGGGTTTACTTACTGCACCACTGTTTCTGCTAGACTGCCCGAGAATTACCAAGTAAAATAAATGGTCAGAGAGCACACCAAAATGAGTTAACAAAAAACAAGAAAACAAGAAAACCTAGGTGCATCACCCCAGGGGGAGTCCACTATACACCCCCAATAGTAGAAATAACAGAGAACAAAAATAGGGGGAGCACAACATAAAAAGATTAGATAGACTAGTAGAGGGTATAATGCCAAAAATATTTTAATAAATATTAAATATGTAATAAATAGCAAACAAGTATATATAAGACAAAATAAATGAAGAAATGACTAACTTAAAAAAATATACAAACATATACACAAAGATGAGAAGACAAATCAACTGAAAACATAAAAGAAAAAATTGAATGAATACCCACTAATGCAGAAAATACAAAAAAATGCAGACAGGAATGAAGCAAGGGAAGACACACTGCGCAAAAAATATGGAGGACACCAAATACCAAGTCCCAGCAATATCTTTTGGCTCATATATTCTCTGTGTCAAAAATCTGCTTAGCTAGACATTGGAGAAGACCCGACCCCCCCTCCTGGCAATAAATTACTGCACAACTTACCTATCAAAACCAGATGGAGACATCTGTCTTCATTCATGATGATAGATCTCAAGAAAACTGGTCTTCCCTAAGCAGATATATGGATTTATGAATTTCCCCTTTGGGACCCCCCCCCCCCCCATTTTTTCCCTCCCTCTACCCCCAGCGGACCGCGAGCTGACCTGCGTCTTAACCAATGAGTATGTGACTGGTTTGTATGTGTGTATGAATGTCGCCAGTATAGGAGTATACGTCATTTGAATGATTGATTACCAGGTGTAGACCTGGGGGGAGGTTTACAGCATTACAGTTTGCACTTTATCTCCGCTAATCCTTAATGAACCTTTACTATGAGAATAACGATGAAATATATATCCTTATCGTCCCTTCATCTTAATGGTGACTCACTGACTTTTGGGTATCTTCTGTCCTTAATAAGTTGTAAAACTTGCCGTGTAAAAATATAGATAAGGAGAACAGAGGACATGATTTTAAAAACTTTTATTAGGATGTATTTATGTACACATTTTTCAAATATTTATGTATTATTGATTACTGTGGCTCTTCCCATTTGCACGAATGATTTTTGTATTTGATCATTTGTTTAATAAAATTCAACAAAAACAAAGTGAGTTTGTGGACTTGACCGTCCTTTTAATGTATAAAATGGCAGTAAAAGAACAGCAAAAGATCCTGATGGCACGGTGACTCTCACACTTCAGGGCTCTTTCCATGTATAGTGTGAGCTGCGAAACTTGAGGCTTTATTCATGAAAGAGGTCATTGACAAGGGTATTGATAACCTAAGGAGAAAATACCTGAATTTAAAGTACAGCTGAATTGGAGAATTTTTCCAATTTGACTGCTTTTGCCTTAAGTTTGAAATTCCGTTTTCAATTCTCTGTAATTCCTTCTTTCATTTTCTCGCAATCCTCTTGTGCGCAAATTACTTCAGCAAATCTTGCTCATATAGAACATCATCAATTGTCACAATGATCCGAACATATCTCGGGGCAGTGCCGGATCCCATTTTTTCAGCAGTGTTCCAATCAGAGCTCCAAATGCTCTGTTCTAGGGTTGCCACAGTGCACATGGTGAAAAGTCCTCATCATAACTTAGGATCACACATAACACAAATATGGAGAGACTTATCATATGCATATTTATTATATTGGAATCATCACTGAATTTTCATATTACAGCTAATAGTCTATTTATGTGTAATATATTTTTAGAGAAACAAGTTTATCTGATAGAGACAGTCAATTACAAGTATAAACATTTAGGTATCTAAAGTGTGGTGATAAATGTAAGTACTGTTGTGTTATCAAATAAGAAAGGTAAGTGGACATTGGCTAGAGCAAATCACATAAAGAAAAACTTTTAACACAGAAAAGAGAAGAACAAAACTAAGATAATAGAAGGATGATAATAAAATAGTAACATGTTAGATGCCATTCTTAATGACATTGTAGATAGTGAAGTTATTTTCAGCGCCAATAAATAACGAGGGTGGTGGACGTTCAGTTGTGGGAAGTCCATTGCCTTGTGATGTGTGGATGAGGTCTTCCGTTTTCCTTATCTGCTCCATCCAAGGTGACCCTTTCAGTGCAGGTTTGGGTAAGGGTTTGCTTCCAAAGTTTTTGAATCAGCACGATTCCAAATGATGATCCCAGAAAGGTTGGAGTGTTGGATAGGACCACCAGATGTGTATGTAATCCCCCACTATGAGAGCAGCAACCCCAGCATATATTGGATATTATGTAAAATGGTCGGGACTCTGTACCATCTGGTTAAAAGATTGTATGTGTTTTCTTAAGCCAGAACATATGGGGTGCTGTAATACATGGGGTCCAGGATGGTATGGGACCCTGAGCGCCCGAGATCAGGAGCTACGGTGCAGGGGTGGAGATACGGGTGCTGGGTAACTGCAATTATCTGGTAACTTGGGGCTCCAGGTTTTGTGCAGCCACATACCAATGCCCTGTGGAGGCAGATGCTGTATGCAGAATACTATAACTTGGTAGCAGGATATTGAAGGCTAGGACAAAATAAACCAAGTTACAGCCAAGCAGAGCAAAAGCAGAAAAGCAACTAAGGGTGAAATACAGAATTCAGGGCTACAGGACAGAGGCAAAACATAAGCAAGATAAACATAAGCAGAAACCTAAACAATACAATTTTCAACTTGGAATTTTGACGTGTAGTCAGCCTGAGTCCATCACAAGTATATATTTTGTAAAAGTAGACACCCTAGGCTATTTTAAATGGTGGTATTTTAACACTTTCCATACACCATATCTACCACCAGCCTTTGTCAAAGTTTGTGGTAGTCATTTTATTGTGTATTTTTTCCCACATACATTGTACTTTAGACACAAATTAACATATTTCGGTATGTGTCACTGACAAACAATACAACAATATATGTTCAGCAACATCTCCCGAGCACAGGGATACCACCCATGCATAGCTTTGTCAGCTTTGTTGGGGGTTGAAAGGCTACATTTTAGAGGTGCGCTTTTTGATTTTCCAACTTGGAATTTTGACATGTAGAGCAAGGAAGGGGTTAATAGCTCTTATAAGAGCCTTTGTAGTACTTTACAAAAAATTAACCCCTAAAAATGCACAGACAAGAAAAAATGTTCTCCTGTGCAGTGATCAGTGGCAGGGAAGGGGTTAATACACAGGCTACACTATACAAAGGGTATGGCTTTTATAAAAGCCCTTGGGACTCACAATTTTTTAACATTTTATTTAATTTATTACAATTAAAAAATTATATTATACAGATCTGTCTCTTTCCCTCACTAAAACTCAAGTGAGGAGAGGGAGGCAGATCCATATGGGTCAGAACAATATTTACCAATATTGATCTAACCAGATGAATGGTGATGCTCATCTGAGAAATCACCAAACCACCTTTGCCACTGATAGGCTGTTACTGATCGCTATACACGCGTTCAGACAGCTTCAAAAGGAATACACGTTATCCCCTAGTGGGTATAATTAACCCCTAGCGAGTGTGACAAAAAAAATGCTGATAGCAAAAAAAAATCCTTTTGCGACCAGATTGCTCCATATGTGCTGCGTAGGCAGTGACCATATGCACTGCTTAGGCAGTGACCATATGTGCTGCTTAGGAAGTGATATATGGCAAGGAAGGGGTTAATATCTCTTAAAAGAGCCTTTGATATACAGTAATAAATCACAGTAAAAAAAATGAACCCCTAAAAAAATGCACAGACAGCAAAAAATGTGCTGCTGTGTAAGATCACTGCGTACACAGCGATCAATTGCAGGGAAGGGGTTAAATACTGGAAACGGCTTTTATAAAAGCCTTTGGGTCTCAATTTTATTAAATATATTATAATTAAAAACTTACATTATACAGCTCTGTCTGTCTCCCTCACTAAAACTCAAGTGAAAGGGAGGCAGATCTACACGGGTCAGATCAAATATTTACAAATATTGATCTAACCAGGCGAATGGTGATGCTCATCTGAGCAAACGCCAACCCGCCTTTGCCACTGATCGGCTGTTACTGATCGCTATACATGCGCTCAGACAGCTAAAAAAAAAATTTTGACGTTAAACCTAATCCCTTAGCGGGTATAATTAACCCGTGACGGGTGTAATAAAAAAGTTTTTTAAAAAAAGTAAAAATGCTTCTGCAGCAAGATTGCTGCATTTGCGTCAGATCGCTGCTTGCGATGTGTAAAAAATGCACAGACAGCAAAAAATGTGCTGCTGTGTATGATCACTGCGTATACAGCGATCAATGGCAGGGAAGGGGTTAAACACTTGAAATGGCTTTTATAAAAGCCCTTGGTTACTAAAATTTTATTAAATATTTTTAATTTTATTATTTTATTTTTTACTTTATCTGATCTGTCTCTCTCCCTTACTAAAACTAGTAAGGTGAGGGAGGCAGATCAATACTTGTCAAAGGCAATATTTACTAATATTGCCTTTGACTGTATGATAAATGCTCATCAGAGCACTTACCATACATGCCTGCACACAGATCTGTTGTGCTGGCATTGATTGGCTCCCCCTAGAGCATCGGAAGTGAAATTCATTCACTTCCAATGCTCTTGCCAGTAGAAGGGAAGCGCTGCCTGTACCCTTCTACTGAGCCGATGGGATCGGTTCTGGGGCAGCCGAGCAACACGGAGGTGCTTAGGAAGCGAACAATCGTTTTTTTTAAAATGGCTGCTACGATCACTCCGGGGAGTGATCGTAGCGCGCCCCTGCACTTTTTGGGGGTGTTGCACAATGCCTCTACATAGAGGCATTGTAGCAACACTGAAAGAGTATTAAGTGCATGACGTGACACGTCACCTGTCGGCAAGTCCACGATTTGCCGTGACGTGCCTGGCACGTCATCTGTCGCCAAGGGGTTAAGGACCAACACCACACCAGGTATACATATTCTTATTTACACACAACTAATCCCTAAATTCTGTACTTTTCAGGGTCCTTCAGGGCAGGATTGAGAAGCACTGTTATAGAGAACATGTTGTCAACTCTCCTGCTTTGTCTTAGTAGGAGACTTGTCCATTCAGAGAAGCCCCAATGATCAGAGTCTTATAAGCGGTCCTGCACCCTGCTGTCCTGCTGAACTCTACCTCTGTCCTAAAAAGTGGTACAGCATACTAAAAATGTGACTGCACAAAGCAGGACAGTTGGGGGGTAAGGTGGCACATTTAAAACAGCATTCCATAATTGTTACAGATCCAGCTTTCAACTAGTCCCCAAAATCAAGGCTCTATTACATATCTTAGATTGTTATTATAATGCAGAACTTGCAGTGTGTTGTACAGAGTCAATGCAGCTTTAGCAGTCAGTGCTAATTCCCTTCCTGTTGCTTCTGTCAGTACATGTGAATGAATGAGGGTGGGGTCATTAGAGCTGAGGCTGTGCCTAGTTGTGATTGGTGGATCGGATGCGAGCTGTGCCAGCATGAGCAGGCAGTTTGGGTGTATTTATGAAAAGGCAGAACAGGTCTGTCAGCTTGCAGTCTGAGAGAAGCAGCACTGACTGACTGACTGAATACTGCCTGGTGAGTAGCCTGCAGAGGGAAAATGATGCTTCTTCAGCTTTTGTATACTGCAGTCTCCATGGTGCTCAAATAAACACATTTCTGGGCACACTGGGAATTGTAGTGTGCATCATCATCAATGCAGACGGTTAACTTGTTAGATTAGGAACTAGTGCAAAAACGTAGTACGCTAAAGTAAGAAATTGTCAGTGTAATAAATGCATCTTTTCTGCGTGGCGAGCTCTCAGCACGGTCTGTGTAGTAATGCCTACAGGTATATTTTCATACATAACTAATTATCCAGTGTTTATTGCTGTAGTGATGGTAGAGCTGACATACTGCATACTTGCATTATAATTACATAAGTACTCCGGGATAGCTGTGATTTACATAGATCCTCAAGGCTCATCCTGTTAAGGATAATTTTCAGAAAACGATAATCAGATTTGCTCTTTGATCTCAAATAAAAGCAATTTATTGCCAAATTCTTCAAAGTACTTAATAAGACGTGTAATTTGCATATCACAACAGGATGTGTGAACCGTGCTCATGTAGATGTTGGTCATCATGCATTGCTACATATTTTGGTAACTTCTTTTTGGAGTAAGTAACTTTAACCCCCTGTTTAATAAGATGTAACACAGGTGGGATGTAGCTTTGTGTAAAGGTTTCAGCTTCTGCCAGAAATGACCCTTGTTTAAGCTGTCAGAAATAAAAATATATATGTGTGAGTACCCCAAATTATTATTTCTTATCTATTATTATACTGTAGTTTGGGAGAACCACTTTGCATTCATTTTCCTCTTTTCTCAGTTGTTTTTTTTTTTTGCATCCTAAGGTGTTGGAGATGCACAAACCACATGCCTGTATATCCAATGCTATAGAGCGGCTTTCCATGTCAGAATATCTTGCTGAAATGCAGAGGAGGGCTGGTAGGGGGCAATTGTCCCCTGGACTGCCCTCTAACCTGCCTCAATTAGTTGGGGAAGAACCACTTTTCACTCCTAAATTCCCCAGTGCGGATCGCTTTCTTTGCTTCTAACCAATTGTCTTGTCTGTCTATTTGTGTTTTGAACTTTGTCAGCATATGTCATGTCTGTTTTTTTTGTCTATCTGTCATGACAATCGGTGGGTAGAGGAATTTGGTCCATGGGCAGGGTCACCTTACGTCCCAGTTTTACCAAGATCATCCTGTCTTTTTGGGCAGTTTGTCCCAGTGTGCCAAGAAATTTTCTCAGGACACATATATGCCAAAACCGCATGACAGGAAGCGGCCAGTGATCTGGTGAAAGTATGTACGGCACTTTAAGAGTTGCCGGCATCCTGCCCTCACACCCAGTCCTCATACCATTTTTCACGTAACATCTGGTTGCTCAGTAACCATGAGGCAGCAGTATCAGGAATGAGGGGTAAGTCCTGAGTGCAACTCTGTGAGATGGTGTAGGTCCTGGGAGCAACTTTGGGAGATGGGGTAGGTCCTGAGAGCAACTCTGGGTGATGGGGTAGGTCCTGAGGACAACTTTTGGTGGGCAAGTGCTGGGGTAAATTATGGGTGCTGGGGTTAGACCTGTGAGTGCAGTCTGGCTGTTTGGGTAAATTTTGGGTGTAATGTAGCTGCAGGGTAAGGAAATGCATTTTTTTAATAAAATTTTTTTTACATACTGTCACGAAATGGATTTGAAGATCCACTGTGACGGGGGTTCTTGGAGGGGCCTGGCAGCCAGAAGACTCCCTGTGGACTATGGACCCTGTCTGTCAATATATTAGTTTGAGGGTACACACTGTTTTCAGCTGGACTTCAAATGCAGGCTCATTCAGGATGTGAGCCATGCTGTGTTCTCTAGAATCCAAGCCTTTGTCCCATTCACTGTGTTTTCCCCAGGATAAGATTGTATCCTATCATGTAAACCCCTGTAATTATGTCACCTTACCCATTTTCTTCATGTAAGTAATTCAGTGTCCTGTTGTACAGTGATGTTACTCTGTATGTATCTGATACCTTTGTATCCTGAAAGGTGTGAGGCAGGATTTCCCCATTGTATGTCCTTCTGTTAAAGTGATTATTTTGTGTTGATTATGTGTCTTACTGTTTGTATTGTAATTAGGTTTACTCATGGTCATTTCTATCTGGATTACTAATGCTGTGATGTCATGTTTATGTGTATATAAGTCTGTGCTGTTGCACAAATAAAGAGTTGTTCTTCTTGCTGTACCTAACTGCTAGATGTCCTGTCTATTTGGGTACAAAGAGCAAGGGTCCAGGAAAGACTTGCTGGGTGAATGCTGAGCTGTAATCGGTGGCTAAGGAGGTGATTCCCTACAACGGGCAGAGGATCTACTACGTCGGGTAGACGGTCCGTTACACATACTTTAAAAGTTGAATATAATGTTAAAAAGTTAATTGGGGGCGCACAACATAAATCAGGCCTAGGGCAGTACAGAACCAAACTACATGTTAGAAAGTCCACTTTACGTTTATAACTATTAATTTTAACTAATCTATGTTTATCTTAACAGGTGCTGATGTTCTACCCTTTCACATCATGATTTTTGAATCGCTAATGGGTGTCCCATTTTTTGTTGTTGTAGACCATGGCCTTTTAAATAGCTTTTACCCCCCACACCCTCCGCCGGGCCAACACTTGTCATCTCTCCCTTGTCGGAATGATCAGTTTAATAAAATACAACTGTGGTAAAAAAATAACTTCAACCTCGATTAATATCATGTATAGATAAGCTTTAATGAAAGAATATATATAAAGCACCTTACTCAGCCCTCTTTGCTCCGTGTTGCCCTATTAGGAGTTAGACATGTCGCTTAGAATCTTCAGTCAGCTTTTTTTTCTTCCCAACCACAATGAAGGAATATCTGACCGAGGATTCTGAACATATCCACCTATTGACAGAGAGAGCAATTTGGAGAAAAGGGTGCTCAATATACTACTTAAAGGGACTGTCTAGTGCCCACAATGCATCTTACAAATATTAATGCACACTATTGTGCTTTCAAAGTACTTTAAAATGCATGTTTTACATTTGGTATTGCTTAAAATATAAAATACTTACAGCTAGATAAAATTGTGAAATCACAGCAATTTGCAAGAAACCAGAACTGTCCACACTAGCTGAGTAAAAGTGAATTTCCTTTTTATTTTATTTTTGCTGCAGGAACCAGTGAGAATAATTTCATTCAAATGAATGGAATATCCTGTTTTTCTAGTGATGTCATCAGACAGTGTGTTGCACAGATCCTACTGTGTACAAGAGCAATTTTATCACAGTCCACACAATGTATTCTATTCCAGGAGCTAAATGGACTAAATGAAACAAAACTTTATATGAGTAATTACTGGGGAGGGCTTCAGTAGAATATTAAAAATGTGATTTATGCAGAATGCCTGCATGAAATCACTCTGGGGGAAAAAAAGCCTGTGCACGATACAAGCAGTAGTCTTCCACTTGCACCAAAGTGAGTTTGGGGACTAGACTGTCTCTTTAACTCATTTTATTTAATTATAACATTTCTATTTAAAGGGCTACAAATTTTCTTTGTTCACTTGTGCATCTTATGTAAAAGGATAAACTGGCATCTACTTTTAATAGGTATATGTTTGTACTGGATTACACTATATTTGTTTCTTTTATTCAACTGTACAAGCACCTCTGTTTTGCTGTGGTTTTGGATCTACCTTTAATAGACCTGGTCTGCCTCAGCTCTGAAAAGTATATCGAAAGGTATATGTAGAGTTTACTTTGCAGAAACAGGACAGTGTTTTTTTTTTTAACGCTTTTTTTCTTCAAAGGAAGCAAGGCTTAAAAAAATGTTTAGTGCTCCTTTAACATCTACACAATGTAATCATTAAATAAGTTGAAATGCAATTGCAATTGTACCTTAAGGATAGTTCTTTTAACAGTGTAAGAACTAAACCCTGATGTGTATTTTGACTTTGACATTTAAATCTATAACCCTACTATCACACGGGTGCTGACTGTGTACATTCAGCACTACTTTCCCTAGTTGATAAATAGTATGAAACGTTAAACCTAAACATTACTTTTACTGTGAATGAAGTAAATTAAAAATATCCATACCTTGTCTTAGCAAAATTACAGCAAATGCATACAGTAAGAGAAATGTATGTTTTAAATGTGTCTCGTGTTTATGACATCACTGTGTGGCTTGATACACAAATTATACATTTCCAAAAGTGGTTCATTTGAATATGAAGCCACAGGAGATGTAGACATGATACACCACAGACATGTTTCAAACATATTTTTCTCCTACTTTCTCCTGCATTTACTTAAAATTCTTCTAATAAAATGTACAGATAGATTTTGGTTTTTATTATCTACACTTTCAATATGAGCAGTGTTGATGTTGGTAGTCTGTTTAATAAATACCATTTTTGAATTTGCACCTTATTATGTTAGGTTATTGTCAAGTTAAAAGAGAAGTTCGAGGTGTAATCATGTAGCACTTGTTATCTTTTCATTAGATAACAGGTGTTTCTAAGAATAGGTATTGAGATTCAATCACCTCTCATGATGAACTCGTTACTCTTTTGGGTGGGGAGGAGAAAAGCCTTTGTAGAAATTTCTGCTGTGTCATAGTGTTTAAAGGTAAGCATGGTAAGGTGAGAAGCCTCTGCTAATTATTACATTCTGACACTAAAAAAGAAAGCTTGCTTCCAGGGAGATTCTTTGGAATGACAGTGTAGTGCAGTGTAGGATGTCAGGGTTACTGAGCATAATTGGGCTTGATAACAAGGCTTCTTATTAGCTGAAACACATTGTGTGTCGGACGTCAGGAGGGGAGTGTGATCCTTTGGTGCTCCTTGTATGCCGGATACCCGGGCCGCCACCAGGAATTTCAGGGCCCCTTACTGAACAAATTTTCTGCCCCCCCCCCCCCCCCCGACAATATCTCCCACTCGCCCCACCTACTCTCACAAGCATGTTATCCCAGTCTAGTGTAAGATGGAGGGTGGTTCGGAGCAGTTGGTCAATATGCCAGTAAAATTTTGCCACTCAATATGCCAGTAATATTTTGCCACTCAATAAGTCAGTATTTTGCCCTCAATATGCCATTCTTTTGCCATTTAATATGCCAGTATTTTGCCCCTCAATGTGCCATTCTTTTCCCATTTAATATGCCAGTATTTTCCCCCTCAATATGCCATTTAATATGGCAGTATTTGTCCCCACAATATGCCATTTAATATGCCAGTATTTTGCCCCTCAATATATCATTCTTTTGAAAATAAATATGTCAGGATTTTGACCCTCAATATGCCAGGATTTTGCAAATTAATATGCCAGGATTTTGACCCTCAATATGCCATTTGTTTACCAATTAATATGCCAGGATTTTGCCCCTTAATATGCCATCCGTTTGCCCCTCAATATGCCAGATATTTGCCAATTAATATGCCAGGATGTTGCCCCTCAATATGCCATTCGTTTGCCAATATGCCAGGATTTAGCCCCTCAATATGCCAGGATATAGCCCCTCAATATGCCAGGATTTTACCCCTCAGTATGCTCGTTAAGTGCCACCCTCCTCCCCCCTTCCCCAGTACTTACCTCCTTGCTGCTGTCTCCCGGTGCTCTGCAGGTCTGCGGCTGTGAGGGAGGCGTTGTGCGCTCCCCTCCAGCCGCACGGCTTTAATACAGATTGTTAAAAAAAAAAAAAATGCGACCTGAGTAACTCCGGTCACATTTTTTTTTAACAAACTTTACTGAAGCCGCGCGGCTGGATGGCAAAAGTATCGCCTGTCCCCCCCTGATGGCGGGCCTGCTGGATACCTTAGACCTCTACAGCTGGCACCTTTTGTGCAATATCATTTGAGCTGGGCTGCTGCAAAGGGAGTTCTCTGTGCAAGTTTTAAAGTTTTTCATATGCATTCTTTTTCATTTGAAGTAAGCCTAATTTGTTTGGGGGTTAATACATTAATTACAAATCTACTACACTATATGTGCCTCTCTCTCCTTTTCTCCCATGTGGTGATTCATCTTTGTGTTATACTTTTTTGCTGCTGGGAGTGAAGCGGCTATCTGAGAATGGTGGATCCAATTCTGGGGGAGGTTAATTTCTGTAAGTTTTTTTTTCTCTCGCTTTGTTTTATGTACCTATTTTGAATTCATCATTTTTGTTTTTTAGATACGTATATACCGTATTTGTCTTACATTCAAGGTCGTTTTATAATCTGACCTCAAATTGAGGTCAGATTATAAGACTGGGATCCAGGTTCCCCGCAGAGCGGCAGAGGACCTGGATCCCCCTCGCTAACAGCCGGGGGATGTCTGTGCGATGAGCTGCTCCCTGCTGCTGCCCTGCACGACTGCCGGGCAGCAGCGGAGGATGTCTGCGTGTATCGTGCAGACATCCTCCTGCTGCCCCTCTAGCCACCAGGGAGATATGGGCAGCTGGGGGATGTCTGCATGATACGTGCAGACATCCTCCATCCTGCCCGACACTGCCGTCTATTATGACGGACCGGCTGTCCGTCATAATAGACGGAGGTGTCGGGCAGCATGGATGATGTCTGCACGTATCGTGCAGACATCCCCCAGCTGCCTCCACTAGCCACCAGGGAAATAATCAAGGTGAGGGGGAGGGGGGAGGAGACACAGACAAAAGGGGGGGGGGAGACACGGGAGGGAGGGAGACACAGACAAGGGGAGGGAGGGGGGATAGAGAGAGATAAGGGGAGGGGGAAGAGACAAGGGGGAGGGAGGTGGAGAGAGAGAAGTTTGGGGGGGGAGGGAGAGAGAGACAACGCTGGGCGGGGGGGGAGAGAAAGCTGGGGGAGGGGAAGAGAGGCCGCATTGGCACATAAAAGATAATAAAAACAAGAAATGTATTTGTTTAATATACATTTTTTATTAAATATTAAAAAGCAATTTATATATATACAGGTTAAACTTTTTTTCCCCCTATAGGGTAGTCTTATATTCAGGCTTTTAGTTTTTTTCCTAAAGGAATATACAAAGTTTTGGGGGGTCGTCTTATAATCAGGGTCGTCTTATATTCGAGCAAATACGGTGTATATATATATATAAATATAAATATACATATATATATATTTTTTATTTTTTGCGCTACACTATATTTATTACTGTTATTAATAATTGGGCTATTACATGATCATCATCATACTTTCTGGATTAAATGTTATTTAAAGCAGGTTTTATTTAATATACATTGGTATGGACACTATCAGAATACATCACGATGGCTGAGCGTAGATTTGGATCCAATGTGAAGATACTCATAAGATACTGAAGCCATTTTGTTTCAATGACACATGAGAAATACATATCAGGGTTCTCCTGTGAGAACATTTTCTTTCTCACTAAACACAAGGTTAGGAAGAAAGACCTGAAAAAGGTAATGATGATCAAAGTAACCTTTAACTCAAGTGTTAAACATGGATTTCTCAGGAGCAGGGCCCACTGAACCTGACTTAAACTGTTGCCCGCTTCTTTTTGCAGCCTAGCTCGGAAGAGGAATAAAGGATTCTATGATGCACACATTTCTGTACACTCAGAATGTTTAATTACTGGCTAGTGGACAATGTGTTGCACTGTCAAGAGATCCTACTGTGTACAAGAGCAAGGTCACTCAGAGTCCACACAATGTATTCAGTTTGAAGACCACAGGAAGTGACTAAATGAAACAAAACTTTATATCCTCTTGGCTGTGCCCCAGAACGAAGGTAAAGCTGGCCAGGAGGCTGAAAGTAGCAGCATGTGCACAGCCAATCGATGTCTCCAGATTAATCTTCAGGCCCCTTGGTATAGGTACCGGGTGCCTGCAGCTCAATTCTGGATATCCTGAAGCACATATCCGCTGATATCAGTAACCCCTGATATATATGTGTATTATATATATATATATATATATAATATATTTATATTTCTTTATTTATTTCATATTTTATTTGTAGGGGATAGGTAGGACCTGTGATTATGCCAAAGGCACTTTGCAATGAAACCCTTTTCACATTTCAATGATATATTGATTTTGTTTTTTTTTTTACAAATACGTCTTTATAAATGTGTGTGAGTCAAAAGACAAATGTGCCCTATGTTACCAGACATTTTGTTTTTATTATGTGCTCCCTCTGTATATATATCTTCTTGAGTCATTTGTAGGCAAAATTCAGTAGAAAATCATCAATATAGAAGGGTTACTTTATAAATCACAAAACTCCCTGATCTATAAAATATAATTATATGAATGTTTGTCTTTTTAAATAAATTATATATATAACACTCACATATAAATATTTAAAAAGACAAATATGCATATAATTATATTTTATAGATGAGGGAGTGTTGTGATTTTCCAAGTTCTCCTCAGTAATATTATATTATGAATTGCACACAGTAAACCCCTAGTCTCATATGTGATGTGACCCATCTATCAATGTGTGTGTATCAGAGCATGCAGGTACTGGGTGTCACTCCATTCACACAGATCTTACCTTCCATTCCAGGGCAGTTGCTGTGCTGTCTGCTGCCACTGGCATATCATCCTTCACCTCTTCTCCTCCACGTGTATTTGTCTCTGTGCACACTGCCAGACTGAGCATGCACGAGATGGCTGTGAGAAGTCACTACCTGCTGCTGCTGGACGGATACACACGGGGAGAGAGGCAGAGGAGAGAGTGACAGATCCTCCGATCTCAACACTCAGTGCCAAAAGCTGGGGAAACACCCGCAGCTATCGGGACTTAAAGGGGCGGCGACGCAATCTAAACAAAACCGGCTTCTGCATTGCCAGTGTTGTATCAAATTTCTTGAGCAAATTCTACTGCACATGCAGGGAAAGAGGGGGGCACACCTCACACTCAGCCCATCAAGAAGGGCTGGCTCTTAATGGGAGTTGTGATCGGCACCTTAGGCTCCCGTGTGTGCCCCTCTGTCCCCCGTGTGTGTCTTCCACTTACTAGCGTAGCATGTAACTGATATGTTTTACCAATTGCTTGCTACGCTAGTAAATGGCAATAATGAGTAATAAGCTTATACTTACCTGTCACCGCAACTGATCCGGGGGGGGGGGGGGGGGGTGAGGAAGTGTGTGTCCCTCGCACTTTTGTCAAAGTTACGGCTGATTGACTGCCGTAACTGTGTGCGCATGCGCTGTGGTGCGCAATGAGCAAATTCTACTGCGTCTGTGCAGTAGAATTTGCTCAAGTTTTTTGTCAGAACACCGGTATGTAACACATGCCGGCTCCGGCTCCTGAGAGCCAATTACCGGCTGGGCCGGTAAAATACCGGCTGGGTGGCTGGCAACCCTACTTATAAGGTACCTTGACAAATCAAATGAAGTCCCTGTCTGTTACATATTTCTAATTCAACAGTATTTTGGTACTTTATGAGGAGTATGTATAAAGCTTAATTCTGGGGCAAAGGTCTATAAGTGATAAATAAAGTAGTTCCTTATTTTTGGCATATGTAATTTACCCCACCAGACGCTGGGTGTATAAAAACTTTTCAAAAATGACTACAACGGGGCCCCATGGGCTCAGTCTTATTATAATGATCCCCAGACTGATTAATCCCTTCTTGTGTTATACTAATATCACCTATGTCTGGGGTGTTTGTATATAACTATTGTGCCTGTTTAGCACCAGGTTGATCTAGGCTGAGCTAACATTGATTTTTATTTGTCACCTCACAATTTTTTTATGTGTGTATTATACACAATATCTTGTTTTTCAAGAGATTAATAACGTTTTTTTTGTTTTAAAATCAATTATGCATAATACTGATGTTGATTTCTAACAACAACTAATACAGGTTGGTAGGACAGCCTACCAAAATCACTACTGTCCTGCACAAAGCGGAACAGTTGGGAGGCAGGTAAGGGGCATTTCTGGGGTGGAGTTGCATAGTGGGGTTGGGGGCCCCAGGGCAATTTTTGCACCAGGGCCCGGTGGTTTCTATTTACGCCTCTGTTCCTAAGGAAGCATGACAGCTGTCTGTCAGGATAAACTGGCAAGTACAATGAAAAGTCCGTGCCATTTTATCATCATCCCGATGCACATGTGCATTTCTGTTTATGTGCCCCACTTTGTAAAAAGTATCCTTCACATATAGACTCGCGTGTCACTTTGCAGTTCTATAAAACTATTCAAGTGCAAGTGACTCTAAACACATTGTTAATGGTGTTTATTTGCTGTTTTACTCACAATTAGGTGCTGTTTCGATTTTGTTTTGAGGATACGGATAAAAGCACAATATGAATGGAACAGAAATGTTTACACAAGAGTTATGTAAGGAGTCGGAGATGAACGAGGGAGAGTAAGTATCACATTTCCATGTAAATTAATTTATGGATTGCTACACAATTTTATTCTTTCTATTTTTCTTTAATGCAATGTAAACTAGGAGATTAACCTCCCTTTAATAGTTATTGTGTATGGAACCAACTAGGACACTACTGTGATGTAGTATCAATGTCTTATAGAATGTAGAGCAGAAATATTGATGTAGTATAGAATGTAGTACAGACATATCAATGTTGTATAGAATGTAGACCAGAAATATTCAATGTCGTACAGAATGTAGATCAGAAATATCAATGTTGTATAGAATGTAGAACAGAGATATCAATGTTAAATAGAATGTAGAGCAGAATTATCAATGTCTTAAATAATGTAGACCAGAAATATCAATGTCGAATAGAATGTAGACCAGAAATATCAATGTCATATAGACTGTAGACCAGAAATATCAATGTCTTATAGGATGTAGACCAGAAATATCAATGTCTTACTGTCCAGGAATAAGACCTGTAGGCAGTGCTGCTTTAAGGGACTGGTGGGCCCTGGGCAAAGCTCTCAATAGTGGGCTCCCATCACTTAAATCTAACCACATTTAGAGGTCAATGCATCAACTATTGATGGAAGAAATACGATCTATTACCCCGTCTTATTTTCGCTCACTCCCACCCCATATCCCTCTACATGGAACCCTGTGCATTTGCCCTCTTGATCCTATCTATTATTGCACTCTCTTACTTCCCCCAACCATTTTTGTCCATTTAGTTTCGGTGGTGGTGGGCCCTAGGCAAATGCCCACATTGCCCGTTGGATAAAGCAGCCCTGCCTGCAGGCAGTGTGTTTTCTAAGTTGTTTTTTTTACATTTTTGGCCAGTGAGATAGCTCAGTGGGCTAATGCATGTACATTGCTAGTACAGTGAGAGACCTTTGTTTTCTCATGCCACCAACAGATGGTGGCTTTAGAAAATGAAGGACTTCATCTGCACTAGCAGATAATCTGTCAATCCTCGACAAACCCTGAACAGACTGGGTGGATTGAGCCCCCACACTGATTGACTGAGCTCATGCTGTCCATGGGCATCAGCTTTCAAGCAGAGCTCAGAGTAAACCTGGGTGTATCTTCAGTGATACACATTTGTATACTTCGGAATAGTGCCAAAGGATTTTTAACTTTTGATTCTATTGGTGAAGCAAAAGTTAAAAATATCCTTTAGTGCCACTTAAAAAGTAGACGTACCAAATTTATAGGGTCTACTCAGTAAAGTGAGAATTCCAGGGAATTGAGATGGCTCTTTCAATCTTTAGGCCAAAGTAGCTGCATTGGAAACATGCTCCAGTGCAGCTGTATGGGAGAAGTTTTTCCAACTCGGCTAATTTGGCCTTAAATTTAAAATTCCCGTCTGCAATTTTCTCTTTAATGGGTAGATCCTTATATGGGCACATGTACACAATACATGCAGTTTAGTTGTATACCACAATGACCTACTAATGGGGTCTATTCACTAAACAATTAACTATGGAGAACTGACAATTCAACTGCAAAAATCAGCCATAAATAGCAAAAGCTTGAAAAATTCTCCGACATCACTCTCTTTTCAACTTTGCAAGTGATACCTGATTTCTGCAGTTGAATTGTCAGTACACCACAGTTCACTTTTCGTGAATGTCACTTGCCTTGAATGATCTGTAATTCTATATGATTTCTTATCTTTATGCAGGATGCGGGAGTTTGAAGTTCAGGGACATCCAGTTCTCTTAGTGAAAAGCAATAGAGAATTCAGTGCGGTGGGCAGCAAGTGTTCCCACTATGGTGCACCGCTAATTAAAGGTAATCTAGTCATCTCTTTTATTTATATATATATATATATATATATATATATATATATATATATATATATATATATATATATATAATATTTTTAGGAATCACTCGCATGTTATGTGAAAGGTTAGGTTTTGACACATTGGGGATTATTTATAAAAGTGAATTATGGGCCAAAATTTGCCCCAGAATAGACTTAATCCCTGTTATTGGAATATATCTCCAGTGGGGGGTATGCTTAATCTTTGGTGATTTTTTTTTTTAACCCCTTCATGACGCTAGGACTTTGTATGCTGTCCTAATTTAAAGGTCCCCAAAAGAAGCTAGAACGGCATAGAACGTCCAGCGTTTAACAGCTCATTGCGGCTCCCCGCAGTGAGCTGTGCTCAAATCCCACTGCAGGGACTTGCAGCAGGATCCCACCTGCCAGATGAGGACACTTTGAGTGGAAAATGTAGACAATGCTCAAACCGTGCACCAGCTACATGTTGTTGAATCGCATTCAGGCATGCCTCCATGACGTCAGGAGGTCTCGCGATTTTTTGGGCAGGGGCCAAAATGGTCTAATAAGACACTGATTGATCACTTTGTGATCAGTGGGCAGGAACAAAAAGTGGCGTTTTGATGCTTGCGTCGTCTGTGATGCAAGCACCATGCATCACAAAGGGGTTAAAGTTGAGAGGTGTTGATGATATCCTTGCTTTGTGTTGGTTGTACATAGAGTAGCTAAATTCCATGGGACATTTATAGGAAGTTGGATCTTCACAACATTGGCAGGCGTTCAATGACATTTATCATGTAAACATTCTTTTTACTGTTAAAGTAGAGCATAAAGAAATCATTGAAAATGATCTATACATTGTGTTTGCAAAACTGCAAGCAAATTCCTAAATTAGGAGAAAAATGCGTTTTACTCATGGCAATGGCAAATTACACATTTCCCATTGAAAAGCATCTCATTTGCATACTGTGCCACAGGTGATGTCATAAGCAGGAGACTCCACAGGTACATTTTAAAAACATTTTTCTCCTAATTTAGGCATTTGTTAGCACTTTTGCTAATACAATCTATAGATAATTTTCAATAATTTTTCCTGCTCTACCTGCACAGTAAAAACAATGTTCAGGTGATACACCTTTAATTCCTGTTTAACATTTTTATTTATGTGTATACTTTTCTTTATGTGTATAGCAAAGGGAGTTATCAGGATATCGGGCATTGATTACTGAAAGGCAATAATAATAATAATAATAATAATAGTAGGAAAGCAGCTGACCTGAAACATGTACTTTATGTGCCTTTATGTTTGAAATCAGCATATGTTCTTCTGCATCAATATGATCACTGATAAAGTAGGTTAAAAAGCAAGCACATTGAGTACTCTGGAATACCAGTAGAGGACTGGGAAGAATGGGCTTATCTGTCCAATTAACAGTCTGACAGACCAAGACCCCTTTGAAGATGCCAAAATGCCTATATGTAGATCTACAGAAAAGATCACATTTAATAAAACAAATTTATATTGATCTCGCTTTAATTAGTAGTCTTACTGAAATGCCCAAGAGATTGTGCTGCCTGGGGCTAAAAACCAAATGACCCCCCCCCCCAAAAAAGTCCACAGACATGATAATTCAAACTAAAATGAAACATATCAGGAAGTGATAATTTAATTAAACAGCACCTTTCTATATGCAAAATTATACAAAATCCTGTGCCCAAATGGCCAGCCCAGATATTGGATGGCCATGATTAAAATGTGTACCCTAAATGTTTGAGCATTTAAACCTAATGTACAATATTGAGTAATGTTATAGGTCAGTGGTCACATATAATGTTTTGGGGATTTGCACAGCCTATTTTCATAATAATGTTTGTTTTGCCATTTCCTTCTTTTCACCTTGTGGGTGAGCCCTTAAAAATATTTTATTTGTATATGCCCACTAAAGCACTTCTTATATACATAAAAAAAGAGAGAGAGCTCACCCATAAGGTGAAAAGAAAGTAATGGTAAAACACTATTATGATAATACCCTATGCAATTCCCTAAAACATTTTATGATCAGTAACAAAATCCATATATCCTAGATATAGAGTGTCACAGGAGTTAACCCCTGGATTGCTTGACATAAATAGGCAGTGTCAGATGAGTTAACCCCTGTGTGGCTAGACAGATATAGGCAGTGTCAGAGGAGTTAACCTATTGGGTGGCTAGACACATATGGGCAGTGTCAGAAGAGTTAACCCCTTGGGTGGCTAGACAGATATAGGCAGTGTCAAAGGAGTTAACCCCTTGGGTCGCTAGACAGATATAGGCAGTGTCAGAGGAGTTAACCCCTTGGGTGGCTAGACAGATATAGGCAGTGTCAGAGGAGTTAACCCCTTTATCCACACATTCACTCACACACATACACATACGGTGTCACTCACACATATACACACTCTCACTTACACTGACACACACACACTCACTGACACACACACACTGGAGCAGGCATCTCTTGCTTTGAGCTCCTCGTTTGAAGGAGGGATTGAGCCAATCATGGGAGGCTTCTGAACTCTCAGCCAATAAGGAGAGTTGACAGGTCCATTAAAGGGCCGGCCTTGGTCATGACAGTTGGTATTTTGACTGCAGTTAGATATCGTTCTTTGTTGCAGGGCACCTGGCTGGTGATAGAGTTCGTTGCCCTTGGCATGGAGCCTGCTTCAATATCAAGACAGGAGATATTGAAGAATACCCTGGGTTGGACAGCTTGCCTTGCTTCACGGTAACTGACTGACTGTTTATCAAAGACTCCCACATTGCAAACAAGTATTATAAAAGCATTGTATGATTTTACAGCAATGTGTTTTTACTTCCCTATGGGCCGCACCTTGAGGAGGAGGGGCTAGGGAGAGAGTTACCTATAGCAGCCTCTCCTTCTGATCGGCCCTCACCCCTACGTGAGCTTAATCCTCTGATTCTGGGACCAGACGGAGGTAAGCTCAACGGGGGAATTTTTTAGTTTTTTTAAACAACAATAGCCCTGGAGTCTCGGGGCTAAAGTATATAGCCCCAGAGTCTCCATTCGGGGCTATGCAGGGATTCGGGGCTATAGCCCCAGTAGCCCACCCCTAGCGATGCCTCTGCAGCACGGTCAGTTTTGTAAGGAAAACGTTAAAACTGTAATTAAGGGGATTAGTGCCCTTTTCAAATATTAAATTATGGTAGCATTCCTACTGTATAAAAAAAAAAATCCACTATCCATATAAATGTATTATTTTTATTATTATTATTATCATCAAAATTCTAGTAACAATCCAGCAATACATACAGACATGCCCAGACTCTACAGAGTTGCTTCTAATAATATACACAAGTGATAATTATACTACATGTCATACACATAGTAATTTGCTGTACAGGAGATTACTGGATATTCCGGTAATGTTAAAGAGATGATTTGGGGGATTAAGGTGGATCTGACACACAGTTTTCAGCATTATTTCATTTATTTACCAAAATTAGTTGTTTACTGAACTTTTTATATATGCTTATATATAACACACAAACTCACATAACAGTTTGTTACATGAGCATGACCAGACCAGACTTGCCTCTCTCTGTGTCTACTAATATATATATTTTATACCACCAATGATCATTCCAGTGTTTGTTTCCATTCAAACATAACATGAGGTATACCAACATGAATGAATAAAGCTGATTAATAAGAGTTAACAAAATGTTCCAAAGAACTGTCTATTTAGAATAAACAATAATTATTGTGGGTGCTGTACACACTTTAAAGCCACCTGTTGGTATAAAGTAATACAATGTGTTCCTCAAAGAAGACCTAAGAAAGTTTTACATCCCAGTTACCTTAAATATATCTTTCTTTTGCCCGTCTTCTAAGCCAGGAATAAAGGTATTTAAAGGCCCCCCAAAAAGAGAACCTTCATAATGCAGATAATCGTTTATAATAAAACACGCACAACATACATTGTAGGCCGCTTACTAGTTCTGTGAATGTAGAGAATACAAAGTAATAAAACATATCCATACATTTTATTGTCAAAATTGCAAGCATATAGCAATAAGACATCACTTTGTGGCCTGATATCTACGACCCTCTCTTTTTACTGGAGGGTTAATCCAGTGAAGGAGTTTAAGAACTCATGTGATAGCCACAGGGCCGCTTTAAGACCTTAAACTTTTTAATATTATATGCAATTATTTTCATATCACTTTCAACTATTTGTCTATGTAATAAAAAAGTTACTAAAAAATTGCATTTTTTGTTTTTATTCACTTTTTCTGCACCCACATTGTACCTAAAGGACTTAACACAGCACAGTACCCACAACACTTACCATGCACCTATATTGCACCCACAGCACTTGGTTTGCACTCATATTGCACCCACGCAATTTGGCATGCCACAGTGTCAATTTGCCCCACAGAACTAGCCCTGCAGAACAAGCCACAGTGTCACTTCCCCCATAGTTCATGTTATTTGGCCCCACAGAACATGCCACAGCATCAATTTGCCAATTAAAATACGCCACTGTTACATACCAATTAACATGCCACTTTGTCGTTAACATATGCAACAGTCACTTTTCCATTAAATATGCCACAGCTTGCCTATTAATATGCCAGTGTTATTTTTCCTAAAATATGCCACATCCAATTTGCCCAATAATATGGCAGTATTATTTTGCCATTAATAAGCCACAGCCAATTGGCCCAATAATATGCCACCCTCTACCCCCCTTCCCCAGTACTCCAGTGGATGCGGCTGCCAAGAAAAAAAAAAGCTGAGCAGTGCGATTCGCCGGCTCCACGGATGTCACCCCGCTGGGTGACATCTGACGTCAGCAGGGGTCTCTTGAACACTGAGCCCATGGCAAGTATCCTGGATAAAGCGGCCCTGGATAGTCATAAGGCTTTACTAGACATATGATAAGGTCAGGCACTAATGAAAGTATTCAGATTTTATTTTTTTAAATGATTTTAAATTGGGCTGATTAGATGGGTGGAATGGTTCTTATCTGCCAACACATTCTAAGTTTGTATGTAAATTACACATTTCCCATCTAAAATGAGTTCATTTGCATATCAAGCCACGGGTGATGTCATAAACAGGTGACATTTAAAACCTATTTTTCTCTTAATTTATGCATTCCTTTGCAATATTAATGCAATGTATGGACCATTTTTTTTATTCTCTACATTCACAATATAAGTAATGTTTAGGTTGAGTGCTTTTAAGAGTTAAAATATCTACTAAATGGAACATGCACTGCACATGTCTGTACTTGTTACACAGCGTGTTCATACACAGGGGCACACAGAAAAATAAGTTTTCCTTTCCACCGGTAATTAATCCCAAGGGCTCATGGACATGTCAAACCAAGCTTACACTAGAAAAGCATTGGATAAAAAGAAAGTCGTCTTCATTCTGATGCTTTTAAAATACAAAGCAACATTTGCACTTGATAACAGAGAAAACCACTGAGCGCAAAAAAATTACCTTCTACAAATGCTGCTTTGTATTTTAAAAGTATCGCAAATTATAACATTTCTTCAACACTTCTCCAGAATGAGCTCTTGTTTTTGTGTGTTAGTCTGCCCACATGTGGTTTCATGTATAACTTGATTTCATCTCATAGTTACAATTTATGAATTAAACAATATATCAATAGAGTTGAGCGGACACCTGGATGTTCGGGTTCGAGAAGTTCGAGCGAACTTTGGAAAAAGTCCAGGTCTGTGCTCAAACTTGACCCCGGACTTGATCCCGAACCCAAACCCAT
The DNA here is from genome assembly GCA_036172795.1 of Pelodytes ibericus. Lineage (NCBI taxonomy): Eukaryota > Metazoa > Chordata > Amphibia > Anura > Pelodytidae > Pelodytes > Pelodytes ibericus. The sequence continues at coordinate 51,898,684 of CM069857.1, read as the reverse complement.
TGAAGTCAATGGGGACACGGACTTTTGGCCACTAAAATGCCTCTAAAATAGTCATGGAAAGGGCTAGAGGGCTGCAAAAGGAATTAAAATGTGGGTAAGAGTAGGACAAGTGCCCTGCAAACAAATATGGATAGGTAAATAACTTCAAAAAAATAAAATACATACAAATTAAAAATACTGTACTATTTAGCACCCCAAACAATTAGAATTAGGTTCTATTTGACTCTCAGATGTAATACATGTAATGCTATTGCTATTCTATAAACCGAAATAGAGTCCCCATTCATAAGAATGGGTCAATTGACCTATTCGTATGAATGGGGGCTCTATTTCGGTTTATAGAATAGCAATAGCATTACATGTATTCTATAAACCGAAAGTCTATAAACCGGATGTCTTTCAGCTTATAGAATACATGTAATGCTATTGGCTATTCTATAAACCGAAAGTCTATAAACCGAATGACTTTCGGTTTAAAGACTTTCGGTTTATAGTCGAACCTCGAACTTCAACCCGAACATACAGTGAAATATCCGGGTTCGGGCTCGTGGCACGGACACCGTAATGTTCGGTACAAACCCGAATAGTGCGGTCCGGGTTTGCTCAACACTATATATGAATTAAACAATATAAAAAGTGTCTATTCCTATATAACTTTCACATTAACCCCTAGGAAGACGTTAATTATGTGTTAAATGTTTGAGCGTGTCTCTCTTTTCTTTTCTGTGCAGGTAAAGGTGGAGAATGGTGCCGTGTGTATTGTGACAAGTAAGCAGGTACAGTTTGTTGCATACTTTGTCATTATACGGGAAGTGATGCATTACATGTTTTATATCTGTGACACAAACTCTTCCCTGCTGAGAACATTGTGTATTCTAATTTCAGGCACTGGAAAGCACGAAAAGAGTGAAATGGATGAGCAATCACTCAGCTAGTGACAGGAGCACCATAGCTCTTGTTGGAACAGGTAAAGGCAGCACCATTCAGAAAAAGATTTTATATTATATTATAATTCTTTATTTTAAGTATACCTTTTTTAATGAATGTCTTCAACACGTTGGACTCCTAGAGCAATAAATATATTGTGGTTATGCATAAAGGTCAACTGTGCGGCAAACTTCTTAAAGTGGTCCAGTCACCATGGCAACCAATGGAATGTTCCTGCTAATTAGATCACTTTTAGAACTTTGCACCAGATATTAACTTTACACATAACTCCCGCTGTGTACGGATATCCAGTCATGTGTGTATTTGTGGACATATACCCAGCAAGCCCTTCACATTTGCAGGGGTTAAGCATGATCTGTAGATTGGCCTTTCATAAACTGAGGCTTGAGCCGCATTAGCCCCACCCACCAAACAATGCTTTGGTGCCCTCTGTTTCCTCCAGTGCCCCCTGCTTTGTCTGCGGGTATGATGGCTGCTTCAAGCTGGAGGTTTGATGGCCTAGTGGTACTGGTGACTGAAGGTGGGGAATTCCAAATCCTATGAAAGTTTGTCTGTGTTAGACAGCGGGCGCCTGGCAAACGTGCAAATAATCAGATTTGCGAAAGTTAAACCCACAAGGGTTTCCTGGACTATTTTTCATAAAGACTGCTGACACCATGCTCACTGTCCTTTTAATTCAATAACTACTTTTTAAAAATTTTTTTTAAAAAGAGACTCTAGAGCTATTGTTATTGAGACTATTGTTTCCTTAGCAGAAACAAAGATTAAAAAATAAGGCACCAGATTTACAAAGGAGAAGTGAGATTAGGTTTGCCACCTTTCTTTCAGGAAAATACCGACCATGCTATTGCCAGCATAGATTTAACATTGACCTCATGCCAATTATTTACTAGCCTGCCTGTAAAACATTGGCATGCTGGCAACCCTATACATGGAGTTCACACTCTGCTCCGTCTCAAAGCCAGTGCTGATGGGAACTGATGGGTGCCGACTGTCTCTCTCTCTGTTAGTGCAGAAGGAGACCCTCAATTTCATATAGAATTTGTAGATGTGGTTTCCTCTATTAGTTACATAAAAAAGAAGGGCCTCTCACCAAGGTAGCAGAGTGAGAGACTGGGACCAGATCACAGCGATGGATGGAGAAAGCTGATCAGTGATTCTAAAAATAGTACATGTACCATATCACCGTACTGGACCACTGAACCTTTTAAAAAATAAAATTGTTTTCTATTTTTTTCAGATAATTAAGTTATTTTGAGGAGGGGGGAGGCTTTGTGTGGTTTTTTAACATGTTGCTTTTATGCTTTTGAAGGCCCTGCTTCCTTGGTTTGTGCTGAAACTCTTCGCCAGGAAGGTTTTAGAGGCAGGATTGTCATGGTGACAAGAGAAGAGCACATCCCCTATGACAGGACGAAGCTTAGCAAGGTATCTATTACAGCACTTGATTTGCTGAAAATTAGTACATTATCTGTCATTTCAAATCCCATGGCACTTTCTGCTACGAGTTAGCAGGTGGATAGCGTGTGAAGACCTAGAGATTGCAATGCACCCTTTATTAAGTGTGAACATTCTGCAATTAGGCCTACTACAATTATAGACTTGTTTATCAGATGGTCACCTGCAATGTACTTGGACAATATCATGATGTTTTACAGAGAATATAAACTCCAAAATTAAACTTTTGATTATATTGAAATATTTTTTTCCACATTGTTCATGGTATGGTGTGTCTAAACAGTTGAGGAACCCCCAATTGATGTAGGATTTTGTTGGTACCAGCATGGGCCTCCTTGTTTAAAGCAACCTAATCACTGTTGATATTGTAAATGTAAGAAAATAATGAAAATTGAACTATACATTGTGTTAGTAAAATTGCTTGAAAATACATAAAATATGAGAAATGTATGTTTGGTTTTATACTGCTGTAGGAGAATGATAAAGCACTCCAGTTGTGTTAGGCTTCTATCTTTGGCTCAAACCTGGACCTCTTTGTTTATGGGTTTGACAAATTAACAGTTGCTTTTGCCTACAGCTGCTCTGGTCTGAGAGTGCCTGATCACCCCCAGTCTTTGGTGATCAGGAGAGCCAGGCTTGGTCAATACCGGTGTGGGAGCATGATTTGAGACCAACATGTGCTGTAGGATTTATTTTTGTCTCTAACCGGGACTTATTTGCTTATGGATAATGCAAGGCAAGAGTCCTCCTTGTAGCACAGACCTTCGCCTACTGTGTTTTGTGTCTTAAAAGCAACAATAGTTTCTGACCTCAGAAGCTGAGCAGTACCAAGCTTAATCAGCACCGGTTCTAGAAGTTGATACAGATCACCAAGCTCGGGCCTTGACCGCTTTATGAGTTTGACAAGTTAAGACTTTCTCTTGTAAGTCAAGCCTTTGCCTAAAGGCATTCCGGTCTGAGAACACCTGACCCGGACTGATCTTGGAAGCTAGGAAGTGCCAGGCTTTGGTCATTACTGTTGTTGGAGATTGATTGGGAGCTCCAGTTGATCTAGGTCCTGGACCACTTTTGTTTATGGGTTTGATAAGTTAAGAGACATACAGCCTTTATGGACCTAGAGTACCTGACACTGTCCATCCTCGGAAATTAAGCAGAGACTTGCGTTGTTATGGACAAATGTCTCTTTTACTATTATACACTTATGTTTATGTCTTATTTGTCACACATTCCCTAAAAGAATATCCTTGGTCATAATTTTGCTCAGTAACTATTTCCGTTTCCGTTATTAACTCCTCCCCCACTTCCTTTGTGTAACTTAACAGTTATGTGCCACGTGCAACAAAATGGAGAATCACTGTTAAAGTAACAGTAACTGTTTCCCTTGCAGCCCCTCTTTGTTCAGTAACTACTCACTCCCCCTCCCATCGTGTAACCAAGATGGAGCTGGAATGTGAGTGGGAGAGCTCTGTAATGATGAAGTCACATTCTGTAGAGTGGGTTTAGATAAGACCCCTGAAACTATTAGCCAATTGTTGAATGTATACCGTATGTTTAACTGTGACTCTGTACATGACGTATTTCTGCTTTAAAAGGAATCTCCCACTCTGGGAAATAAAGTTTTACCTCAGGTTTTTCACTGATCAGAAACGTTGTCTCCGGTGTGATCTAGGGTGCCTGCAGCTCTACAGGGGACCTGGATCCCAGTCTTATAGTCAGACCTCGATTTGAGGTTTGATTTATAAGAGGAACCTCGAATGTAAGACAAAGGGACTTTTTCCAGAGCATTTGCTCTGAGGCAACCTTTACCTACAGCCATTCTGTTCTCCATATAAAGAAAGACAAAGATACTCCTTAGGTGAACCTTTTTACTCCACCAAACAACGTTTCAATCCAAATTCAGTGCAAAACAGTTCTACAGCCCTACTAAAGAGAGCCAGGCTTGGCTAGTATGGGTGCTGAAGACTGATTGGGAACCCCAGGCATAGCCTTTCTTATTGGCTCCAGTTTGGATGTCTTTGTTTATAGAGTGACAAGTTAAGAGTTGATTTTGTAGGTATAGCCTAGCCCAGTGATGGGGAACCTATGTCACCACAACTGGAACTTCTTGTGCGCGGCCATGATGGGCGTGGCCATGGGCAGGGGGTTGGTGGAAATCCCCAAATCCCCCCCGCGCAACGATGTGTGCCGGCCCCAGTCTCGTGACATCCCGGCACTCAGTGCTCAACATCTGCAGGCTCCTGGGGTAAGTCCTGAGTGCACAGTGGGTGCTGGGATAAGCCCAGAATGCAAATCTCACCTCTGGGGTAAGTTCTGAGTGCATATATGGCTGCAAATCTTACCTTAGATACTAAGCAGAACCAAACGTCTGTACTAGTGTGGGAGACTGATCATAAAGCTGTAGGCTTTTTTTTTCTGTAGACCTGGATTTATTTGCTGACAGGTTTGTCAAGTTATGAGTAGTCCTTATAGGTCAAGTCTTGCCCAACAGCCATACTGGTCTCAGCGACCCTGATACATTATGACCTTGGAAGCTAAGCAGAGCCAGGGCTGGTCAGAATCAGTGGGAGATTAGGAAAAAAAAGTTTCTGTAGGCTTTTTTTTGCTCCAGCCTGGACCATCTTTCTTTACAAGTTCGACAGATAAAGAGTTTTTCTTGTTGGTCCAGGCTTTGCCTTAACCGTTCTTGGTCTGAGTGTGCCAGATGCCTTCAGAGCACAGAAACTAAACAAAGGGCTATTTTGAAGAACGAGGGGGGAACCCCAGGCTCTGCAGGATGTTTTTGTTTCCTAGACCTGTTTGTTTACAGGTTTGACAAATAAAGAGTTGTCCTTGTAGGTGAAGCCTTGCTCAGCAACCATATTAGTCATACTAGTATGCAATATCTTGTATAGTTGCAGAAGCTAAGCAGGACTAGGCATGGTCAGTTCGAGAGGCTAGTCACAGACCCCAGGTGCCAAAGGCTTTTTTTGACTGCAGCCTCTATCTCTATGTTTGCTGGTTCGGCAAGTTAATAGTTGTCATTGTATTTCTAATGGTGCTAACAGAGATTCTGCTCTGGGAGTTCACACTTCTGTCTGATTTCGGAAGCTAAGCAGAAGTAGGCTTTTCAGTGCTGATCTGGAAGACCGATTGGGAACCCCAACTGATGCAGGCACTGATGAACCTCAATGAGGGGCTATTCACTAAAAAGTGAACTGCAGGTCAGTAAAGGTGAGATGAACATTTCATCTTACAAATCTTGTTTCCAGTTAACAACCGTCCTTTTAGCATCATCTGCAGCACACAATCCTTTTTGACCCCAAAAGGTATCCAGAACCAGGCTTGTTTGGGAGGGCAGGACACCGATTGAGTACCCCATTTGTTTACATGCTTTTTTAGGAGATCCAAATCGGGTTCAAAAAGATATAAAAAGTTGCTCTTTTAGCTCCTTCCTTTCCCAACAGCCCTTTAACACCATCCATCATCAGAAGCTAAGCCAATCCAAGCTTTGGTCAGTACTGCTATGGGAGACTAATCCAAACCTAGGTGCTGTGTGCTTTTCATTTGGCTCCTAGACCCCTTTGCTTACAGGATCGACAAGTTTCTCCTGTATGTACAGCCTTTCCTACAGATATTCTGCCTTGAGAGCGGCCAAACCTGTTAGAAAGCAAAGCAGAGCCAGGCTTGGTCAGTACTGGAGCAGCATGGCATCCTTCAAATTTAAAAAAAAAAGACATTAAACATTAGTTTTTTTTGGAACCATACAGCCGGATGCACCATTGAAAAGATATCTTAATCAAACAGAACTGGTTAATTTTAGGTGTAATTCTTCTTTAAAATATACCACAGCACCCCCTGCTGGAGATGGGACTGAAGTAAATGTTGGAATTTGTACCAATATATTTCAGTAAAGTATTTCTTCACAGGAAAAGGTGTTCTGGTAAAAATATTACATTTAAAAAAAAAATTATGATGGCAGTTTAACAACGCTAATTATTCTGAAGAAGAATCTAAGCTCCACTTAATTATAAATAAGATGTGTAAATAATTCAATACAGTCTCGAGCTTGAAATTTATTGAGGGTAAATACAAAAATGCCAAGCATTTTTTAAATCTATATGATGCAAGGTCCAATATGATGCACGATGATGATGGGACATGGCATGATTAACCAAACCATAAATAGGCTATAAAAGAAATTAAAATAATAGAAAACATATTCAAATGTTGCAGTAAAGCCTAAATAGCACCATTTCCCAATTATTACATAGTTCCATAGTAGTTTAGGTTGGAAAAAAAGACTTGCATCCATCAAGTTCAACACACTTCCTATTCCATGTTTACAGCTGTTGATAAAAAAGAAGGCATATACCGTATTTGCTCAAATATAACACAAGGTTTTTTTCAGAGCAAATGCTCTGAAAAAGACCCCTCGTCTTATATTCGAGGTCGTCTTATAGTCTGACCTAAAATCGAGGTCAGACTATAAGACTGGGATCCAGATCCCCTGCAGGGTTGCAGGGGACCTGGATCCCCCTCTCAAGCAGCCGGGGGATGTCTGCACTACATGTCTGCTACAATGTGCGCAGACATTCTCCGCTGCTGCCGCTCGGCATGTCCGTCGGGACTTCTATGATAAAAGTCCCGGCGGAAGTGACAGGCAGCAGCAGAGGATGTCTGCGCATATCATGCAGACATCCCCCGGCTGCTTGAGAGGGGGATCCAGGTCCCCTGCAGCTCTGCAGGGGACCTGGATCCCAGTCTTATAGTCTCCATGTTGGAGGGAGGGGGAGAGGCCAGAGAAACGTTGGGGGGAAGGAGGGGGATCATTGGGCAAGTCTGGGGGGGGGGGGGGTAGAGGCAGCATTGGCACATAAAAGGAAATATAAACAAGAAATGCATTTTTTTTATATCATAATTTTTTATTAAATATGAAAAAGCAATTTACATGTGAATATATACAAGTTAAACTTTTTTCCTATAGGGTAGTCTTATATTCAGGCTTTTAGTTTTTTCCTAAAGTAATATCCAAAGTTTGGGGGGTTGTTTCATAATCAGGGTCGTCTTATATTCGAGCAAATATGGTAAAACCCCCTTACTGCAACCATTTCAAATTATGCTTTCAGTGGGGGAAAAAAAACTACCGTATTTATCGGCGTATAACACGCGCCGGCGTATAACACGCACCTAATTTTAAGAAGGAAATTTCAGGAAAAAAAACGTAAGAACTTAAATTAAGAACTTTGAAGCCCAATATGCCATTTTAATATGCCAGGATATTGCCCCCAATATGCCATTTAATATGCAGGATATTGCCCCCAATATGCCATTTAATATGCAGGATATTGCCCCTAATATGCCATTTTAATATGCCAGATATTGCCCCCAATATGCCATTTAATATGCAGGATATTGCCCCCAATATGCCATTTAATATGCAGGATATTGCCCCAATATGCCATTTATTATGCCAGGATATTGCCCCCAATATGCCATTGAATATGCCCCCAATATGCAGGATATTGCCCCCAATATGCCATTTTAATATGCCAGATATTGCCCCAATATGCCATTTAATATGCAGGATATTGCCCCCAATATGCCATTTTAATATGCCAGATATTGCCCCAATATGCCATTTAATATGCAGGATATTGCCCCCAATATGCCATTTATTATGCCAGGATATTGCCCCCAATATGCCATTTAATATGCCCCCAATATGCCAGGATATTGCCCCTTAGTATGCTCGTTATGCCACCCTCCTCCCCCCCCCCCCCCTTTCCCAGACCCCAGTACTTACCTCGTTCCTGCTCTGTCCCCCGGTGCTCTGAAGCTGCGTGGCTGCGAGGGAAGCGTTGTGAGCTTCCCTTCAGCCGCGCGGTCAATAAAGTTTGTTTTAAAAAAAACACACTTTATTGACCGCACGGCTGGAGAGAAGCTCACAACGCTTCCCTCGCAGCCACGCAGCTTCAGAGCACCGGGGGACAGAGCAGGAACGAGGTAAGTTTTAGATTTTTTTTTTTTTCGGCGTATAACACGCACACATCATTTTCTCCCTATTTTCAGGGAGAAAAAGTGCGTGTTATACGCCGATAAATACGGTATTTCTCCTTGGGACACAAGGTAAATTAATATTAATGCCATGGAGCTTTTAAAGGCATCTAAGGTATTTGCTAGAACCACCTCTTCAGACAGTTAGTTCTATACAGGGCCGGCCCAAGACTTTGTTCTACCTTGGGCAAAAAACGAAATGCTAATGGTAAAACATTATTATGATAATAGGCTGTGCATTTCCCTAAAACATAATGTGACCAGTGACCTAAAACACAATCCAGATAGATATAGTCAGTGTCAGAGGATTTAACCCCTGGATTGCTTAACATATGTAGATAGTGTCGGATGAGTTAACCCTGGGTGGCTAGACATATATAGGCAGCATTAGAGGAGTTAACCCCTTGGGTGGCTAGGCAGATAGAGGCAGTGTCAGAGGAGTTAACCCCTTGGGTGGCTAGACAGATACAGGCAGTATCAGAGTATGTCACTCACACATACACACACTCTCACTCACACTGACATACAGACACACTCACACTGACATACACACACACACACACACAAACACTCTCACACTGACTAGGGTAGCCACCTGGCCGGTATTTTACTGGCAGGCCGGTTAAATATTGGCATCAGGCCAATGTTAAGTCTATGGAGACAGTACCAAGGCCGGTATTTTTCCGAAGAAAAGGTGGCACCCCTAACACTGACATTCACACACCCACTATGACATACACATACTCACACCAAATCCATCCCCAAACAGCTTATCACACACACTCAGCCAGCACCCACTCACTCACAGACTCATTTAGTCAGCACACACTAACACTAAGCCAGCACAGACGACAGACACACTCAGCCAGCACACACTAACACTCAACCAGAACACTCAAAGACACAATCAGCCAGAACACTCACAGACACAAATCAGCCAGCACACTCACAGACACAATCAGCCAGCACAGACACACTCAGCCAGCACACAATCACACTCAACCAGCACAAACTCCCTACTCACTACTCAGAGGGTCTAAAAGTTAAAAGTGCTCTAACAGACGATGTTGTCATGGCTTTTCCGCTGCCTGTTGGCTCTTCCTACGTGCACCAGATGCTGTCAGTGGGGGTGGAGCCTTCCGATTGCGCACACCAAGAATGAAAAAAAAAAAAAGGAATCGCTCTTAACCTGCCGACGTTGGTATGACAGGGAGAGTAATGGCTGCTTTAAGCTCCCCTGTCAGATCAAAGACAATTAGATGAGTTAGGCAGCCGCGAGGCCCCCTTTAGCGTGAGGCCTTAGACGAACGCCTAACTTACCACTGATGCCAGCAATAGGTTGGCATTACACGACTGGTTATTGTTCAGGGTCAATAGCTGACCCTGACCCTTTAATGTTATTGGATTTGTGACTTGTATGTGACAGTCACCCAACAGAATGTATATTATGTATCAACAAAGTACTTTTTTTTTTTACTGTTAGATTTTGCTAAGAAAACTATTTTCCCATCACCAGGCTTCCAATAAAAGTGGTTCTCAAATCAGATGCTAAAGCCTGAATTTCGTAAAACATAAAAAAAAATTATTTACTAATAGTTTAAGGATTCTACCCTAGGGCTTCTCCATCGAAAAAAGCATCTTATGTTGCTCCATATTGCCCCCCAGCATCCACAGGCATTCTCCTCATAGTGTTCGTCAACGACTTCTATGTCTGCGCAGTTCGACTTGGGAGAGTCCATCGAATCAATTTCTTTGCTTTCATCTTCTCCACTCATCTTTAAAAAAATTAGCTGATTAGAAAGTCACTAGTAATATCTGCTTCAGACGCCTCAACATACGCAAGTGAAGGAAAAGTTGGTGCTTTATGTAGAGTACATATTACATTATGAGGTCAAGTGGGCGTGGCCCATATTATAGTTTGAGGTCAAATGGGTGTGGCCCATATTACTTATCAGGTAAAGTGGATGTGTCCTATCTGAAAGCGTATGGCATACTAGTATGGACGTGGCCCACCCATGTCTGTGGAACTAATTGGAAGATTAAAAGCAAAACATATCTTCTTACTACTAAGCCAGAATTATTAAATGATTGAAACCAGCCAGTGCAAAGAGAAATTAATATCAGAAGTTACTCTAAGTGTGTGCACACGAGTACAGTACTGTACATGCACACAGATTGCACTGGTGTAATTAGAAGTGTAAAAGGCCGTCCCAGCCTATGAAGTCAGTTTATAGAGCAACCAGGGGGCATTTGATCCCCTACACTACTTGTCAACCCTCCTGTGTAGTGGAGGGGTTTAATCTGCTAACAATCTATACATTTTCAGAATTGCAGCAAATGCATAAATCAGGGGGGAAAAAAGTCTCTTAATATGCAAATGACCTGGGAAAGGTTTAATTTGCATATCAAACCACGGTTGATGTCATAAACCAGAGACACAGCAGACACATATAAGACACATTTTCTCCTAATTTCCGCATTTACTTGTAGTTTTGCTACAATTCTCTATTTTATTATCTATATGCACCGTAAAAATCACTGATTAGTTGGCAGAGTCCCTTTAGTATGGCGCATACTATAACCATCTATGATACAGTGGACAGGATTAGGTTTGGAGGCAGTGGACAGTTGTCTGCATTAATCCCTCCCTTCTCACCTGTTCTGCTGGGGAAACAGATCTTGGAGAGGATATGTCAGGAGGCGTTCTTGGTTCTTCTTCACACACACTCAATGCAGTAATTCTTCTGATGTCTGGAGACTCTGTCAGGCAGAGGTCATCCATCTTCTCGATGGTCCTTTGAACAGGGCTCAAATAGTTTTTGTCCTGTGCAGTCTCTCCGTGGGCATAGGTATTCTCTCTGGTGCTCAGGGGCGGTGTAAAAAATGGGTGTTTCATAGCTGCTTCAGGAGTTATTCTCTCGTGGGAATCCCAAGTCAATATACGCTTGATGAGTTGCACCATTTCTATGTCTATGACATCTGCGTCTGCGCAGTCCAAATCGGGATAGTGCACCAATTCAATTTGGTCCAAGGATTTCAGCATGTACTCCTTTGTCTCTAATGGTTTGACTTTGGACTGCATTTGGTACTCGTCCATTGTCTTGAGTTCCCATTTTGTCCCTCCCAGCGATTCTGCTAGCATTTTAAAAAATAATGGGGCCTTACTGGCTGCATTGAGGAGATAGCTGCTGGGCAAACCTTCTATCTCGCAGATGTAACGTATCTGGTCGTACTGGCTGCTCCCCGGGTAGAGAGGACAACCAAGATGGAGCTCGGCAATGATGCAGCCAAGAGACCACATGTCTACTTTCTCGCAAAAGGGCAATCCCAGAAGGATCTCGGGTGCCCTGTAGAACCGAGACTGAATGTACGGCTCTTTCAAGTACCGCACCTCGCTAAAAATACTGGAAGAGCCAAAATCAATCACCTTGACCCTGAATGGGTATCTTTTCTGGTCCACTAGTATGATGTTTTGGGGCTTCAAGTCTGAATTCATGATGGAGAGCTCTTTGAGCTTGGACAAGGCCTTCAAGACCTGAGCGGTGATGGTCCGAATATGTCTCACCGGAAGAGGCGCAAACCTAATTTCCTTCTGGTACTCAAAGAGATTTTTATGCAGGAGCTTGAAGACCAGGTAGCACTTGGACTCATCGTAAAAATGCTCGTAGAACTGTATGAAGTGGAACTTGTCCGCATTCACCTGCCGGAGGGCGTTCAGTAGCTTGATCTCGTTTTCGGTGATGTAACTTCTGGTCATGTCATTGTGGAGTATTTTAATGGCCACCAGCTCACCGGATCCTCTCTTCTTACCTTTTACAACTTCTCCGAAAGTCCCTCTGCCCAGAACCTTGATGACCTTGTAGCAGTCCGTACGAGATTGCAGTTGGGCCATGTGGGAATCCAGGCTGAACCCTAACGGATAGGAAGGCACAGCCACACACACACAGGAGTGTCTCCTACAAACAACTGACCACTCCGACTGTGCCAGCCATCTGCAGCATCTTCAGAATCCCACTGAGTCACAATGGCCAGGATTCCGAGGTTACTTGGCAGCCAAGGCTTTGTTTAACAAACAAGGACAGGAAACCGGGCAAGCAATGAGAGCCAAGACCTGGGCGAACTTAAAGGTCCCTCACTGCGGCATCGAGATTTTTTGGAGTATATAGTAATTTAATGGTTTATCCATGTATATAGGGAAAAAGTTTAAAAACAATATTAGAAGAGCATAGTGGATGCATGGAATCAGGGCCGGCCTTAAGTGTTCCGGCGCCCTGTGCGAGATTCCCCTGTGGCGCCCCCCCATGTATGTATCTCTCTCCCTTCCCATGTTTGTCCGTTTCCTCTTCATTGCCCTGTCTGTCTCTCTCTAACTCCCCCATACCTGTTCTCTCTCTCCCTCTGTTCTGTCTCTCTCCTCCCCTTCCTCTCTTCTGTCTCTCTCTCTCCCCCTCCCTGTTCTGTCTCTCTCCCCCCCCCCCACCCTTATGTCTCTCTCCCCCCCGTTCTGTCTCTCTCTCTCCCCATTCACCCGGTTCTGTCTTTCTCTCCTTCCCCCTGTCTTTCTCTCCCCCCCTGTTCTGTCTCTCTCCCCCCCCCCCCCCCCCCCGTTCTGTCTGTGTCTCTCTACCCCTTCCCCCTTTAACCGGCTGAACGGTGTAGCTCAGCCCCCACCCTGTGAAGCAGAGCAGCAATTCCCCCACCATTTGCCAGGGTTAATTTCTCCATCATATTCCAGGGTTAATTTATACATCATTTGCCAGGGTTAATTTATCCATCATTTGCCAGGGTTAATTCATCCATCATTTGCCAGGGTTAATTTATACATAATTTGCCAGGGTTAATTTATCCATCATTTGCCAGGGTTAATTTCCCCACCATTTGCCAGGGTGAATTTCCCCACCATTTGCCAGGGTTAATTTCTCCATCATATTCCAGGGTTAATTTATACATCATTTGCCAGGGTTAATTTATACATCATTTGCCAGGGTTAATTCATACATCATTTGCCAGGGTTAATTTATCCATCATTTGCCAGTGTTAATTATCCATCATTTGCCAGGGTTATTCTGCCCATTAATGTCACCCTCCCTCCACCCCCTTCCCCAGTACTCACCTGTTGGTGATATTTATATAAAAATACATGGAGGACCTACCTTGTGCAGCCTGTTCCTGGGTTTGAAGGGAAGTGGCAGGTCATGGAGGAGGAGGGGAAGCTGAACTTTTGTTTTCTGCAGCCCCTGGAGCAGAGATCAGCCTCTCCACAGCAGCACAGCATCCCTCGTGGTCTGTGCTGTGAGGGAAGACACAGCCATGTTCTTGTCGGTCACATGGGTTGGGGGCGGGGTTATCATTTCTTATCCCCGCAGTACCTTCCCTAATAGTGACAGAGCAGGAAACACAGCAGCCTGAGTGGAGAGCAGGGGAAGCTTCACAGACTTTAGCCCCAGAGTCTCCATTTCGGGGCTATGGTCAGGAGACTGTGTCCTGTGGAGTGATGTACCCAGGCAGCCGTGTGGGGGCACTTGAGTTGGGGGACTCACTGGCCTCCAGGAAAGGGGGGGGGTTCAAGGCCAGCAGACGTTCCTGGCAGCCCTGGTATACCCCAGTGTGCTTGACAAGTGGTTGAGCCAGGGAAGGCGGCCCGGTGAAGGCTGGATCGGCTGTCATGTGTGCTGCAGGCAGGTGGGGCTCAGCGCAGCTGTCTCCAGATAGTGGTGGGTGCCGCATTTGGTTTGGGGTCTCCCCCCTTTTTGTTATAAATAAATGACTTTGATTTGGCACCAAATCAAGTGTCCTGTTTTATTCAAGTGTTGTAGGGGGTAGCTAAAGGTTGATTTTCTCCATCAGGAAACTGATAAGGCATGGGAGCTTAAGGGTTTGGTGCAGGCTGTGTGTCCTGAAGAACATCTAAGAGTCGGCGGTTGGGGGATCCGGCTTCCCGCGGCCGATCAGGCAGGTGAGGCAAGTCCAGTGCTGTCAAAAAGGTCAGAGGATCTTCTATGTTCTTTATCGTGAGGAGTTTAGCATCATTGTGCACTGTCAGTGAGTGTGCTAAACCCCATCGGTATTTAACATTGATGCTTCGTAGATGAGCCGTTAGAGGGGCCATGGATCTTCGCCATCCCACTGTAATAGGCAGGAGATCTTCAAAGATCTGTAAGATGATATTTTCAAACAATAGTTCTCTATGTTTCCAAGAGATTGCGAGCAGCGATAATTTGTCAGTCGTTGAGCGTAACTTAACCACCACATCTCGTGGGGCGTCTTGGGGCACTTTCGCAGCATTAGGTCGTAGATGTCTAAGCCAATTAACCAGGAACACCGGAGAGCAGTGGGCCCATGCGTCTCCGCAATGCCTCTCACCCGGATATTAGCTTGCCTGGCCCTCATCTCCATCGGGGTCATCTGTTTGTGCACATCATGCAGCTGGTGAGGGGGAGGGGGGTAGAAAGACAAGGGGGGGCGGGGACAGAGGGGGGAAGAGACAGAGACAAGGGGAGGGAGGGGGTTGGAAGAGACAGACAAGGGGAGGGAGGGGGTTGGAAGAGACAGAGACAAGGGGAGGAATGGGGGTGCAGAAACAGACAAGGGGACAGAGGGGAGAGAGAGAGACAACACTAAGGGGAGGAGAGAGAGAAAAAATGGGGGCAAAGGAAAGAGAGAGGCAGCATTGGTACATAAAAATAAAAACAAGAAATACATTTTTTATTAAAAAGCAATTTACATGTGAATATATACAAGTTGAACTTTTTTCCTATAGGGTAGTCTTATATTCACGCTTTTAGTTTTTTCCTAATGGAATATCCAAAGTATGGGGGGTCGTCTTATAATCAGGGTCGTCTTATAATCGAGCAAATACGGTAATACCGTGAGGATTATTTAAAATAAGGAAATATGAACTGGGTCCATGGAGTGTCGTAATCTTCAATAATTGTTGTTTAGAGGTTATGTCCCCATTAGTTGTCAGGGAGAGGTCAGATGTAATAATTAAGCAACTTCTTTCATAAAGATATGGACTCCTTTTAATTGACCTGTTCTAGGTGTAATTTTTAGAATCAAGATTTGTAAAAGTTCAGTTACTTGTGTGCTTGCTTCTTTGTATACTATTGAGAATTTTCCCCTGGTATCCTCAGATCTATAATAAGGATTTTGTTTCCGATTTTGGAAATTGTTCAGTGGACACCACTCTGGTTTAAAACCCTGTCAGACTGCTTATCTCAGATGCTCCATAGTTAGTGACAGACGTTTTGCTGTTTTGAAACAGGATATAATTCCATTTATGCCATGTATTATACCTGCAGTTTGGACTAACTTTAATCAGAGCATTAATGGATCTGCTCAAAAATAAACCTATTAAGCATGCTCTAAGTGGTTTATATTTCTTTTATATGCAACTTTTTTTTTTTATCCTTTTGTTTTTTTTTTCCTTATCCCGGATAAGCTGCTGGATACACCAGTAATATAGGTGCTGGAGTTATACTGCACAATAACGACTTCATAGATATGCTCAGGAACTAACCGATATACTTGCACAGGGTAGTTTGTGCTTCTTTTGTGTACAGTTTTCTTCTTTATGATTTACAAATCTGATCACTGTCGCACTGAGGACATAAAGCAGGTAATAAGAAAATATTGTTATAGTCAGTAGAAAGGTTTTTGAACAAGTTCTGCGTACAAATTTTGGGTAAGTTGTTCAGACACAGTGCTGCTGTGGTTGATTTTTTTGAAACCAAACAGCTGGTGAAGAACTGCAATTCTAGAACGAAACAATATTTTCAATTGTGTTCTACCTACAGTATTTGGGTAAGTTGTTCAAACACGTTAAAGCTGTTGTTTATCTGGGGCACGAACAACCACCAGTCCAGCTCTATATGGTAAGGGTAAGTCCTCAGAGTCAAAGTTGCGATGAGGTTAGGGGAACCAGAGCCAAACAGTCTGGTGTAGTCCGTCGTGTGGTCCATCGTCAGGCATAGGTTCTCCCGGGTAGTTCATTCTCCATTACGGCGTCTGCATAACCCGGCCAGACCGCTTTGGCACGCAGGAGCATGCCCACGTCACATGACCACGTCACATGCTCCTCCCCGCACACCTAGATGTGAAATCCTGTTGAAGATCTTTTAATGTGCTTAAATTTACTCTAAGGGGGATATTTCTTAATAGATATGTAAGTTTTTGGAATTAAGTATGATTTCCCTGTTTCAATTTGCCCCAACCATGAAATCTCTAGCCCACCCACTCATTGACAGATTCCCTAAAACCCGTTATTTTTTATTTGAATTTTTTTTCTATCATTTCTTATAGATTCATTGAACGCTCAATCCCCAAATATTCAATATATTTTGATTGCCAATTGAGTTTATAATTGTCTTTCATATCTGTTAAGTCTATATATATATATATATATATATTTAAATGTCATTTGAGTTTTATTAAAGTTTAATTTATAGTTTGAATATCTACCAAACTGCTGATCACGCAACTCCACTCTCTCTCTCTCGATACACCTGTTTGTGTGGCGTCAAGTGCAGTCACCTTTCTCTGTAACTTATCGACGTCCTGACGGTCCACCGTTAGGTCAGCCTTTTGTGCTTCCCGTAGCTCGCAGAGCAAGGCTCTCATATCCTTTTTAGAAATAGGGGCATTTTCCGACCCCTGTGTGTGGGTGGGTAAGCAGCCCTTGACTGTGAAGGAGGATCCGTGTGCTCCGAGGAGTCTTCACTGGCGGTTCCCGCCACTGGAGTCCCCATGGCAGGTGTGGCTGGTTGTGGGCGGCCAGGCTGCATCAGAAAAGATCCGATATCTTGTCCCTTTGGACCCGCCACTTTTTCCTTTTGCTTCCCTTTGTTGCCCATCGTTGAACAGGGTGTAAAACTGTATGTTCGTGCGAATAAGGAAGGGTATATCGCCATGTAAGTATTATGTTAGCAGGAGCTCGACTCCATTTCTTTCTTTTCACCTCATACATAATAAAATAATTTTTTCAAAGAGCTCACCCATAAGGTGAAAAGAGAGTCATGTTAAAACATTATTATGATAATACCCTGTGCAATTCCTTAAAACCTAATGCGACCAGTGACCTATAACAAAATCCAGACCGCTATAGTCAGTGTCAGAGGAGTTAACCCCTGGATTGCTTGACATATCTAGGCAGTGTCAGAGGACACTGCCTAGATATGACAGTGGTCTAAGACAGATCTAAGCAGCAGAGGCGTCACTATTGTTGGTGTCACCTGATGTGAGGAGAGTTATACTGGATGAAGACCAAAAATGCAGGATGGTACAATACAGATATTTTTATTGACAGGGGTTAAATGCAGGAACTTGCAACAGTTGTAATCCTCACTGACAGGGGTTAAATGCAGGAACTTGCAGCAGTTGTAATCCACACTGACAATAAGCCAAACGATAACAGTCCAAGATCAGGGGCAATAGAGAGGTAGCAAAAACGAGAGACAAGCCGGGGTCAGGTTACCAGAGAATCAGAATGACGAGAAACAGTCCAGGTATCAAAGGGCACAGGCAGGCAGAAGGGTAGTCAGGAAATCCAGGTTCAGTAACAATTAAATATGAGGAAACGCTAGGCTATCGAATACACGAGAATCACCAAGCACTGTTTGCTTAGTGATTCTGGCTTTTAAATCTTCCGCGCCTCGCGGGTATGCGACGTGCGTGACGTCATCGGGCGCGCGCCTCCATGGAGACAGATCACGTGATGACGTGGACGCGCTGGCAAGCGCGTGTGACGGATCTCGGCTGGGAGAGAGGTTGTACTCAGGGGAGCTGCTGCGGGGAAGAACCTGACAGTTCCCCCTCCCAAAGCGAGACCTCCGGGCTCGCCACTGGCCAGGACGATTGGGATGACGATCATGAAAGGCATGGACCAACTCATCAGCGTGAACAAGTACAGCCGGTTCCCAAGATCTGTCGCTCTCCCCATATCCTTTCCAGTGTATGAGATATTGAAGCCGACCACGATGAAGGCGAGAATCAAGCACCTCTTCCACTTCATACTCCTCCATACCATCGACCAAAACCGGATCTGGGGGAGACCCCTGTCTCCCTGGAAAAAGGTTAGCCACCCACGGTTTGAGCAAGGAGACGTGAAACACCGGGTGGATCCTCATAGATGCAGGTAAGCGTAGTCTCATGACCAGAGGAGATATAACCTCGATGATGGGGAAAGGACCAAGGAATCGAGGACCCAGTTTCTTCGTGGGACAGGAGAGTTTTAGGTGTTTGGTGGATAGCCACACCTTGTCGCCCGGTTTGTACACAGGAGCATCCGAACGATGTCTGTCTGCGAAGGCTTTGTATCGTTGTTGAGAGTGGAGAAGAGTATCACGGAGTAAGGCAAATGTGCGGGTGATATTACGTATGTGAACAGAAGCGGAGGGAACGGTGCTTGGGATAGGGGACCCAGGGAGCATTGAAGGGTGAAAGCCATAGTTGAGAAAAAATGGGGACTTTCCCGTTGAGCTGTGGATATGATTGTTATAAGCGAATTCCGCCAGCGGCAAATACTTGCTCCAGTCATCTTGAAGATGCGTGGTGAAGCAGCGTAGGTATTGTTCCAGAGTTTGATTGGTGCGCTCCGTCTGACCGTTACTTTGGGGATGAAAAGCTGTAGTGAGAGAACGATGGATATGTAATTCCGTACAGAAAGCCCTCCAGAAATGAGAGGTGAATTGAGTCCCCCGGTCCGACACTAAGTTTTCGGGTAGACCATGCAATCTAAAAACTTCTCTTATGAAGAGGTCCGCAGTTTCTGTAGCCGAGGGTAGGTGAGTATACGGAATGAAGTGTGCCATCTTGGTAAAGCGGTCTACAGCGACCATCAGTGTATTGTATCGTTGGGATCGGGGTAGATCTGTAATGAAGTCCACGGAGACATCACTCCAGGGTCTAGCGGGTATCGGCAAAGGTTGAAGAAGACCTGAGGGTTTTTGGTGTCTTTCTTTCGCACGGGCGCAAGTATCACAGGAAGCAACAAATCTCGTGACATCCTCTTGTAGGTCAGGCCACCAAAAAGTTCTGGTAATAAGATCTTTGGTCTGTCGGACACCGCCGTGCCCCGCTGTAGGGGAATCATGAAAGTATTGGAGGACTTGTAAACAGACCTCAGGGGGAACGTATGCTTTGTCTTGGTAAAAATATAGTCCTTGACGGTGTGTCAATTGGTCAGGATGGGGTACCCTAGGGATCGAAGGATGATTACGGAGAGCCTCCCAAATTGATTGTGTGGCGTTCAAGAAGTGTTCAGATTGAAGTATGGTACTCGATCTCTCACCTTGAGGCTCTTCGGGTTCAGTCATACGTGATAAAGCATCGGCTTTCAAATTACGGGATCCTGGACGATACGTGATATGGAGGTTGAAGCGTGTGAAGAAGAGTGCCCATCTGGCTTGTCTAGGTTGTAGTCTCCTAGCGGTACGTAGATACTCCAGGTTTTTGTGGTCCGTAAAGACGGTCACAGGGAAAAGGGCACCCTCCAATAGGTGTCTCCACTCCTCTAATGCAAGTTTTATCGCCAGTAGTTCTCTCTCACCTATATTGTAGTTTCTCTCTGCCGGTGACAGAGTCCTGGAGAAGAAGGCCACAGGGTGTAATTTTCCATCCTCCTTGTGCCTCTGGGAAAGGATCGCACCAACTGCTGAATCGGATGCGTCCACCTCAAGTGTAAAGGCGCTGGAAGGATCTGGAAGGATTAGAATAGGAGCTGTGGTAAAACAAGTCTTCAGAGTATTGAAAGCCTCCTGTGCTGTTTTAGTCCAGAAAAACAATCGGTTCTTGGAAGTCAAGGCGGTAATAGGTTGTATGACCTTAGAAAAGTTTCTGATGAATTTCCTATAAAAATTTGCGAAACCCACAAACCTCTGTACACTCTTCTTATCAGAGGGTGTCGGCCAGTCTCGTATTGCAGTAATCTTCTTGGGGTCCATCTGGATGTTATTTGGAGACAAAATGAAACCCAGGAATTCCACTGATTTACTCTCAAATTCACATTTCTCCAGTTTAGCGTATAGCTGATGTTGTCTCAGGCGGTTGAGAACTGTATGTACGTGTTGTCTGTGTGTCTCTAATGATGGGGAGTAGATGAGAATATCATCAAGGTAGATGATCACAAAGTGGTCCAGAATATCTCGAAAGATGTCATTGACAAAATGTTGAAAAGTAGCTGGTGCGTTGCAAAGTCCAAATGGCATAACTTTGTACTCATAATGTCCATAACGTGATCTGAAGGCCGTTTTCCACTCATCCCCCTTCCTGATACGCACTAGGTTATACGCTCCTCGCAGATCGATTTTCGTGAAGAATTGTGCTGTGCGGAGATGATCCAATAATTCCGAAATGAGGGGTAGTGGGTAACGATTCTTCGTAGTAATATTATTAAGTTCTCTGTAATCTATACAGGGACGCAATCCACCATCCTTCTTTTTGACAAAGAAAATACCCGCACCCGCAGGAGAGGTGGAAGGTCTTATAAAACCTTTGGCTAGGTTGTCTTCTATATAGTCTTTCAGTGCAGTGAGTTCGGGTTCAGCGAGGGGGTAGATCCTTCCAAAAGGAATGGGTGCTCCTGGAAGAAGATCAATTGGGCAGTCATAATTCCGGTGAGGAGGGAGTGAGTCTGCCTTCTTTTTCTCAAACACATCCTGAAATTGAGAGTAGGCTGAAGGTAGAGTAGGGAGTGATTTTGACTCAGAAGTAAAACACGCAATGTTTTTAAACAGGCACTTGTTGATGCAAAGATTAGAGGTAAATGTAAGTATGCCGGATCCCCAGTTGATGATGGGATTGTGTAACCGAAGCCATGGAAGTCCCAGTATGATAGAGAATATAGGCGCTGGTACGATGTCGAATTGAATGATCTCTTTATGTCCTTCCCCAATCGTCATGACCAGAGGGATGGTTTCATGTGTAATGGGACCAGTTTTCAAAGGACTCCCATCTACCAGTTGGATGTGCATGGGTGATTTCTTCTTACGGGTAGGAATTGCGATAGCCTTGACCAGATCAGTGTCGATGAAGCAACCGCTGGCTCCGGAATCCACCATCGCCATCATGGGAATAGGACCTTTAGTCCACTGTAAGGAAAGAGGAATGGAAAGATGAGGGGTCTTGTCTGTAGCTGATACCGTATTATTCTCATGAGAGGAGGAAGTTTTCTTACCATCTGTGAGTCGTTTACGGGCACGGCATTCCTTGTACATATGTCCTGGTTTACCGCAGTACAGACAGAGATTCAGGTTTCTACGTCTGGTCTTCTCTTCTGTAGAGAGGGGACCTCGGACTAGTCCAATCTGCATAGGCTCCTCTGTGTTTTGGGGGATTGGGGTTCTGGACTCGTATAGTGGTGGGCTGTAAGATGATTCCGCAGAGTTAGGGGTGTTGGACCGTTCTGCTCTTCGTTCGCGTAGTCTGCGGTCTATCTGGGTGACTAAACGGGTAAGGTCATCCAAGGAGGAAGGTATGCCAACACGAGCTAATTCGTCCTTAAGGCCATCGGATAGTCCCAGACGGAACTGGTCTAGGAGTGCCGATTCGTTCCAAGTGGTCTCTAATGCAAGTCTGCGGAATTCAGTTATAAATTCCTCCACCGGTCGACGGCCTTGTCTCAGAGCACGAATGGCATTAGTAGCTGAAGTGACTCTGAAGGGATCTTCGTATAAAGAGTCTAATGCTTGTCGGAAAGAACCCCAAGTGTCAAGGACCGGACTGTTGGTGTGGAGGAGATGGTGGGCCCATAGTTGTGGTTCGTCCAGGAGAAGCGAGATTACGGTATGTACCCTCACATAGTCAGAGGCATACGTACGAGGACGAAGGTTAAACAGGATCTGGCAAGAAGTGATGAAAGTACGATACTTCTGTCTATCGCCGGTGAATTTCTCTGGTAAGACAACTTGTGGTTCAGATGTGATAGCCCCTTCCAGAAAAATAGGGGTTGGAGGAGGTGCATGCGCCGCCACTGCGGGTTCAGGGGCATTACCTTGTAGGTGTTGTATCTGTTGTTGTAGGTTAGCTTGTCCTGTCTGTAGGTCTTGTACCGACTGGTTGAGAGTGACTAATTGTTGAGTGAGAGCAGCAATAGCGTCGGTTAGTCCCGCGGTCTCCATGATATGAGAAGGGGCTTGGTGATTATGTGAGGAGAGTTATACTGGATGAAGACCAAAAATGCAGGATGGTACAATACAGATATTTTTATTGACAGGGGTTAAATGCAGGAACTTGCAACAGTTGTAATCCTCACTGACAGGGGTTAAATGCAGGAACTTGCAGCAGTTGTAATCCACACTGACAATAAGCCAAACGATAACAGTCCAAGATCAGGGGCAATAGAGAGGTAGCAAAAACGAGAGACAAGCCGGGGTCAGGTTACCAGAGAATCAGAATGACGAGAAACAGTCCAGGTATCAAAGGGCACAGGCAGGCAGAAGGGTAGTCAGGAAATCCAGGTTCAGTAACAATTAAATATGAGGAAACGCTAGGCTATCGAATACACGAGAATCACCAAGCACTGTTTGCTTAGTGATTCTGGCTTTTAAATCTTCCGCGCCTCGCGGGTATGCGACGTGCGTGACGTCATCGGGCGCGCGCCTCCATGGAGACAGATCACGTGATGACGTGGACGCGCTGGCAAGCGCGTGTGACGGATCTCGGCTGGGAGAGAGGTTGTACTCAGGGGAGCTGCTGCGGGGAAGAACCTGACACCTGATGCAGTAACTCATGGTGTCAACCCCCTGGATTTCCTCCAAAACCATGCCAAACAGATTCCTTAGTAATGACAGTCAGATGGCCCATTAAATATGCCACATACAGTAGCCCCACAAATTATGTCACACACAGGAGCCCCATAACTATGCCACACACAGGAGCCCCATAACTATGCCACACACAGGAGCCCCATAATTTTGACACACACAAGAGCCCCATAAATTATTCCACACCAGAGCCCCATAAATTATGCCACACCAGAGCCCCATTATTTATGCCTCACCTTGGAGCCCAGTTAATTATGCCACACACACAGGTGCCCCTTAATTATGCCACACACAAGTGCCCCATTATTATGCCACACACAAGCGCCCCTTAATTAAGCCACACAAAAGAGCCTCTTAACTATGCCACACATGGGACCCAATAAATATGCCACACATGGGACCGCCATTATTATGCGACACACAGGAGCCCCACAAGGTGACAAATGTATAATTCGAAAACAATACCTATCTATACGCACAGACATCTCTCTATAACTAGTTGCATTTATACTTATTTGAATTTTTTTATATTATATTCAACTATTTTCATATGTAATAAAAAAGTTATTGAAAAATTGCATTCCTATTTTTTATTCCCTTCCTCTGCACCCACATTGCACTTAAAGGACTTAACACAGCACCATACAGTACCCACAGAACTTGCCATGCACTTATATTGCACCTACACGATTTGGCATGCCACAGTGTCACTTTGCCCCACAGAACTAGCCAGTGTCACTTTCCTCATAGTACATGTTATTTTGACCCACAGACCATGCCACAGCCTCAAAATTAAAATAAACCAGTTTTCCCATTAATATGACAGTGTTTGCCCATAAATATGGCACAGCCAATTTGCCCAATAATATGCCAGAATTATTTTGCCATTAATATGCCAGACAATTTGCCCAATAATATGCCAGTATTATTTTGCCGTTAATAAGCCAGACAATTTGCCTAATAATATGCCAGTATTATTTTGCCATTTAATATGCAACAGTCAATTTGCCGAATTATATGCCAGTACTATTTTTCCATTTAATATGCACCAGCCAATTTGCCCAACAATATTCCAGTATTATTTTGCCATTAAAAAGCCACAGCCAATTTGCCCAATAATATTCCAGTATTATTTTGCCATTTAATATATTCCAGTATTATTTTGCCACTCAATATGCCAGTATTTAACCCCTCAATATGCCACACTTTTGCCATTCAATATTACATCATTTAACCCCTCAATATGCCAGTATTTTTTTTGCCATTCAATATGCCAGTATTTAACCCCTCAATATACCAGTATTTAACCCCTCAATATGCCAATATTTAGCCACTCAATATGCCAGGATTATGCTTGTTTTATGCCACCCTCCTTCTCCAGTACTTACACTGACATACACACACTCACTCACACTGACATACACACACTCACTCACACTGACATACACACACTCTCACTCACACTGACATACACACTCTCACTCACACTGACATACACACACACACTCACTCACACTGACATCCATACACTCTCACTCACACTGACATACACACACTCTCACTCACACTGACATACACACTCTCACTCACACTGACATACACACACACTCACTCACACTGACATACACACACTCTCACTCACACTGACATACACACACACACTCACTCACACTGACATACACACACTGTCTAACTGTTTATCTTACCTGCACAGCGCTGCAGGCATCTCTGTGCTTTGAGCTCCTCGTGTGAAGGAGCCAATCATGGCAGACTTCTGAACTCTCAGCCAAACAGAAGAGTTGAGAGGTCTCACCTGATTGGCTGAGACCTCCTTCAATCAAGCTCCACCAGAAAAAAAAAAGAAAAAGACCGCTGCACTGAGCATCAAAGTGCCGCCTGTGCCAGGATGCCGCCTGGGGCAGCTGCCCCACTCTGCCCCTTTATAGGGCCGGCCCTGGTTCCATACCTTTATTGTCCTTATTGTAAAAAATCCCTTCCGCTGTCATTGAGCAAATCTCCTTTCTTCAAGTCTCAGTGGGTTGTCCTTGTCCTTTATAATAATAAATCTAATATATACAGATTATAGTAACTGTATAATAAATCAAAACCTTCAATAAATACAAAGTCTTTGTAAGTTGCTTTATATTCTGAGTCTCACTGATTTTCATATACAGTCTTCCACGAGATGGTAATGTTTCTATTCTGTGATCTTCAGTTTTGTG
The DNA here is from genome assembly GCA_036172795.1 of Pelodytes ibericus. Lineage (NCBI taxonomy): Eukaryota > Metazoa > Chordata > Amphibia > Anura > Pelodytidae > Pelodytes > Pelodytes ibericus. The sequence goes on along the minus strand of CM069857.1, from coordinate 51,873,267 downwards.
GTTGTGGTCCTGTTCAGATTCATGTTCTGCTGGTTCCTTTGCAGGTTATGGGTGCAAAAGCCACAGATCTCTATCTGCGACCAGCTAACTTTTACTGCGCACATGACATTGAAGTCTGGACAGAGAAAGAGGTAAATTAACATTTAAGGTGCATCTAAAGTTTTAATAGGCCAATTATAGCGACAAGCAACTAAATTGGGTTGTTTTTTTAATTGGTATATTGAGTAACTGAACCAGTCCTAAGAATAAGAAATGGCTTATTTAATTTGCCAGTATTAAATATTAATAAAGAGAATAAACCAGTAAAGTACTATAGTATACATTAAGTCATCAACCACAGCTATACAACTAAATAGTAACAACTATATAAATCTATATAATATAAACATACATAAAGTACAAGCCAGAAACTATTAGTGGTAAATGAAACATCTGGCAACTGACATTTAATGTGGATAAGTGCAAGATTATGCACCTTGGGTGTAAAAACCCAAAAGTAGAATATTTGGTACTAAGGGATTTAGTAGTAATAATTTCTGGGGACTTAAAGGTAGGTAAGCAATGCAATAGAGCAGCAGGAAATGCTAGCAGAATGCTTGGTTGCATAGGGAGAGGTATTAGCAGTAGAAAGAGGGAAGTGCTCATGCCATTGTACAGAGCACTGGTGAGACCTCACTTGGAGTATTGTACGCAGTACTGGAGACCATATCTCCAGAAGGGTATTGATAGTTTGGAGAGAGTTCAGAGAAGGGCTACTAAACTGGTTCATGGGTTGAAGGATAAAACTTACCAGGAAAGGTTAAAGCATCTTCACATGTTTAGCTTGGAGGAAAGACGTAACAGGGGGGATATGATAGAAACATTTAAATACATAAAGGGAATCAACTCAGTAAAGGAAGAGAGTATATTTAAAAGAAGAAAAACTACCACAACTAGAGGACATAGTCTAAAATTAGAGGGGCAACAATTTAAAGGTAATATCAGGAAGTATTACTTTACTGAGAGGGTAGTGGATGTATGGAATAGCCTGCCAGCAGAAGTGGTAGAGGTAAGCACAGTAAAGGATTTTAAGCATGCGTGGGATAGACACAAGGCTATCCTAGCTATAAGACCGGGAACGGGGGACTAATAAACGTATTTAGAAAATTGGGCAGACTAGATGGACCGAATGGTTCTTATCTGCCAACACATTCTATGTTTCAAATGAGAAACTATGTGTGTATGTCAGGGCTTGAGAAGCCAGACAGACCAATTCAGGACCCAGCGTTGTTATTTTTAGGAAACCGGGAAATGGCACTTCCATATAGTTCATTGTAAAACAATCAAACAGTTTGTAGTAGGAGCCATGGCTTCTTGGGATTTATCAAGCCCTGATGTGTATATAAATGTGTATATTTTATGTATACATAATATTCCTACAATATACGCATTATGAATAAATGTATTTTCAAACAAGTTTATTTGTACTTATAGAATGGAATTGTAGCTCTTTATGTCTACAAGGCTGGTGTTGGAATAGTCTGAACTTTCTCTTTAAAGCTGAAATATAATGGGTTGTGCTTAGTAATGTTTTGAACAATCCTCACAATGCCAAAGGGCATATCTAAGGCGTCTATTTATTAGTTTAACACACATACCCATGTTTAATGAACAGATATTCACAGCCTTGAAACAACAAAAGTGTAGTTGACATCATTCTTAACATAGTAACATAGAATGTGTCGGCAGATAAGAACCATTCGGCCCATCTAGTCTGCCCAATTTTCTAAATACTTTTAATAGTCCCCAGTTCCCTATCTTATAGCTAGAATAGCCTTGTGCCTATCCCACGCATGCTTAAAATCCTTGACTGTGTTTACCTCTACCACTTCCTCTGCAAGGCTATTCCATACATCCACTACCCTCTCAGTAAAGTAATACTTCCTGATATTACTTTTAAATCGTTGCCGCTCTAAATTAAGACTATGTCCTCTAGTTGTGGTAGTTTTTCTTCTTTTATATATACTCTCTTCCTTTACTGTGTCTCTTCCTTTACTGTGTTCTTCCTAAAGGTAACTTGTCTTGTCTAATATGAGGCACATTTTCTATCCAGGTGGTTTCTGTCAATACAGATGATGCCAAGATCAAGTTCAGAGATGGGTCATCCCTTCATTACAGTCAACTTCTAATTGCCACTGGCAGCAGGTACTAGCTTTACAGAGAATGTGTCATCCAATAATAATGTAATGTGAAGGATTCTAGCAGATATAGAAGACAATGAATAGAGTGGCATTCCTCTCCTGGGGATCCATGTTGGATAATACTGCACACACAATTATCTTGCAGTTGAAAGTCTTTAATTCACCAACCGGTGCAACCATAGATCACAGCAGATCACAGCAGATCACAGCTTTAGGCATTTCACACTACGCAGAGCGATTAGTCATAAGCATGGTTTCTACCAGACGTAGAGATATTTTCTGCTACAAATGTTTAAGACCATAATGTGTCTGTGAATAGGTATGTACAGTGCTTCTAATATGCTTCTAATGCACATCATTTCTAAGATTGCCTTTACACCTATCTCACACAAGCAAACAAACAGGCCCACATTATATCTAGGCCTTTAATGATAAGATACACCCATGCTTTGTGTGTTACTGTGTGTGATTTTATACAAGAGCAAACACAAATATAATATCTGATCCAAAATTACAAACAGTGAGTGTGTAATCAGTGTAGGCAGTGCAATATCATACATGGTGATCATGTACTAAGCTTTGTGACAATTTAATGATGTTCTATGCACTTTGAACGATCTTGCCAAGGACACTAGCGTTCATACATGGACAATCTGTCTATCCCAGGTCTGTATATGAGTCATAGAGACACTGAGTAAGGAAAATGAACTGAAGAGAGAAAAAATAATACTAATAAGACCTGATGAATGAGAGAAGTTAAAGGCACCTATTGTGGGAACCTTTTTTTCTCCTGATCTGTGTATGGATTAATGTTCAACTTTAATCTTAAACTAATTTATAACATAATCAATAGCTTGGTGCACATGGTCAGTGTTCTATACTGTAAGAAATTATTCTTTTAGGGAATGTGTGCTGAATGGAACACAAATACAAGTGTACAGAAAAATGTATATTGATATTGCATTGGGTTATGGTTACAGGTTCTAAAACATATACACAAAACATGTAATAATACAAAACAAAAGGGATTTGCAAGCATTAAAATGATGATGTACTATTTTCTTCTCCATGGAGCAGTCTTTCCCAGTTCATTGCATTCTCCCGGACACCTCTCCCAGGTCACTGCATTCTCCCGGACACCTCTCCCAGGTCATTGCATTCTCCCGGACACCTCTCCCAGGTCATTGCATGCTCCCGGACACCTCTCCCAGGTCATTGCATGCTCCCGGACACCTCTCCCAGGTCATTGCATGCTCCCGGACACCTCTCCCAGGTCATTGCATGCTCCCGGACACCTCTCCCAGGTCATTGCATTCTCCCGGACACCTGTCCCAGGTCATTGCATTCTCCCGGACACCTCTCCCAGGTCATTGCATTCTCCCGGACACCTCTCCCAGGTCATTGCATTCTCCCGGACACCTCTCCCAGGTCATTGCATTCTCCCGGACACCTCTCCCAGGTCATTGCATTCTCCCGGACACCTCTCCCAGGTCATTGCATGCTCCCGGACACCTCTCCCAGGTCATTGCATGCTCCTGGACACCTCTCCCAGGTCATTGCATGCTCCCGGACACCTCTCCCAGGTCATTGCATTCTCCCGGACACCTCTCCCAGTTCATTGCATGCTCCCGGACACCTCTCCCAGGTCATTGCATGCTCCCGGACACCTCTCCCAGGTCATTGCATGCTCCCGGACACCTCTCCCAGGTCATTGCATGCTCCCGGACACCTCTCCCAGGTCATTGCATGCTCCCGGACACCTCTCCCAGTTCATTGCATGCTCCCGGACACCTCTTCCAGGTCATTGCATTCTCCCGGACACCTCTCCCAGGTCATTGCATGCTCCCGGACACCCTCGGAGTCTCCTTACCCATAACACTTCTGCTCGCTGTGCTCTCCTAATCTAGACTAATTCTTGCGTCCATATCTTTGTACCTCGCAGGAAGTGGTTTACCCAACCCCTTTTTCCAAAGAGTTTATCAAACTTGTATAACCTAGTTATGGAGGAGACAGTATAGAGAAACATACAAAACCCACTGCATAAGGTATCTGTTAATCTGGAGAGGTGGAACTTATCTCATGAGAATTTGAGAATCCCATCTCTGCTGGCGACTTTGATTCCAAACCCTTTGTAATGTATTACTAGGCAAACAACCTTACATTGTAAAAACAGATTGCGATGTCCTGTACACACATATACACCCTTTATACTCAGTGGTTCTATTGTAGAAAGTACACTTAAATTTTTTACAATATGAAATCTATTACCTTAAATGTGCCCTCTACTTATATCCTAGACCGAGGCCACTTCAATGCACTGGTGCCAATTTAAAAAATGTGTTTCTACTGCGTACTCCAGAAGATGCCAATGCAATAAGTGAAATAGCTGCGAACAAGAGTGTGGTGATCATGGGATCTTCATTCATTGGTGAGTAAGCAGAAACACAAATTACAGTTTGAGTGTTATGTCAGAAGAACACAATGTTATCCAATACCAACAGTTAAACAACAAACTTTTTTTTTTCATTGAAGGAAGGGGATCAGTTAAGGTCCCCTCTGTGGATCCCATGTAAAAACAAGGGTCTCTCTCTGCACTAGCAGAAAGAGACAGTCACCAATCTGATTGGGCTGTCTGCTTCCCAGGAAAGCATTGCAGCTGCTGGTGTCTGTGTGTTCCTGGCTCTGATCGGAGCCAGGATCACACAAGCAGGGACCCGATCCAGCATCTTGCGATACTCCGCGATGTCGCGCAAAGAAGTTTGGGCACGCAGGAATGCCGGAGATGTAGCGGAGATGGCTTACATGGCTTGATATTGCTGGATATGGCTTGATATTGCTGGATATGGCTTGATATTGCTGGAAATGGCTTGATATTGCTGGATATGGCTTGATATTGCTGGATATGGCTTGATATTGCTGGATATGGCTTGATATTGCTGGAAATGGCTTGATATTGCTGGATATGGCTTGATATTGCTGGATATGGCTTGATATTGCTGGAAATGGCTTGATATTGCTGGAAATGGCTTAATATTGCTGGATATGGCTTGATATTGCTGGATATGGCTTGATATTGCTGGAAATGGCTTGATATTGCTGGATATGGCTTGATATTGCTGGAAATGGCTTAATATTGCTGGATATGGCTTGATATTGCTGGATATGGCTTGATATTGCTGGAAATGGCTTGATATTGCTGGATATGGCTTGATATTGCTGGAAATGGCTTAATATTGCTGGATATGGCTTGATATTGCTGGATATGGCTTGATATTGCTGGAAATGGCTTGATATTGCTGGATATGGCTTGATATTGCTGGATATGGCTTGATATTGCTGGATATGGCTTGATATGGCTGGAAATGGCTTGATATTGCTGGATATGGCTTGATATTGCTGGATATGGCTTGATATGGCTGGAAATGGCTTGATATTGCTGGATATGGCTTGATATTGCTGGATATGGCTTGATATGGCTGGAAATGGCTTGATATTGCTTGCTGTGAGTCTTTCTTCTCTGTCCCACCGTGACTCTCTCACAACACAAGAGAAATGTGTCTGTTTTAGTCATAACAATAACTGCTTCTCATCAGGTCATTGTAGAAATGTGATATGAAGGTGCAGAACAAAGTACATTTCCAGTTTCTTTCTGTGGTTTTATAGTTCTGTGCTAACCTTTTCTATAATATCTTTCTGTGGTTTTATAGTTCTGTGCTAACCTTTTCTATAATATCTTTCTGTGGTTTTATAGTTCTGTGCTAACCTTTTCTATAATATCTTTCTGTGGTTTTATAGTTCTGTGCTAACCTTTTCTATAATATCTTTCTGTGGTTTTATAGTTCTGTGCTAACCTTAATATATATATTTTCAAACAAATGGAGGTTTTTTAGTTACCTCCAATGGCCATGAGAGGATGAGCCCACCTGCCAACGTCAAGGCAGACCCCCCTAGGTGGGTCCTAACTCTAACCATTCAACCATTCAATGGTTAGAGTTAGGACCCACCTAGGGGGGTCTGCCTTGACGTTGGCTTGTGGGCTCATCCTCTCATGGCCATTGGAGGTAACTAAAAAACCTACATTTGTTTGAAAATACATAGGGATAAAGGAGAGAGCGCAGGTAACTTTGTTTTTCTTTGGTTTTTACTATATATTGGGGCTGATGTGTACTGTAGTCATTGCAGCCGCCCAGTGATGGGAGTGAGCGCAGGACTTTTCTTTCTGCATTTGTATCCATTTTTGTATTACTCAGCCTTGTTACAATGCAGCCGCCCATCCCATGTGTTCCCTATTAAGGGTTAATAATGTATAGGGGTGTATATAAAAAACACCCCTTTCTGTCTCATTAGAGATTTTTGCCAGAGGCTCATAGAAGCAAGGTGAATGGTTAGAGTTAGGACCCACCTAGGGGGGTCTGCCTTGACGTTGGCAGGTGGGCTCATCCTCTCATGGCCATTGGAGGTAACTAAAAAACCTCCATTTGTTTGAAAATACATAGGGATAAAGGAGAGAGCGCAGGTAACTTTGTTTTTCTTTGGTTTTTACTATATATTGGGGCTGATGTGTACTGTAGTCATTGCAGCCGCCCAGTGATGGGAGTGAGCGCAGGACTTTTCTTTCTGCCTTAATATATATATATTTAATATTACGTCGTATCATCTGTCCAAAATCTGTGTTTTCAGGGATGGAGGTTGCAGCATTTCTGTCAGATAAAGCCAGCTCTGTGTCTGTCATTGGCAAATCTGCTGTCCCATTTCAAGCAGTACTTGGACCCCAAATCGGAGAGCTGGCCATGAAGGTAAAATCATAAAAGTACATTAAACTGCTCCTCTGCATTCCACATTGATGTTGAGGTGTGCAGGACTATGAACTGAACCAAAAGTAACTGTAACCTAAAGTAAGCTGCCGAAATCACCAAAAGTAATTTTCAGAGTCGCACCCGGAACAAAGAGCGGTGCACGGGACAGGCCGACACCCAGGCCTTCAGTAGCACAAATAGAGCCGCCCAGCACTGCATGAATGGAAGTACTTATTCTGTGGAAAAAAACGACCTTTCAATTTATCAAAGATATGAAATAAACTTGTGTAGAAATGTTGTTGGTTTTTTTCACAGAACAAATACACAAAGTGCTGGGAGTCTATATTTGTATTTAAGCTGCCAAAATCAGACATTAATAGCAGAGTTAGAAAAATTCTCCAACTTGCCTACCTTCCAGCTCCGCTACTAATGTCTTATTCTGGCAGTTCACTCTTTAGTGAATAAACAATATATTTGGACCAGTTTACAATATAAAACAAATATAAACCCAGCACATTACTAACATGATGTGTATTGTATTACAATTACACTTAGCTTGTTAAATGGCTAAGCGCAGATGTTGGCATCAGGAGCTTATTTTTCTCTGTCTAATTTCAGTTGCTGCAGGAACGAGGCATCAATTTCTATATGAAAACTGAAGCAAAGGAAATCAAGGGAGAAAATGGCCAGGTATATTTTTTGCTTCTGTCTTGATAAACTGAGAACATTTTAATACTACACAATTATTTTTTTTTTTACACTACTTGCCTTCAAACTCCGTCTAGAAACAAAGTTTTATATATTTAATTTTGTCAGATTTTCAAGTTCTGTACTGTTGCCAACATGTTTTCAGTGTGTCGAAGAGGTTTATCTGGGCTGTGGGCTATTGTTGGATGGCACCATAGAAATAATGAATGTATCTCCTGGTAAGGACACAAATTTGTGGTTCTGTGAGCAAAGGGTCAAACAAATGATGTTTTCTATGACACCTTTTTAATTATATTGACGCCTACTATTCCTGCCCCATCATTATATAACTGTGTGTTGGCAAGATATAAACATGGGCCTTTTAAGTACATGTAAGAAGCTACCTAATAGTTTCTATTAATGTGGGCAGAACCTGTTGATGAGTTTCCTTGAGGTCAGTTGGCATGTTCTTCTCACACTATCCAATAGGTTTAATCCTGTCTGCTTCCTAAATTAGTTAGGAATGCACATACTTTGCACTGGATCTCCTTCAGCTTCAATTAAGGGGTTTAAGAAAATTATTCGTCACCTGTATTGTAATATTTACCTTCTCAAATATTACAGAATATCATAAATTGAAATGTGTCCCTGAACTCGCATTTAAAGTTAATATTTCAGAGTACGTGAATAAAACCTTAAGAAGACTCAAGATAAATGTAATTACTTTGTCCTTCGTTTGCAGTATATTTACTATGGTAAAACATTTGAATGTTGTATTTGTCAGGTGAAGGAGGTGATTTTAAGAAACGGTACCCAGATTCCTGCTGATATTGTGGTTGCTGGAATAGGTCTGTATAATTAATTACCCACGTATGAAGCTCTGCAAATGCTTAAAGTGGACAAGATATGTTATTAGGTATTACATTTATAGCATTTCAACAGCTAATTAATTATCCACTCTGTTTATTTGGAGCACTGTACACTGGGGATTCCTGGTTAGTTGTCTAGGACTTTCACAATCTACTGGCTTCGTCTGCTCTAGCTTGGGAGTATTTAGCATTCCATTTTTCATCTACTATAACTGATATTGTGTATGCTCAATGTACTGTCCTAGCCTCAAAATACAGACTGCCAAAAACCAACCACATGGTGATGAGCCCTATGGGCAAATTAGCATGCTATACATGAGTGTGTTTGCTGGTACCACATCTCTAACCCAAGCTGTGCTCCAGAGGTATCTGAACAGATCACATATGCTGAGGGGTCCATGTTTCAAAGACCCCTCAGCATATGTGATCTTACGTGGATGTCCCTCCCCAGAACCCCTAGTGGGCTTGTCAGCACTGGGGTATCTGCTGACTTGTCTGGGATGTAGATATGTTTAACAATGTTATAATGACTTTCTAGTCAAGAGTACCAGAGTTTGCATTATTGTCAAACTCCCCATCACTGATATATTGTGTAGTGTTCGGAGATGTGATAAGTATTAAAGAGGTAAATACAGTCAAGGATTTTAAGCATGCGTGGGATAAACACAAGGCTATCCTAGCTATAAGACCGGGAACGGGGGACTAATAAAAGTACTAAAAAAAAAAAAATTGGGCAGACTAGATGGACCGAATGGTTCTTATCTGCCGACACATTCTATGTTTTTATGTATTTCATATTATTATACCAATGCAATCTATAGGCCATTTCAGGGAGTACTGTGCAATTTAGAGTATAGGTAGTTTCAGAATCAAAAGATTGATTAGGAGAATAACAAAACCTTTAATCTACAGCATAGAAAAGTGTTAGACATAAGAGAGAAGATTGGTTTAAGAAAAGCTTGGTCATCATTGCTGAAAGCATCACAGATGACTAGTTCAATAGGATTGAGTTCTAGAAAATAGTTGGAGAACAGTCTGGCCTTTTCTTTGCACAAAGGATCAATAACATTCGGGGGGGATTTGACTGAGGATGTTTTTACATTGTTTTCCTTTATTCTTTAGCAGTCTCTGAAAACGTAAGACAGTTAATAATACCAGTACAATCATTGTTTGGTATTGAAGCATCTCCTGTTACTAATGTCAGCAGAGAAGATTGTTTAGAAGTTGAAGGAGTTGGGAAAGTAATTTAAGAATTTGCTGTCTTTTTTCTTTTCTTTCTAAGAATTGCTTGATGTTTAAAGATGATGGAAAAGTGTCAGAAAATACAGATAAAGTAGAACTCTAGTTATATTTTTAACTTTTGCTTTGCCAATACAAGCAACAGTTATTAGAAGCACAAGTGAAAAGAAAAAGTTATGTGATTCTTTAAGAATAGTTTATGGTTGAACAGGGCAGACTATAGCTCCTCTTAATCTTAAATCTTAGTCCCAAAAATTCAGCCTCTGTGCATACTTACTAACAATCTTCAAAACAAATGGAGAAATGCTGTCTGCAAGTCCTTTGAACCCTTACACTACCAGTGAAAACACATTATCCCCCATTCTTCAATGTTGGAAAAGTGAACCAAAGATCAGCTATCAGGAAAAAAAATAAGTTATGTTCAATTGAGAGATTGCATCATGTGTAGGTATTTTAAAGATAATTGTTTTAATGAAAGAATACAAATACATTTCTTTATTGAGCCCTCTTTGCATGTTTAGGATGGATCATAATAGCTTGGGTGGGCCCTAATTTGTTAATTCTTTTAATATGGGGGTGGCAGTCTGCTGGCCCCAGTGGGCGACTTTTATTTTAATTACATTTTTCACATTTTTATTTGTCTTATATCGATGGGCGCTGTATAAGAATATTGTGTTTTTTTCTCTTTTTCCATGTACCTGCACTCACATTTTTCCTTTAAAATCTCAATACACTGTATTGGAGAGTATCTGAAACCTATGTTCTATTTCCGTAGTGTACTGGAACCTTAACTCATAAGGCTAAAACACTTGTTAAATGTACTTGGACCATGTAGTTACAGATGTGTACCCTCTTTCCTGTTCACAGGTGTCCTGCCAGTATCTAATTTTCTGAAAGGCAGCAGAGTGGCGCTGGACTGCAGAGGAGACATATATGTAGATCAGGTACGTGTTGAATTCAGTATGTGTAGGTACACAACACAGAGGGAATTTAAGAGTTATTTTATTGATCTGGCTTTTATTACATTGATTTTATTAAAATGTGTTTTTTGTTATGCTTCTAGTACATGCGCACCAGTGTTCCTGATGTGTTTGCAGCTGGAGACGTTGTATCATTCCCTCTTTCTACAATGGAGGGGCACAGAGTTAATATTGGACACTGGCAGATGGCACATTCTCATGGTACGACGTATACAGAATAAAAAGTATAATTGGTCTGTAGGTTTCAAATCTGACCACCAGGTGGCATTGCAGAGCTCAAACAACTAATAGGAGTGTTTCATGTATAGGTGTGTGTTCCATGTAGTGTGCTTAGAAAGCCAAAATGTGTTATTGTTTACCATATATAGTGTCCAAACAGAAAGCGCACTCACGGGACTTGTTGCCAGAGATCCTTTGTCAAGATGCTGCAACAATGCTAAACGATCAAATAGTTAGTATTATTTGATAGCACATGGGAACAGATAGTGTATATACATAAATCACACAAAACAAACTAAAGTAAGAACTCGCATACATATTCCCAGACTACAAGAAGAGCCTCGAAGAAATGTTCACATCAGAACAGACAAATCTCAAATATTAACGAGGTAATAGAAATGACCCATAAGCAGGCAGCTTTTTCAATTCTCAAAGTGAAACTGTGTCAACAACAGTTTTCAGCTGTAATATACATATACATACACATATACAAAATGTGCCTGTGCGTGTATGTATATTTGTCTGTGTGTGTGTGTATATATATATATATATATATATGTATGTGTATAAATATATATATAGAGATATATACACATATAGCATCAAATGGAGACATTGTTAATATTGTAAATGACTATTGTAGCTTTATTTTTTTTAATAGTATGTGTGTATATATATGTGTATGTATAATGAGGGTAAAAAATGATTCTGGAGTTTTCCCGGCCAGAGAGGCCAAAACGGACAATACCTGTATTCTTCTGATATTGTCTTGTGCCTGAGAAATGTGTTGCTGATGTTTAGCATGATCATGGCTTAGCAACTTCTCAGAGATGTGTTTTGTTTATATAATGGGATTTATAAAGTAGTAGGTATGTGAAGTAGAATTTCTTCATTAATGTAACATTAAACTGCTGCTATTACCTATAATTTCATAGAAGCCAATCTTTACTTATCAAGCATTATACTAGGAAATATACATGGGATTTTCTCATGTTTTCAAGTATGGCCTTTCAGATACTTTTAAAGTTAGAGCACCTGATGTCAGTGACATCTGGCACCCATATTCAGTTGAGGGCCACTAGGACCTTAAAGCTCCTCTGGGTCCATTGTGCTGGAACAAACAACTTGCCTATGAATCTTCAGCAGTTTCTATACTCATTCCTCTGCTAAAGGGCCAACATGTTGTATAACTCCTCTAAGACTCCGCACCCCCCCTTCTCACTGTTTACCTGCTCCCTCCTCCTTTACTGTTTACATTTCCATTTGTATGTGCATTTGCATTCATTGATTCTTTTCCACATCACTGTCATCCTTCCTAATTATTTGCATTCACTTTCTTCAATGCATTTTCATTCTCCTTGGCAATCTCACTTATATTCCCATTCGCAATACAATATTCCTCTCCGCTTACAAGCCTGACACACAGACACTACCTATATCGTGCCATTGATATTTAATTTCAACTACAGGACTCGGATCTAAGATCAATTAATGGGACAATACGGTGCACAACAGCAGGTATTCACAGACATGCCGTTATTTAAGGCACTGATAGAATTAAATCAAATTTGAACACAAAAATGCTAGACTTTCATGTAAATTATGATTTCGCTAATAGTTACTGTGTCATTTTAGTTTTAGAATTTGTAAACTTTATTGATATCCCATGTCTCCAGTGCTGGGCTACACTAGTAATGTACTCCTCCTTTCTTTAAGTCAGTAAAGACAGAGAGTCTTTCTGGCCTCAAACTCTCTGACTATTAAACTTCCTCCCCTTCTATGTACAATAAATATAAATTATATCTCCCAACCTGCTCCACTGGCAGTACTGGATTCTTGGAGTGGTTTCTGGGAGAGGAAGCGTGCAGTATTTATCCTCTGGGGTCTAGGATACTGGAGAAGAAATCTGGACCTCGGGGTAGAGGTTCTGAATTCGGACTGTCTCACTGTTTTGGTGGTATGGTGTAGTCTCATTGGTTATCTATGTATTGCTATGATTACAGTTGGGTAAGACTAAATTATTACATCAACCCTTTTAAAATGCTAGCAATTTCAAAAGCATTTAGAGAAAAAAAAAAAAAAAACATTTTATTAGTCCAGCTGTATGCTTTGGCTTCAACTGATAAGTTATGCAAGAACAATTTCTAAGAATGTCATTACTGAAGTATGTGTAACATTGAGCCAGAAGCACACAATGTAAGGGGGCTGATATTATAATAATCATTCATTTCAATATTTTTTGTGTGGCCGCTATTGTATAGTATACTAAATGTATGAAACCTGAACGAAGAGTGAAATACAAGAACAGGTTTTCAGCTGCCCAATATGTGTCGACCACACCCAAACAGGCTCCATATTCGGGTGACATGGGCAAAATACGCCCGTTTCAATACTCCAGCTTTTAGCTAGACAGTTTAACTTTAAAGCACTCTACAAATCAAATATATGCCTGAAAATGCCCAAATCTGTGGCTATTGCATTATTGACAACTATATAGTCTTTCTGAAACCTCGGTGATATGCAATGCTCTTCATTAACAATTTGGCCAGCAGTTAAGGGTTGACTCTGTATAATTGAAACACATAGCCAGCTCAATCTTACCACTTGCTCTATCACCGAGGAACAACGCAACTTCTAATACTGCAGAGAAAATAAAGTGTAATATAATTCAGGTTAAAATTTTATATCAAATTCAATCAAGTCCTTAGTCCAAAAATAAAAACGCGTACAAACAAATTAGCGATGCTGTCACCATTCAATATATCATTGTACAGGGAACCATTAGAGAGACGCGGTGCGGAGACGAATGCTTACCGCGTTTCGCACCCCCTGGTGCGTTTCAAAAGCTGCATGGTGCTATTATCCATTTAAAACATTGCTTCTATTGTTGGCGTTGAGGCCTACCAAAGTTATCTTAGTAATAGTAACCACATTCCACAGGGAGAAGTGCTACCAGAATCTTGAAAAGCAAGGTGCATGCAACCTTTGGCATGAAAGTTCTACACATACATTACACATCCTCTAGTGAACTCTGTTTAATCTTCGTTGCTTTGATGACATACACCCTGCACCCACCTATAATTGTGCTGCAATGATTAACATGGAAGATGTTGCATAACTATGGTTTCAACCAATTTAACAGCAATACAACGTTTGCCCCACTAAGAAAAAAATACTTAGCGTTGGCTAATATTAGGGCAGCATTTGTCTAAAAACAAGAAATGCCTTTCAATACAAACATATAAAAAAAAACAATTCACGCCATAAAATATTTTAAAATGCATAATGTTGTGATATCGATTTTTCGGATTTGCTGAGATTATATTGAAACACATTTATTGTTTTTAGACACTTGCTTTCCTAATATTGGCTACCACACTTAGTGCAGTATTTATCTAGACTTGAAATGGTTTAACCATGTCCATATATTCACTTGGCCTGTGTTAGGTTTCTAATAAAGAGGTTATTTCTATTGTTCGTCCAGTAGAAAGCCCTCCGGTAACAAGTTTTCATTAACAGTAATCGTCTCTTGTGAATTATTTATAGAAAACACTAAAAACATCAGGTCACTGGCGTCACGAGATGCTGTGGAATGGAAAAAAGCATGAAATAAACTATCATTTTGTATTTATGCTTACAGGCCGGATAGCTGCTCTCAGCATGCTGAGTAAACACGTACCGGTAAATTCTGTGCCTTTCTTCTGGACATCGCTGCTGGGGAAGAGCATCCGATATGCAGGTGGGTCTGTTGTCTCTACACGTGTCTGACTGATGGTGATAGCTAACCTTGACACTGCAGATGTATGGGAACTCCATATGCTACAATGCTCAGTTGGTCATAAGACTGAATGAGCATCAAGGATCATGTAGTTACCAAACACTTGCAGTGCCAAGGTTAGCCATTATTTCCATTTGCACCTTAGTAATATAAATACGGATATGTTAACAGAAGCCAGGGAAAGTATTTTCTTGGCAATTTTTTATTTTAACTTTCCATGGATGTGAACCATGGCTCTTATGCTTTTTCCTTTTTTTCCCTGGCTGATCAGAAAAAAACCCATGTTACTGTAACTGATTCTCCTATGAGTCTGTGATTTAGACAACAGGAAGGGATGTTTGTGCATATTCACATGAATCATTTTAGTTTGACTACACCAGAACCTTTTGGAAAGCTTAGATCAGCAGGAAATGTAATGCTGATGGACATATTTTGACTGGTAATGTAAGACATGTACATGTCCATTTTTTTTTTTTTTATCTATGGACATATCTACCATATATCATCAGCTGTGAAACAGGTACAAGACAAAAAAAAGCTAACTCCATAATCCATTGTAGTGATTTTGCAATGCATGGGGGAAGGTAGGGTATATAACCCAGTTTGTCTGCTAATGTCTGGTTAATGATCTAAAAAAAAATAACTTTTGTTTGTACAATCGCACCCCTAAATGCCCCAGTCTTTTGTCATTTGTCACTGTACCATACCTCCCAACATTTTAAATGGCCAAAGAGGGATACTTAATGGGCAGGGCATTACCAGAAGATTTTTGATGACTTTATATGGTCAGTTGATATAGGCACATTAGCCACTGCTCATACGCTGCAAGACAGGGGAGGGTGAATCACTGACTGCGGGAGAAGGGTCCTGCATGACTGTCGTGAAGTGGATCATTGAGGGGAGGGAGAAGCATGAAAAGGTAGTTACTTGTTGCTGCAGTGGGCTGGTTTTTTTTTTTTTAGCAGACTACTTTTCAAGTATGTTGAGTGATACCACGATTTAGAAAGAAACTCATTCTTGTGGAGCTGGACTTGTTCAAAATAAGGATTAACAGATTTATAGGCAGCAATGTGAGGTCTGCTAGGAATAAAAAGTGACTGCTCTCTAGTTTGCAACCGGTCTGAAGATTCCCAAATATCAAAAACAATAGTGGCATTTTGTGAAGCTAAATAAATATGCTGCTCACTGATTAGAATTTTAACCTATGTACTGTCTCTGACGTTTTGACCCCTCGCTTACCTTTTGGGGATGTCTTTTAATTTTTCTTCAGCTTTGAAAATGTTTGTGGAGTCAATAGGGGCTATTCATTAAAATGTGAATTGCAGGCGAGATGCTCATTTCATCCCGCCAATTTAGTTACAGGCGAACTCGCCAGGTTTGTCCCTCCACAATGTGTAGCTAAAGTGGTAACATGAAATAAAATATTCACCTCACCTCAACTCACTTGGAATTCACCTTTTTAGTGAAAAGCCCCCTGTTATTTTCTTTCTCTTTCATAGGGTTTGGTGAAGGATACAACGAGATTATAATGAGGGGAAATCTAGAGGAGTTTAAGTTTTTGGCCTTTTATATCAAGTAAGTGAATATATTGTTTTTCTAATTTGAAGATCTGTGCTGCCTATTTTTTTTTTTTTTTATTTGTTTAGTCATTAATAGGATATATGTTTTTTGTTTAATTTAGGGATGATTTTGTTGTTGCTGTGTCAAGCATGAACTTTGACCCTATGGTGTCACAAGTAGCCGAGCTCATGCAGTCTGGTAGACGAATTACCAAAGAGGAGGTGTTGTAAGTATCTTGATAACTTTTATAGACACTTGTTAATACATTTATTTATTGAGGTATTTAGTACATTTAATTAATAAAACTAGCAGATATGGGGTTAGGGTTGCCAACTGGCCAGTATATTCCCGATAATCCTGCCTTTGGAGTGAGTGCCAGTATAACAAAAATACTGATAATGCAATGACCGGTATTTTTTTTGGGTGGCGGGAGGGAGCTGGGAGAATGAGTCATAACTATGCACAGGAAGTGCGAGGTAGTGCTGACTGATTCTGACTTGCACACAAACAATGACACTTACAGTATTTAAACCATGAGAGGGAAGATAGACGGGCAAAAGGTTGAATGGGGGGGAGACGGACAGACTTTGAGAGTTGGGAAAGAGAGGCAGATTTAAGGAAGAAGGGGAGAGACAGATGGGAGCAGAGAGAGAAATGGGCAAAAGGAGACATAGGGGAGAGACAGATAAAATAGGGAATGGGGAGAGAGGCCAATGGGGATGAAAAAGAGAGACTGACAAATTGGGCAATGGAAGACAGACAGACAAAAGGAGAGATGGGAATGAAAGACAGACAAAAGGGAAGATGGGGGAGACAGACAAGAGGAGATGAAGGAGAGAGAGGCGGACAAAAGGGGAGATGAGGGGGCGAGAGTGACGGACAAAAGGGGAGATGAGGGATTTTTGATACTGGAACGTGGAGTGTCTGTTGAGGCCATATGCAATTTTTCAGAAGCCTCAAAACTCAGTCTGGTAGGGACATTGATGATTACCATCCATCAGGGTGATCCAGACCCAAAATGTATGGCAAGCCTCCTCTGCTCAAGCTATTAATACCTTATATTTTCAGTTCCCTTGTTGACCACAGTTCACTGTTTAGTAAATAGCCTCCATAATATTGTACTGCTGTTCAGTCATACAATGTACTTACTACTATAATGGTATTTACATTCATATCAAGAGAACATACTGTTAATCTTCATATACCAATATATAGAGCTGAGTTTCTCATTTGGAAATCCAAGCACTTACCTACAGTCAGGGGAGGATTGGCAAGAGGGTCATAGGGGCATTGGCAATTGCTCTCTGGATGCTTTTTAACCTTATTCAATGGGCTGAGGCTACACCACTTGTCTCTTTTAAATGCCATAGTGCACAGCACGTCTTATATGTATATCCAATAGTCTTGTCTGTCTATCTATCAATATATCACTATATCTGTCTTGTCTGTCTTTGTGTTTCTAATTGATGATAATTAAAATGGTTTTTTTTCCCACCTTGCCAAAAGTTGCCATCCCTCCCTTGCCTTCTATTACTACTCAAATTCCTCCCTGCATTGTTGGGTGAATCCAGCCCTATACTTTCCATGTATCCAATGCATTAGCAAGTTAAAGTAATGACTCACCCTGTCATTTTGCATTTACTTTACTGCTGCAGAGATATCCTTAAAACCCACAGTGAGCTTAAGGTAATGAGACACTACATTAAGCTGGAACTGATTAGACCCGTATGCGTTTCTGTAGTGAGTAACTCTGCACTTACACTGTAGGAATTCTTTCTTGATGGTGCCTCTCAGTGACTTAATGCCAGTGCTGCTCACGTGACGTGCATTGTTACTGGCTAGAAGGCAATCATTTAAAGATCTACCTCCGAATGAAGCAACGTGAAGCCACCAGAGAGGGGTGATAGCTGTATATCCTTTATCCATGTGGTATGTGGGTGCACAGGAAGCTTTACACAGCATAACCCTGTGGCAGATAGGTTATAAACTCTGGGGTCTAGTCACTAAAATAGGAGATTGGAATTCAAGATTAGCGCTAATCTCAAACTTTGGACAGAGACATCACCCCCCAGATGTCCAATTTTGACGTTGTAAAATGGTATTCACTAACCATTTTGCCAAGATCGAAATGCGGTGAAACCATCCAATATGAAGGGAAGCGAGATTAAACTTAAATGAGCCGTTTTCAGGTGGAGTCTAATGCTCCTGGCACCCTAAACACATATGGGGGGGGGGGGGGGGGGGGGGCAGTAGAATTGCTGGCACATGCTGACTGTGTCAGGGTGTTTTCAGCTAATCAGCACAGGGGCTCACCCCGCATGCCTGATCGGGGGTCTGTCATGCAAAGATA